>OX104124.1:57657688-58257688 GCA_944474755.1 Limnoperna fortunei
AAGCTAGAACAATCAACAGGAGAAAAGGACATTGGAGTAACAGTAGATGACAAACTGTTTTTCAAAGCATATTCAACTACAAGTCAATAAAGCAAATAATATCATGGGCCTAATAAGAAGGACATAGCTACCTAGATGAAACAAGTTTTAGATACCTTTTGAAAGCGCTAGTAAGACCGCATGTTGAATTATTGAAGTATTGAACTCATACAAGATGAGCGACATTGAGTACATAAAAATGTCCAAAGAAGGGAAACAAAATTAGTACCAGCACTGAAAAAACTAGAGTACCCAGAAAGACTAAAAAAAACTTAAAATGACAACAATAAAGTCTATAAAATATTGCAGGTAGTCTATGACAGGGAGGTCACATCAGGTCTACTCGAGTTAAAGGAAAGCAGTAGAACTAGGGGCCATAACATAAAGCTAAAGAAAAAAATTAGTAGACAACACTATATAGAAAATTCTCTTTCAGTAACAGAGTAGTCGACACCTTGAACAACCTCCCTGAAGAAGCGGTAAACGTCAAAAACATTTTGCAATTCGAAATCAGATTAGATAACTTTTGGGAACAACAAGAAGTAAAGTATGACTATAAAAAGAACATCACAATGCTAACTATAAAACCGGAAGCTACACAATGATGAGCAACAAGAAAGAAGAGATAGCTGGGGATACAATACGTATACAACAATTTTTGACTGCAACTGTTCTGCCCGTTCTCGGATAGATGTCATGAGATACTATTTATCATAGAACACAGACTTAACTTGTGAGGTTATTTTGTAGACTAGCGAAACAACCAGTACATAGGATATACCATAAAGTATTTCAATGGGACCATTCTTTTTCAACTCGACAAGTTATAATATAATGATGCATGGTTTAATCATTTTAAGAAACTTTTTAACGCATGTGGATCAAATGACTATATTTTACCGGAAAATTATTCGATATCTATTTGATATCTATCTCTCAGTTAATCAACACAGTTGAATATCACCTTCATGTGGAGCACAAGCGTATTTGGAGTACCAACATTCGAAACATGCCAAAACTAAGAACTTACAAAAACTTTAAACCCCATTTTGAGACTGAACCATATCTGAAACATGTATGACAAGAAATCAACGCTCGTGTATATTCAGGATGCGAAATGGTACATTTCAGCTGGAAATCGAATAAGGACGCATAAGAAATACCCCCATAGAACGTAGACTCTGTAAGATGCGTTTTACGAACTCCTTCGAGGGTTAATTGCACGTCCTTATACAATGTCCAAAGTATAACGCCATCAATGGTCTTTCGCAAATGATAAACTGTATTTACTGCTTTCCAACCATAAACTCTCCAAGCCGGTTGCCAATTACATCAATAATTGCTATTACACCAGAATAAATGTTACTTGTTGACGTTAATTTTTAATGATCTTCTATAACATTTCATAAACATTGTTAAAATCGTTTTATAATAGCCTTTAATTGGAATTATTGTTGTTGCAAATTAGTTTTTTTAAGTGCTTCATAAGCCTATTAGTTTAAACATATTTTATTTGCTCAAATTTGCAAAAAGGATAAGACACAAGTTAGACAAACTTATGAAGTCTTCTCCAAATATACAATATGTTGCAAAAGAACATTTATGGAGCATGCATACAATTTAATACAATATATATTATATGTGTAAGATAAGATCTGTACAATACATGAGATAAGTGGAATGAACCAGAAAAAAACATTAGCAAAGATAAACGAATAATTAGAGAATAAGGGGGGGGGGGGGTGATGAATTGTGTGTTTCAAGAACCCTGTGTACAAGTTATTAATCAACGTGGAATCTTTCTGACCCTTTGATATACTCAAATACATGTTTAAAAACTTGTTTGTTCTGCTCAGTGGACAATAACGGGTTACCACATGTTAAAAGTTCTAGATTTATTGGACAATAATTGGGCAGCCAGGAAAGGTTCTCAAATAATCTGTCTCTAATGATGGTATATTACAACATGCAAAGAAATAATGATATGAATCTTCACGGTTAGATCCACAGCGACAGGATGGATCAGAAATAATATTAACTCTGTAAAGATCAAAGTTTAAAAATGAAGCTAAGCATCTTAGCTGGGTAAGGACAATATTTACGCTGTCCATATTCATAATGCTTTGGGACTTTTATACATGGGTTCATGTTTTTAAGTTCGGATTTGAATTTAAATATAGAATCGACATTACGGATCGACAGATCCAAACTGCTTCACTGTCGAATAGTTGATGGTATGAATGATTCGTTAGTTAAGGACAGTCTACAATAAGGGGTCATAATGTTATTACCGTTACGCAAGGGATACACTGAAGTGCTTTGTATAGTTGGTGGTATTAGATTACACAGATATGCTGGTGCAGAGCTATGTTGTATATTATAAAACATTTGTAGCTTTCTACGTTTCCTACGCTCGGCTAAAGGCTCCCACCCAGTTTTAGTATAAATATTAGTTGTATTAGTAAAACTTGGTAGGCCTGTGACAATTCGAGCAGCCTCTAGCTGCAGTAGCTCGAGCTTATTACAGTAACCCACACCAACGTTGTCCCAAACCTCATAGGCATACTCGAAAAGGGGTCTTATAAAGACTAAATAGAGTTTCTCTAGATTTTTTCGATTAAGTTTGTATTTAAGCTTCCTTAATACATTTAGGTGCCTTGAAACACTACATATAATATTTTCAATATGTATGTTCCACTTAGCATCGGTGCTAAAAGTGACTCCTAGATGTTTATGAAAAGTAGTAACTGGAATATCTATATTATTTAATGAAAACCTCACTTCTGGCTGTGATATATTTGAAAATAACATAATTTCTGTTTTTTTCCGGATTAAACGACATTAACCATTTTCTTGACCAATCGTTCAGCTCTCTAAGATCGTGATCAATCAAAGATTGTATCTGTGAAACGTCCCGACTAGAGTAGCTGAACGACGTGTCATCAGCAAAAAGTCTACTAGATTTTCGGCTAAATCATTAATATAAATGATAAATAATAATGGACCTAATACCGATCCCTGAGGAACACCAGCAGTCACATTACAAAGCACAGAAGATGATTGCTTTATAACTACTCTTTGCTGCGTATTATTTAAATAGTTTTTAAACCATTCTAATAAATTTCCATTTACACCATACGATTTCAATTTATGTAATAACCCTTTATGCCAAACTGTGTCGAATGCTTTAGAAAAATCACAAAAAACAAAGCAATTTAGTTCCTTTTTCTCGAGTGAGCCTATTTGGCTGGCTGATGATATTGTTGTGTATATATACATCCGCCATTTGTATCTTTGCATAATCTTCTAGACTTGTATATTATTTTTTGTGTATGCTGTATCATCATGTTTGTCGACCCGATACGTAATTAGTGTACTGGTTAGTAGCTTCCTTTAGTCCCTTTATATAATATTTTGAACTACCTGTATTGTGTATTTGAACGATCCCAGTGGATTTGTATTATTCCATCTCCCAATCTTGTCATATGAAGAATACTTAAAGCATTTATAGTTATCCCACTGATGAGTCTTGAATAGACGAAACGCGAGTCTGGCGTAATGAATTTGTCACCTTGGTAATTTTGATAATATTTTACTAAAATAATTGAACAAAACCAATTGAAAAATCACTATCAAGTAGCTTATAATAAAAACAATATAGAGAAGTTTCAAGTTCAGTTAAAGTGAGAAATTCAAGATCGACTTGTTGACGTCATTTATTTATATTGACACTCAATGACTCAATGTTCTAGATGTACCATCACATAATAATAAAGTACAATCACATAAAAACAAAGTACCATCACATAATAACGAGGTACCTTCACATAATATTAAAGTACCATTACATAATAACTAAGTACCATCACATAATAACAAAGTACCATCACATAATAGTAAAGTGCCATCACATAATAACAAAGTACCATCACATAATAACAAAGTACCATCACATAATAACAAAGTACCATCACATAATAACAAAGTACCATCACATAATAGTAAAGTACCATCACATAATAACAAAGTACCATCGCATAATAAAGTACCATCACATAATAACAAAGTACCATCACATAATAACAAAGTACCATCACATAATAACAAAGTACCATCACATAATAACAAAGTACCATCACATAATAGTAAAGTACCATCACATAATAACAAAGTACCATCACATAATAACAAAGTACCATCGCATAAAGATTAAGTGTCATCATATAACAGATGTAATCATTAGGCAGTTGTGACATTCCATAACGATTAATATTACTAATTGAGAATTTTGCTGTATTTTAATTTGTCCTAAGTCTACCACGTGACATTTTGTATTTTGGCGGATTGACTTTTGCGGATTGCACGGTTACAAAAAATAGAACACAAAATTCCAAAAATTGTGTGACGTTTCGTAATCAGTTATAATATTTTACATACGGTTATCAATCATCTGCTGGAACCAAACAACAAACAATGGACAGTGCTGAGAACAAAAGGTTTGCACCCTTAAATAAGAATGAGATAAACATTTTATTTTTAATTTTTTTATTTATATTCACTTTTTTATGTGACAAATTAAAATACAGCAAAATTATCAATTAATAATACATGTACAGCATTTCTCTTATTAAACATATTAAATACAAGTTATATATATCGACCTCGAGTTGTATATCAACCTCGGAAAACGTCCTCGGTCTGTATACATCTTTAAGTCAATATAAACTTTTATCATATAATTATAGTCAATAACTTATATTTTTTACTGTATGATAAAAGGAATAAATGGGCAAAAATTTTATATTTTACCAGATTGGCAAAGCGGGCTGATATCAAAATGTTATTAACTGCTTCCGAATGTTATTACACGCTTTTCCGTAAGTGTTATCACATGCCTTTCCGTAAACGATCGGAAATTACCGGAATTGTTTACAAATATGACGTCGAACGATAAAGCAGACGACATGCATGATACGAATGCAATGCATGGAGATAGACAATACTTTGGATTATCTTAAGTCAATGAAAACTTACACACAAATAGAAACGAACCGTGAGTGATCTGAAAATATTATCTAAATGACTTTAAAACTAATTCGGAGCACATGAATAGCGGTACCGGAACTCGATAAGATTTTGATATATCCAAGTCTATTTCATTTTCCCCTGCTGAAGCATATGATAAAAAGACCATTACATGACATTTTTAATATCATATGCATTATAAGCCCTCGGTTGATATTGGCCCTCGAGCCTGCGGCTCTTGGGCCAATATCAAACCTTGGGCTAATAATGCATATGATATCAAAAATGTCATGTAATAATCTGATATTATTACATGAATATAATTTTGCGTGTTTTTGATTAGCATAAAAACAACTTTCGGGTCACGATAAATCGCAACAGTAATAAAATTACATAAAATATTTGTGCGCTGCACGATTCCGCTGCATAGTAGTTAAGCGGAATCCGATATCGACCTGGTTTTTATGTTTTAGCCAATCAGAATAGCCGTCTTAATGAATTCATTTGTTCAATCAAATTGATTGTATTAATTGTACACAATTCAATGACGTCAGCTTCACATAAACAAATGGGAGAAACGTCGGTTCTGCAATATATTGATTCAATTATACTCTTCTCAATATTTGAAACTGGAATTTCAGGATAATCAGCAAATTGATATCAAAATGCAGTATTAAATAAACATATTGAGGGTAACTAGCATTACAACAATTACAAAATGTAAGCAGTAGAAAATACATCCTCAGTTTTTCTGATCAAGGGAGATGGTGGTTTTATTCATGTAATAAAACAATTAATGACTTTGATATACGGTCCCTATCAGGATTTATCAGCCAACAAAAATGTACATTACACTCGCCTAGCGGCTCGGTGAATATTACATTTTCTCTGGCTGATAAATCCTGATAGTGACCTATATCAAAGTCATTAATTGTATAGTATTGACTAATAGAAAGACTGTATTTGTATAATAGAACACGATAAATATGATTGAATCTGTACACTATAGAAAATTATAACTACATACTATAAACAAACCGCTATTGTTACAGGTACCTATAGTATTTAACAGTACACATTGGAACAGTAAATCGTACTAAAATGTCTGTCGGAAGTAGAAGCTTAATCTTGGGAGGATACATGATCGATATACGTCACCACGACGTTATACAGTATCAGATGTCTACAACATAGGCCTGTAGCATTTGTCTTTTTCTTACAGCGCTAGGAAACACCTTATATTTGAGAGTAGAGCTTTGTCCGATGTCATTCTAAAAATATTACTAATTGTATCGTATACATTACGACAATAAACTTACTGACTGACGTTATTCCACTACTGAAAATGTAGCGGAGAGCAGTTGTGGGTATTACATAGGGACCAGCCATTTTCTCATTTGTAGGATTGCAGGGCTACGTTCTCTTGTTCGGAAAGAATTTATGGTGTTTTAAAAGATTTATACACTTTTTTCCACAATAAGCAAAGAGCAAAAAATACTGTACAAATGGTGGATTTTTGAAGCCAGCCGAAAAAATAGCCAAGACATAAGATTTGATAATAACCCACCAAATAATGGTTGCCCTGAAATAGAAATTAGAAAAGTCAATGCACACTACTTTTTCTATTCACGCTATGTTTTCCTACGATAGGTATACGTTATGTTAAACTGCTAAGTATATTGAAACACGTATAGGGGGCCATGGTGGCCGAGTGGTTAAGGTAGTTAGTCATTTACTATTGATCTCATGGTCGGTCAACACTGCCGTTGCGGGGTCGAGTCTCACTGCGGATAGGTTGTACTCGACTCCAATCTTAATTGACAAGCTAGTTGATACCGCTGGTCGGGGGTTTTCTCCGGGTACACTGGCTTTGTCCCTATTAAACGCTGGAAGCCATAATATGGCTGAAAAATTAACGGTGGGGGGAGGGGGGTAACTTGGTATAAGTAGTGTTGGAACCATGATATGAAAACAATAGAGCCTGACAACCTGACAACCTGACAACATCCGAGCCTGACAACCTGACAACATCCGAGCCTGACAACCTGACATGGTCATTTAAACTGGGTAAATCATTGATAGGGTAGGCACCGGGTGGCGGCTTTAAAACTGACAGGGTGGGTGTGGGTGGTGTATGCCAGGGTGGGGCAACCAGTAAAGATTTTGTGAATTTTACTGTATACAAAGAAAGACAACTCTTATTCTTTGGAAATCATTTTAGTCAACCTGTTATAGTCGATTGGTTGTGTTTGTCATATTCTCCATTTCCATTCTGTTTCCTAAACCCTTACTATAACTCCACTATTATACTATGTTTTCTTATTGGTGTTTCACATAAAAAGAAGGAAGTCTTATAATCCAAGCAATAGAAGGGGGTCAATGGAAAACAAAAATAAGATTTTAAATGTTTAATTCAAATAACATATTTAAATTTCAATAACAATCATTTAGAAGTACCCCTGATAAAGATTTGTAACACATTTATGTAAAACAACACTTATTAACCGGATAAAGTACCCAACCACATGTTCATATGATTATAGGTTTTCAAAAGATTAAAATGAGACGATTTCCATATAATCCAAAATAAAAATATTGTCCTTTGTGTAAATACATGTAACAGTATAACAAAAACATAATGTAATCTATATATAAACATTATCAAAACAACCTGAGCATTTAGATACCATATATAAAGGTATTTTGTATTTGAAGTAAATATTTCAAAATTGGGTAAATATATATTGCCTTTTAAAATTTAAACTGGAATGTTTTAAAAAAAATACTGTACTGCATACATAAAATATCACAACCCATATTAATAATATGAAATATCACATTTTAGGACTAGACAGAAATTATACATTTTGAAGTAGTTCCAAAATAAAAAAATCTTTAAATAGTAAGGATTAATATGCAAATACATGTAACATCATTTTCAATTAAAACATATATACATGAACATGATGAATAAATAAATCATAATTAATAAAACTGTCTTTTTCAAATATTGGATTTGTTTTTAAGCATTGTAAAACTGAAGACTATAATATTTTTGGGCAAAACAACCTTAGAACATATAAAACACTATTTTTTAGTCATTTGAATTGGATATAATGGTAACGTATTATATAAAAAAGATATCACAACCAAAATGAGTATTCAAACTGTACAACAATAAAGATATCTATTACTCTATATAATATGTCTTCCAAAATGACATACATAAAAACCTCAAATAAAAAAGTTTGCAAAAAATCTAAAAAACCATATATTACATTATATACACCATGTATGTAATGTCATTTGTCCAAAGTATAGAGGTAGTTTGGAAGGTAAGTAAAAAATATAAAATCATATCAATTTTAATCCCCTGAGTTACATTATAGCAATTTCAAATAAAAAACAATATTGATTAGTATTGAATATAATTTGTACATTAAATATACATGTGAAAATATATAATAAAACTTTGAAATTAACCAAATGGATTTATATCATGAAAAATGAAATCTACCATACTTTTTATGAATAACATGAAGGTGTATAGCTCTGTATTTAAATATAATAAACATTAGCAACAACCGGAATGCATAAAAAAGTACTAAATCTACACACTGCAAATGCACAATATGCACCTGTTAAAATAAATTGTGATTATCTGTTTTATGTAAACAGATTAAGAATGTTAAAACCTCAAAATGATACCTTTAGGGAAATTAAAATAGAAGTTGATTCTCTGTATAAACTTCTGTAACAAAACTTTCTTACAACAGATTATAATTTTTCATAATGCTACCTTCAGGGTTGAAAAAATCAATTCCTTATTAAAACATCTACCATTTAATGATGAAATACCCATTTTTAAAGAAGTTTTCTTCTCACGTTCATTGTGGATGGTTTGTAAAACAGTAATTCCATCCTGCTTAAAAGTGATCTCTTAAATCCATACTTTGAAACAACTTATACAACATCCGTATTAATAGCTGCTACACCTTATCCGCTTTTTGAAATATATTTCAACAAACTAACCAAAAGAAGATTATATGAGGAAATTACAAATTCAAAGCATTTTGCTAACAATTTATGAGGTTTTTTAAAATAATTTCAAACTCCACAAATAGCATTTACAAAGATTGTTTATTGAAAACAATGATTACAAATATATAAGTATATATATATATATATATATATATATATATATACTTAATAATGAATGCTTCATTACAAACTCACTTAAATTTAAAGCATATATGACTTGTAAGCAAAACATCTTCAAGATTAGATTGAAGAGGTGAAGATATTAAAAAACCATTTCATTCTAAATTTCATATTAAGGGACTTATTTCAGAATGAGCTGCTTTATATATCGAAACAAGACCAAGTTAAAAAATTGTATACCAACTTTGCAATGATTCAAAAGATTATTTAAAATGTCAAAGTTGACACATTGTGAGGTGAAATTCAAGGTCATTGCTCATAAATTTGCAAAAATGTGCATACAGGTTATAAATTTTAAAGTAAGTGCAGATTACAAATCAAGTCTCTCTGGTGTTTTCTTAATTCTAATAGATCATCTAAGTTGTGGTTGAACTGGTAAAGGTTGAGCTACTTCTGGTAAAATGGGTGGTGGTAGAGGTTGTGCTGGTTCTTGAGGTTGAGGTATGGGTTGAGCAGGTTCATGTTGTAATTGGGGGAAAGGGAAGAATCTTCTTAATTCTGGGTATCTTCTAATTATGGTATACATAAGTGCCAGTGCAGATAAAATTACATAATTAAACGAATCTACAGTAAAGCAAAAAGAAAAAAAAAAAAGGTTGTTAGCTATAATTCTGTATTTGAAAAATGGTGGGGGCACAGAAAGGATGTCTTGCAAAAGAGCCTGTGTCTCAAGTTCTATTTCATATATTTCAAAGTTGTAAATTTGCAGGACCTTAAAAAAAAAGATTTCTTATAACTGATTCCATTATCACTACTATTATTACTATCTCAAGCAAAGTTAATGGTTTTTCCATCTTGCAACCTATAGATGTTGTCTGGGACAACAGCCCCGGATGTTGCATGATACTGCTTTACATCAGTCATTTTCAAAATAATTTGCTCACTTACACTACCCGATGTCAATCTATCAAGTGTTGGCGCTGGCATATCACTAACTCTATCTGATGTAGGTCCTTCGGGTGTGGGTACATTTCGTGGGCAAATTTCGTCTCCAACAAACACTTTGACTGCGTTTGGTGCACCTATATGCTCGCAATTTCCTCTGGCAACTTTAACCATTTTTAGGGATACAACCTTTTTAATATTAATAAATACATTTTCTGTTGTCCTGTCTATATAAATTGTGTTGACTTTCTGTAGTGAGGGCGGGGTCCCATCAAACGTGTACAGTCCGTTTTTCTCAATTTTACACTCCAGAGCTGTTATGGCTTATCTACTTTATAATTGCACGTATGGATGTCTAAAGAATATCCCTGAACATGTGAAATTATCCATACAATAACCAGTAATTGAAGTGTTTCCATTTTATCTTTCCAGTCAGGCATTATCGCGGGAAATAATTAATTAGCTAAAGATCTATCTCGTTACCAAATATATTACTATTATTATTTGTATCAGAGACGTACTAGGTACCTCAAAAAATCAACACGGGAGTAATATAATTCCACTGTTAGACATGAAGGGAATTACCGTCGATCCTATTAAAATCATTTTATGAGTGAATTTATATCTGTTTTGTAGAGTATTATAGAAAACATTTAAAATATTAAGACTGAAAGGTCTTCGGTCATGTGAAACACGTTGTACAATATTGGAATTTGCAGTCTTGTTATATCGGTATGTTCATATTTAGATGAATACAGTATTTGGACAGAGGAGCATTGTCGGTAAATTTATTAATGGTTAATGATGAGGTGCCCCCCCCCCCCAAACCCTGAAAGTCTTGATTAACAACTCTTTATTACCTTCTAAACGCATGCTTGGAAAATAAAATATCTTTATAGTTCGTTTTTTCTTTAGTTCATTCTTAGAGAGACATTAAAAGAGTATAAAAAAGAATATATTTCTCTCATTCTTACAATCCTTTAAATCATATAACAACCCGTTCAAATAGTGATGAGTAATACAAATATTGAAATAGTAATGGACCAATGACACATTGACGTCCTTGAACGGGCTAGTCAATCAAACAGAAATCTCCAGATGAATCCGAAATCATATTTCTGGTTGGCTCAATAAAGTATTGCTGTTACAAGTGACTTGCTTTTAATATTCATGAGGTGGGGAGTGCGTCAATTTTTCACCATATTTAAACTTTGTTCAATTAAAATTTCCGTCTTCCCCATAAAAATGGCAAGCAACACCGTAGTATTTCAACAAGTAACGAATAGAAATGGAGAAACAGAGTTCCGAGTTAAATTCGGACGCATGAAGTCACTTGTTTATAGAAGGCATGAGCAATATTATTACCTGGATCTGTATGATAATAGAATAGGAAAGAGCAAATGTAATGGTATATGCTTGGGACTTGATGAATTAGATTTTCTTATCTCTATCCGAAGCAATTTGGACTCCCTCCAAAATTGTTTTCCACCAATGGTAAGTGTTCAGTTTTCTTCTCCATTTCAACAATTTATTAACCTCCGATAGGTTAAGATTTTTTATTTTCAGCTTTTTGAACACAGAGCTGCTTTGCTTTTATTATACCCCCGCAAACTTGGGTTGTTTTTTGTTGTTTTGTTTTGTTTTGGTTTTGGTCTGTCTGTCCTAAACCGCTTGATGAAATCTAATGAAACTTAGCATAAAGGAAGTACATTATATGTAGATGTGCATGAAGAATTTTTATTGACCTCGGATATCATTAAGGGGAGATAATTGGACCTGAAAGAGAAGCGGGGTATCCCTTTGTTTGTTTGTATGTTTGAATGGTGTTTTAACGCCACTTTCAGCAATTTTTCAGCTATTTCATGGCCTCCAGTTTTTATTGGGGGGGGGGGGGATACCCGGAGAGAACCCCCGACCTACGGTAGGAAAACTGGCAATCCTTGTCAATTCAGATTGGAGTCGAGTACACCCTGCCGGCAGTGAGAATCGAACCCGCAATCCCAGCGTTGACAGACCACGTGATCAATAGTAGACGAACTACCTTAACCACTCGGCCACCGAGGCCCCCGGTATCCCTTTGTAATCGTGCTCACAGTCCACACTTGTTTTATTTCTTCTTAATTTTTTTTTTTTTAAAAAGCTAACGAAGTGTTTGCTAGCAATATTTTAAAATTTGAAATGCTTGTAAATGCATGTTGATGAAACTAACATATTAGGACATATATTGCTGTGAAAGGTTGCTCATGTCTACAAAACATTATTAATCACAACAAACGCAAGCTACACGTGTAGAATCCCCCCAAAATTTAAGAAAACGCTTTTTGTACTTTTATAGGAGTCTGATTCATCGCAAAATCAATTTAATTGGGGAAATACAATGCAACCCCCAACAAGTCCAACCGCCGGGATCCCATGTCAAACATACACTTGGGCAAGACCACAAGAGACACCAATGATGAAATATTATGCTGTACCACTACAGAATGCTACAAAATGTGCGCCAGAGAGGTCAGAAAGTGCTATGAAAAGACCAGCAAGTGGAGACACATTAAAACCAGTCAAAATGACGAGGTTTGAAAATGTTACACCTGAACTTAAAACCGAGGATGAGAATTATCCTCCCAAAGAACTATTTGATGACTTTTTTAATTAGATCCAATGTACCACAAAAGTCTCTTTTGGACATTAACATCAAGTATAAGGCCTTTCCAGCCTAAAAATATATTACCACAAATGAAAAAAAAATCCATTTTATTGAAAAATATTTACAAATATATATAAAGTATCTACAAACTACATTATGCGTTTATTTTATAATGTCCAAAGGCATAGCTTTCAGTTGAATTTATCCAGTAACGCTTGTCGTCGAAACTACATAGTCCTTTTTTGTTTATGATGTCCATGTAAAGTTCGTGATTTTTACTGCGAATACACTTCATAGAATTTGTAGTGGTAGCTTCCCCCAATAAAGAATTTTTATACATTTCATGACGTAAAGTTTTTTTAATTTCACATTTCATAATTCCCTTTGCAACTTTCTTTTCTTTCGTTTGCTTCATCCCAAAGACATCTTTTTCATCTACATCATAGGTTAGACTGTACATTTTCGGTCGGAGTCCTACGAATTCTTTAATAGGAATACCTGAAAAAGACACACCAAGTAAAATTAGTTTACAAAAGAATCAATAATGTTATTCTATTACAACAATAGTTGAAGAAAGATTTTAAAAGTAAAATGTTCAACGGGTTTTTTTTTTGGTAACATTTTTACATTTTTGTACCTGAAAGCTCGTCTTTCATTTTTCCTGGTACTTTCTTGTTCTTAGAACTGTATAATGGATGGTTTTGTGCATATTCGGAGGTATCAAATAAGTCTGGCATGGTTCCCATGTCCCCGTACACGTCATCCGTTTTGATTTCGTAGCACAGAGAATCTGAAATTATTTAAATATATTTTTTTAGTAGTCATGGTGAAATCTCGCAACAACTGATGTTTGTACATATAGTTGCAATTTCAAACGAAGTTTTATGTTGAAAATTAACGTTATAGAAAAGCATACCTGTATCAGTAAATAACAATTCAATTTGGTCTCCATACTTTGGTTTCATCACTTTATAGTGAAAATGGTACATCAACCACTTGGAAAGATCTAATATAGTTTGTCCGACATAGATTGGTTTGTTCAGGAAAAGGTTCACTTGCTTGTTTTGAACCCCAACTAGATCTTTGTTAAAAATTTGACATCGTTGAAAGGATGGCTTGGCTACACACTTTTTCAGCTTTGCTTCCGTATGAACGAGAGACATGGAAATTCGTTCTCTCAAATTTTCTAAACATTTTCCGAAGACGCTGAAAATAAAATTAACAGATTAGAAAAAGTTGTTGAAGTATTTAAATAAATATAGGTATAAATATAACAAATATATGTATTATTTATATAAATATATAATATAATTTATAAAATGAATTATTTTATTCATTTCTTTTTTATAATAAATTTTTTTTTTTTAACTTTTTGTGAAAAAATTAATGAAAAATTTAACATATAAGAAAAAAAAATGTTTTTTTTAAACAATTTGATATATTGTTTTAATTTTTTACTAACTATTTCTAAAATATTACAGATTTTAAAACTTTTTGTTTAAAAATGTTAACTTTTTGTTAAAAAATTACCTAAAAATTTAACATATAAGAAAAAAAAATGTTTTTTTTTAAAACAATTTGATATATTTGATATATTTTTTAATTTTTTACTATATATTTCTAAAATATTTAAGTTTTTTAGTTTTTTGTTTAAAAATTTTAACTTTTTGTTAAAAAATTAATGAAAAATTTAACATAGAAGAAAAAAAAAAGTTTTTTTTTAAACAATTTGATATATTTTTTAATTTTTTACTATATATTTCTAAAATATTTAAGTTTTTTTAGGTTTTTGTTTAAAAATTTTAACTTTTTGTTAAAAAATTAATGAAAAATTTAACATAGAAGAAAAAAAAAATGTTTTTTTTAAACAATTTGATATATTTTTTAATTTTTTACTATATATTTCTAAAATATTTAAGTTTTTTTTAGGTTTTTGTTTAAAAATTTTAACTTTTTGTTAAAAAATTAATGAAAAATTTAACATAGAAGAAAAAAAAAATGTTTTTTTTAAACAATTTGATATATTGTTTAAATTTTTTACTAACTATTTCTAAAATATTACAGATTTTAAAACTTTTTGTTTAAAAATGTTAACTTTTTGTTAAAAAATTACCTAAAAATTTAACATATAAGAAAAAAAATGTTTTTTTTTAAACAATTTGATATATTTTTAAATTTTTAACTATATATTTCTAAAATATTTCAGTTTTTTTAAAGTTTTTGTTTAAAAATTTTAACTTTTTGTTAAAAAATTAATGTAAAATTTAACATAGAAGAAAAAAAATGATTTTTTTAAAACAATTTGATATATTTTTTAATTTTTTACTATATATTTCTAAAATATTTCAGTTTTTTTGTAAACTTTATATATATAAAAAATTACCTATTACACATCAACTTGAAAAAGTCTTTCTCAAACTCATTTTTAGCTTGTTTTCTCATTGTGGCGTTGAACTCAATGTAGGTTTTCAACCAAGCAATTTGATGAAATCCAAGAATGTGGTGTATCTTAGTAATTTTCATTCCTAATTCTACATAGAGTTGTAAGTTTCTGTAGTGGACTACGTAATTTTTCTTGTCTTTCAAGGTAGGAACTAATTTTGTAGTTTTAACTCTATTTTGATTTTCACCATTGAGTTTTTTCCAAAGGCTTTTACTGTATGGTGAGAGATCTTCGTCTTGAATAAGTTGATGTTCCGGTGCTAACGGATAACAATTGTGAAAGTCGTGAAGGTGTGAAGGATATTCTAAATCGACTTCTAAAATATAACCTTCTTTTGAATCTGCTGCAATATTGTGTAGATTAAAACTCTGAATTTCCTCTTTTGTCAAAAAATGAAGAAATCCATACGGTAATGGTTGCATCATGGCGAAGCCATAAAGATTGTTAGCGTCTAGATACATGATGTGTTTTTTTTCTTTTGTCTGATCGAAATCCTCAACATATGTGTTATTTGCCTTGCTATACTTTTTAGTCACTGTGCTTATTCCACCTCGAGTACCAAGCTCAATCATGTTGTACATGATGGGATCTGTAATTAAATCCAAACAGACTCCACTCATTTTCATTGCGGCTTGCCATGCTAGACCGGGACTGGTATAAAAATGACTAGCATCCAGTTTGTAGTATTCTAAGGTCATGTCTCGAAATCTTTCAAAGACATCTGCCAGTAATAAAACATCCGTCAATACATACAAATCGTGGAAGGCTCCCAAATTTTTCATGTTGAAAGTGTTCCATACAGTCTTTGCATGATTGTATTTGTCATCAGATATGTGCTCCTTCGTTAGTGTATTGTAGAATGCTTCTTTGGGTGGTAATTGAGTCTCGTTAAACTTTTCAGCACAGTCTACATAATCGTAGCAATATTCGTTTTTCTGCAGCAATAATTTAGCTATATTATCATCTGGAAAGGCTTTTCTAAATTGTTTGAAATGTTCAAATCCGTCTTTGGCTAAATTTCCCACCAAGGTCTCTAATGAACTGCTCATGCATTGATATGTGTCGAGAAAGCGTAGTTTGCCTAGAGAAAATTAAATATATTTTTCCATGTTGTTTGGTATACATGAAAATGTTTTGTCTTTGTATTTACCAGCTACGGTAAGCAGTAGATGTCCATCAAAATTTCGTAAATTGTGAAATTTTGATGGACATCTACTGCTTACCGTAGCTGGTAAATACAAAGACAAAACATTTTCATGTATACCAAACAACATGGAAAAATATATTTAATTTTCTCTAGACAAACTACGCTTTCTCGACACATATCAATGCATGAGCAGTTCATTAGAGACCTTGGTGGGAAATTTAGCCAAAGACGGATTTGAACATTTCAAACAATTTAGAAAAGCCTTTCCAGATGATAATATAGCTAAATTATTGCTGCAGAAAAACGAATATTGCTACGATTATGTAGACTGTGCTGAAAAGTTTAACGAGACTCAATTACCACCCAAAGAAGCATTCTACAATACACTAACGAAGGAGCACATATCTGATGACAAATACAATCATGCAAAGACTGTATGGAACACTTTCAACATGAAAAATTTGGGAGCCTTCCACGATTTGTATGTATTGACGAATGTTTTATTACTGGCAGATGTCTTTGAAAGATTTCGAGACATGACCTTAGAATACTACAAACTGGATGCTAGTCATTTTTATACCAGTCCCGGTCTAGCATGGCAAGCCGCAATGAAAATGAGTGGAGTCTGTTTGGATTTAATTACAGATCCCATCATGTACAACATGATTGAGCTTGGTACTCGAGGTGGAATAAGCACAGTGACTAAAAAGTATAGCAAGGCAAATAACACATATGTTGAGGATTTCGATCAGACAAAAGAAAAAAAACACATCATGTATCTAGACGCTAACAATCTTTATGGCTTCGCCATGATGCAACCATTACCGTATGGATTTCTTCATTTTTTGACAAAAGAGGAAATTCAGAGTTTTAATCTACACAATATTGCAGCAGATTCAAAAGAAGGTTATATTTTAGAAGTCGATTTAGAATATCCTTCACACCTTCACGACTTTCACAATTGTTATCCGTTAGCACCGGAACATCAACTTATTCAAGACGAAGATCTCTCACCATACAGTAAAAGCCTTTGGAAAAAACTCAATGGTGAAAATCAAAATAGAGTTAAAACTACAAAATTAGTTCCTACCTTGAAAGACAAGAAAAATTACGTAGTCCACTACAGAAACTTACAACTCTATGTAGAATTAGGAATGAAAATTACTAAGATACACCACATTCTTGGATTTCATCAAATTGCTTGGTTGAAAACCTACATTGAGTTCAACGCCACAATGAGAAAACAAGCTAAAAATGAGTTTGAGAAAGACTTTTTCAAGTTGATGTGTAATAGGTAATTTTTTATATATATAAAGTTTACAAAAAAACTGAAATATTTTAGAAATATATAGTAAAAAATTAAAAAATATATCAAATTGTTTTAAAAAAATCATTTTTTTTCTTCTATGTTAAATTTTACATTAATTTTTTAACAAAAAGTTAAAATTTTTAAACAAAAACTTTAAAAAAACTGAAATATTTTAGAAATATATAGTTAAAAATTTAAAAATATATCAAATTGTTTAAAAAAAAACATTTTTTTTTCTTATATGTTAAATTTTTAGGTAATTTTTTAACAAAAAGTTAACATTTTTAAACAAAAAGTTTTAAAATCTGTAATATTTTAGAAATAGTTAGTAAAAAATTTAAACAATATATCAAATTGTTTAAAAAAAACATTTTTTTTTTCTTCTATGTTAAATTTTATATTAATTTTTTAACAAAAAGTTAAAATTTTTAAACAAAAACCTAAAAAAAACTTAAATATTTTAGAAATATATAGTAAAAAATTAAAAAATATATCAAATTGTTTAAAAAAAACATTTTTTTTTTCTTCTATGTTAAATTTTTCATTAATTTTTTAACAAAAAGTTAAAATTTTTAAACAAAAACCTAAAAAAACTTAAATATTTTAGAAATATATAGTAAAAAATTAAAAAATATATCAAATTGTTTAAAAAAAAACTTTTTTTTTTCTTCTATGTTAAATTTTTCATTAATTTTTTAACAAAAAGTTAAAATTTTTAAACAAAAAACTAAAAAACTTAAATATTTTAGAAATATATAGTAAAAAATTAAAAAATATATCAAATATATCAAATTGTTTTAAAAAAAAACATTTTTTTTTCTTATATGTTAAATTTTTAGGTAATTTTTTAACAAAAAGTTAACATTTTTAAACAAAAAGTTTTAAAATCTGTAATATTTTAGAAATAGTTAGTAAAAAATTAAAACAATATATCAAATTGTTTAAAAAAAAAACATTTTTTTTTCTTATATGTTAAATTTTTCATTAATTTTTTCACAAAAAGTTTAAAAAAAAAATGTATTATAAAAAAGAAATGAATAAAATAATTCATTTTATAAATTATATTATATATTTATATAAATAATACATATATTTGTTATATTTATACCTATATTTATTTAAATACTTCAACAACTTTTTCTAATCTGTTAATTTTATTTTCAGCGTCTTCGGAAAATGTTTAGAAAATTTGAGAGAACGACTTTCCATGTCTCTCGTTCATACGGAAGCAAAGCTGAAAAAGTGTGTAGCCAAGCCATCCTTTCAACGATGTCAAATTTTTAACAAAGATCTAGTTGGGGTTCAAAACAAGCAAGTGAACCTTTTCCTGAACAAACCAATCTATGTCGGACAAACTATATTAGATCTTTCCAAGTGGTTGATGTACCATTTTCACTATAAAGTGATGAAACCAAAGTATGGAGACCAAATTGAATTGTTATTTACTGATACAGGTATGCTTTTCTATAACGTTAATTTTCAACATAAAACTTCGTTTGAAATTGCAACTATATGTACAAACATCAGTTGTTGCGAGATTTCACCATGACTACTAAAAAAATATATTTAAATAATTTCAGATTCTCT
Source organism: Limnoperna fortunei (assembly GCA_944474755.1). Lineage (NCBI taxonomy): Eukaryota > Metazoa > Mollusca > Bivalvia > Mytilida > Modiolidae > Limnoperna > Limnoperna fortunei. The sequence goes on from OX104124.1 coordinate 57,676,989, forward strand.
GTGCTACGAAATCAAAACGGATGACGTGTACGGGGACATGGGAACCATGCCAGACTTATTTGATACCTCCGAATATGCACAAAACCATCCATTATACAGTTCTAAGAACAAGAAAGTACCAGGAAAAATGAAAGACGAGCTTTCAGGTACAAAAATGTAAAAATGTTACCAAAAAAAAAAAACCCGTTGAACATTTTACTTTTAAAATCTTTCTTCAACTATTGTTGTAATAGAATAACATTATTGATTCTTTTGTAAACTAATTTTACTTGGTGTGTCTTTTTCAGGTATTCCTATTAAAGAATTCGTAGGACTCCGACCGAAAATGTACAGTCTAACCTATGATGTAGATGAAAAAGATGTCTTTGGGATGAAGCAAACGAAAGAAAAGAAAGTTGCAAAGGGAATTATGAAATGTGAAATTAAAAAAACTTTACGTCATGAAATGTATAAAAATTCTTTATTGGGGGAAGCTACCACTACAAATTCTATGAAGTGTATTCGCAGTAAAAATCACGAACTTTACATGGACATCATAAACAAAAAAGGACTATGTAGTTTCGACGACAAGCGTTACTGGATAAATTCAACTGAAAGCTATGCCTTTGGACATTATAAAATAAACGCATAATGTAGTTTGTAGATACTTTATATATATTTGTAAATATTTTTCAATAAAATGGATTTTTTTTTCATTTGTGGTAATATATTTTTAGGCTGGAAAGGCCTTATACTTGATGTTAATGTCCAAAAGAGACTTTTGTGGTACATTGGATCTAATTAAAAAAGTCATCAAATAGTTCTTTGGGAGGATAATTCTCATCCTCGGTTTTAAGTTCAGGTGTAACATTTTCAAACCTCGTCATTTTGACTGGTTTTAATGTGTCTCCACTTGCTGGTCTTTTCATAGCACTTTCTGACCTCTCTGGCGCACATTTTGTAGCATTCTGTAGTGGTACAGCATAATATTTCATCATTGGTGTCTCTTGTGGTCTTGCCCAAGTGTATGTTTGACATGGGATCCCGGCGGTTGGACTTGTTGGGGGTTGCATTGTATTTCCCCAATTAAATTGATTTTGCGATGAATCAGACTCCTATAAAAGTACAAAAAGCGTTTTCTTAAATTTTGGGGGGATTCTACACGTGTAGCTTGCGTTTGTTGTGATTAATAATGTTTTGTAGACATGAGCAACCTTTCACAGCAATATATGTCCTAATATGTTAGTTTCATCAACATGCATTTACAAGCATTTCAAATTTTAAAATATTGCTAGCAAACACTTCGTTAGCTTTTTAAAAAAAAAAAAATTAAGAAGAAATAAAACAAGTGTGGACTGTGAGCACGATTACAAAGGGATACCGGGGGCCTCGGTGGCCGAGTGGTTAAGGTAGTTCGTCTACTATTGATCACGTGGTCTGTCAACGCTGGGATTGCGGGTTCGATTCTCACTGCCGGCAGGGTGTACTCGACTCCAATCTGAATTGACAAGGATTGCCAGTTTTCCTACCGTAGGTCGGGGGTTCTCTCCGGGTATCCCCCCCCCCCCCCCAATAAAAACTGGAGGCCATGAAATAGCTGAAAAATTGCTGAAAGTGGCGTTAAAACACCATTCAAACATACAAACAAACAAAGGGATACCCCGCTTCTCTTTCAGGTCCAATTATCTCCCCTTAATGATATCCGAGGTCAATAAAAATTCTTCATGCACATCTACATATAATGTACTTCCTTTATGCTAAGTTTCATTAGATTTCATCAAGCGGTTTAGGACAGACAGACCAAAACCAAAACAAAACAAAACAACAAAAAACAACCCAAGTTTGCGGGGGTATAATAAAAGCAAAGCAGCTCTGTGTTCAAAAAGCTGAAAATAAAAAATCTTAACCTATCGGAGGTTAATAAATTGTTGAAATGGAGAAGAAAACTGAACACTTACCATTGGTGGAAAACAATTTTGGAGGGAGTCCAAATTGCTTCGGATAGAGATAAGGAAATCTAATTCATCAAGTCCCAAGCATATACCATTACATTTGCTCTTTCCTATTCTATTATCATACAGATCCAGGTAATAATATTGCTCATGCCTTCTATAAACAAGTGACTTCATGCGTCCGAATTTAACTCGGAACTCTGTTTCTCCATTTCTATTCGTTACTTGTTGAAATACTACGGTGTTGCTTGCCATTTTTATGGGGAAGACGGAAATTTTAATTGAACAAAGTTTAAATATGGTGAAAAATTGACGCACTCCCCACCTCATGAATATTAAAAGCAAGTCACTTGTAACAGCAATACTTTATTGAGCCAACCAGAAATATGATTTCGGATTCATCTGGAGATTTCTGTTTGATTGACTAGCCCGTTCAAGGACGTCAATGTGTCATTGGTCCATTACTATTTCAATATTTGTATTACTCATCACTATTTGAACGGGTTGTTATATGATTTAAAGGATTGTAAGAATGAGAGAAATATATTCTTTTTTATACTCTTTTAATGTCTCTCTAAGAATGAACTAAAGAAAAAACGAACTATAAAGATATTTTATTTTCCAAGCATGCGTTTAGAAGGTAATAAAGAGTTGTTAATCAAGACTTTCAGGGTTTGGGGGGGGGGGCACCTCATCATTAACCATTAATAAATTTACCGACAATGCTCCTCTGTCCAAATACTGTATTCATCTAAATATGAACATACCGATATAACAAGACTGCAAATTCCAATATTGTACAACGTGTTTCACATGACCGAAGACCTTTCAGTCTTAATATTTTAAATGTTTTCTATAATACTCTACAAAACAGATATAAATTCACTCATAAAATGATTTTAATAGGATCGACGGTAATTCCCTTCATGTCTAACAGTGGAATTATATTACTCCCGTGTTGATTTTTTGAGGTACCTAGTACGTCTCTGATACAAATAATAATAGTAATATATTTGGTAACGAGATAGATCTTTAGCTAATTAATTATTTCCCGCGATAATGCCTGACTGGAAAGATAAAATGGAAACACTTCAATTACTGGTTATTGTATGGATAATTTCACATGTTCAGGGATATTCTTTAGACATCCATACGTGCAATTATAAAGTAGATAAGCCATAACAGCTCTGGAGTGTAAAATTGAGAAAAACGGACTGTACACGTTTGATGGGACCCCGCCCTCACTACAGAAAGTCAACACAATTTATATAGACAGGACAACAGAAAATGTATTTATTAATATTAAAAAGGTTGTATCCCTAAAAATGGTTAAAGTTGCCAGAGGAAATTGCGAGCATATAGGTGCACCAAACGCAGTCAAAGTGTTTGTTGGAGACGAAATTTGCCCACGAAATGTACCCACACCCGAAGGACCTACATCAGATAGAGTTAGTGATATGCCAGCGCCAACACTTGATAGATTGACATCGGGTAGTGTAAGTGAGCAAATTATTTTGAAAATGACTGATGTAAAGCAGTATCATGCAACATCCGGGGCTGTTGTCCCAGACAACATCTATAGGTTGCAAGATGGAAAAACCATTAACTTTGCTTGAGATAGTAATAATAGTAGTGATAATGGAATCAGTTATAAGAAATCTTTTTTTTTAAGGTCCTGCAAATTTACAACTTTGAAATATATGAAATAGAACTTGAGACACAGGCTCTTTTGCAAGACATCCTTTCTGTGCCCCCACCATTTTTCAAATACAGAATTATAGCTAACAACCTTTTTTTTTTTTTCTTTTTGCTTTACTGTAGATTCGTTTAATTATGTAATTTTATCTGCACTGGCACTTATGTATACCATAATTAGAAGATACCCAGAATTAAGAAGATTCTTCCCTTTCCCCCAATTACAACATGAACCTGCTCAACCCATACCTCAACCTCAAGAACCAGCACAACCTCTACCACCACCCATTTTACCAGAAGTAGCTCAACCTTTACCAGTTCAACCACAACTTAGATGATCTATTAGAATTAAGAAAACACCAGAGAGACTTGATTTGTAATCTGCACTTACTTTAAAATTTATAACCTGTATGCACATTTTTGCAAATTTATGAGCAATGACCTTGAATTTCACCTCACAATGTGTCAACTTTGACATTTTAAATAATCTTTTGAATCATTGCAAAGTTGGTATACAATTTTTTAACTTGGTCTTGTTTCGATTTTTAAAGCAGAAGTGATATTCTGAAATAAGTCCCTTAATATGAAATTTAGAATGAAATGGTTTTTTAATATCTTCACCTCTTCAATCTAATCTTGAAGATGTTTTGCTTACAAGTCATATATGCTTTAAATTTAAGTGAGTTTGTAATGAAGCATTCATTATTAAGTATATATATATATATATATATATATATATATATATATATATATATATATATACTTATATATTTGTAATCATTGTTTTCAATAAACAATCTTTGTAAATGCTATTTGTGGAGTTTGAAATTATTTTAAAAAACCTCATAAATTGTTAGCAAAATGCTTTGAATTTGTAATTTCCTCATATAATCTTCTTTTGGTTAGTTTGTTGAAATATATTTCAAAAAGCGGATAAGGTGTAGCAGCTATTAATACGGATGTTGTATAAGTTGTTTCAAAGTATGGATTTAAGAGATCACTTTTAAGCAGGATGGAATTACTGTTTTACAAACCATCCACAATGAACGTGAGAAGAAAACTTCTTTAAAAATGGGTATTTCATCATTAAATGGTAGATGTTTTAATAAGGAATTGATTTTTTCAACCCTGAAGGTAGCATTATGAAAAATTATAATCTGTTGTAAGAAAGTTTTGTTACAGAAGTTTATACAGAGAATCAACTTCTATTTTAATTTCCCTAAAGGTATCATTTTGAGGTTTTAACATTCTTAATCTGTTTACATAAAACAGATAATCACAATTTATTTTAACAGGTGCATATTGTGCATTTGCAGTGTGTAGATTTAGTACTTTTTTATGCATTCCGGTTGTTGCTAATGTTTATTATATTTAAATACAGAGCTATACACCTTCATGTTATTCATAAAAAGTATGGTAGATTTCATTTTTCATGATATAAATCCATTTGGTTAATTTCAAAGTTTTATTATATATTTTCACATGTATATTTAATGTACAAATTATATTCAATACTAATCAATATTGTTTTTTATTTGAAATTGCTATAATGTAACTCAGGGGATTAAAATTGATATGATTTTATATTTTTTACTTACCTTCCAAACTACCTCTATACTTTGGACAAATGACATTACATACATGGTGTATATAATGTAATATATGGTTTTTTAGATTTTTTGCAAACTTTTTTATTTGAGGTTTTTATGTATGTCATTTTGGAAGACATATTATATAGAGTAATAGATATCTTTATTGTTGTACAGTTTGAATACTCATTTTGGTTGTGATATCTTTTTTATATAATACGTTACCATTATATCCAATTCAAATGACTAAAAAATAGTGTTTTATATGTTCTAAGGTTGTTTTGCCCAAAAATATTATAGTCTTCAGTTTTACAATGCTTAAAAACAAATCCAATATTTGAAAAAGACAGTTTTATTAATTATGATTTATTTATTCATCATGTTCATGTATATATGTTTTAATTGAAAATGATGTTACATGTATTTGCATATTAATCCTTACTATTTAAAGATTTTTTTATTTTGGAACTACTTCAAAATGTATAATTTCTGTCTAGTCCTAAAATGTGATATTTCATATTATTAATATGGGTTGTGATATTTTATGTATGCAGTACAGTATTTTTTTTAAAACATTCCAGTTTAAATTTTAAAAGGCAATATATATTTACCCAATTTTGAAATATTTACTTCAAATACAAAATACCTTTATATATGGTATCTAAATGCTCAGGTTGTTTTGATAATGTTTATATATAGATTACATTATGTTTTTGTTATACTGTTACATGTATTTACACAAAGGACAATATTTTTATTTTGGATTATATGGAAATCGTCTCATTTTAATCTTTTGAAAACCTATAATCATATGAACATGTGGTTGGGTACTTTATCCGGTTAATAAGTGTTGTTTTACATAAATGTGTTACAAATCTTTATCAGGGGTACTTCTAAATGATTGTTATTGAAATTTAAATATGTTATTTGAATTAAACATTTTAAATCTTATTTTTGTTTTCCATTGACCCCCTTCTATTGCTTGGATTATAAGACTTCCTTCTTTTTATGTGAAACACCAATAAGAAAACATAGTATAATAGTGGAGTTATAGTAAGGGTTTAGGAAACAGAATGGAAATGGAGAATATGACAAACACAACCAATCGACTATAACAGGTTGACTAAAATGATTTCCAAAGAATAAGAGTTGTCTTTCTTTGTATACAGTAAAATTCACAAAATCTTTACTGGTTGCCCCACCCTGGCATACACCACCCACACCCACCCTGTCAGTTTTAAAGCCGCCACCCGGTGCCTACCCTATCAATGATTTACCCAGTTTAAATGACCATGTCAGGTTGTCAGGCTCGGATGTTGTCAGGTTGTCAGGCTCGGATGTTGTCAGGTTGTCAGGTTGTCAGGCTCTATTGTTTTCATATCATGGTTCCAACACTACTGGTATATATTGGGTAATACGGATGTGCGGCCCGAATAGGTCACTTTTTTACCTCTCCAAAATATATGAATAGGTAGCTTATTACATTGAAAAATATATCATTGGGTAGTTGTAAATTATCTAAATACATCAATGCCTCAATTCTCATCTTAAGCATGCTAAGCCTATGTAAAGCACGGTGATTTTACAAACAAAGTGTTCCTTTAACATCACTTGGATCATTTTGGTAGTAAATGGACTATGGGGATGTGCTGTAATAAAATATATGAATAGGTCTGATTTAATCATTCAATATTATGATTAGGTCCCGTTTTATAACGTCCGAAATATATGAATAGGGTGGGTTTTCAAATCTCCGTAGACCTGTACCTAAAAGTATCCTTAGTTACCATCCTCCCCCCCTCCCCCCGTGGAAAAATGGCTAAATGTGGCGTTTAATATCATTTAAACAAACAAACAAACACGTATATGCTATATATCAAGGTAGAGTGATGTTTTCGTGATACGTGATTGGGAATTTTCATCGACACATGACACCTTATACTATACATGAATACTATTAGCCGTAATTTGTGACTTGCTGCTGATATGTGTCATTTGTTACATGATATTATCCACCTTACATATATGTGTACAAACAACTTACTTATCGGAATCAAACACATATGAGATAGGTCATGGCACCATGCATTTTACAGAGTGGAGTCTTGGAGTGGCGTCATAGAGTGGAGTCTGGAAAGAATTTTGGAGTGATATTTATTTTTGTAAATCACTGATTGAAATTTTAATAAAACCCCAAACATTAATAGATTAATCTTTTAACAGTTTTACATTTAAACCCAGATGGTTTAGATGTAAGACTGTCCATTTGAAGATTAATTTAAATCAGCGATTTATAAAAATTAATATCACTCCAAAAATCGACTCTAGATTTGCTCTCCAAAATCGGCTCCAAATTTCTCCCCACGTGTTTCTCCCCAGTCTCCGCCCATAAAAAATAAAAAATAAAAAATAAAAAATAAACGTCAGAATAGAAAATAGAAAAAAGTAAATATGGAATGATAAAATAAGCTTTTAAACGACAGATAATTCGGTCTACCGCCCTATGACTCCACTCTGTGAAATACATGGTACCCGTAATTTATTCACTGGAATTTGACCCTATATCATTTGGAAATACATATGGCCAAACAATGAAGAAAAATAGTCGCGACATCTTCCTTCGCTACAATTTTTTCTCCGTTTTCTGCCATATTTTGCCTAAATGTTACGTTGTCAAATCACTGTGATTTATTATAATGTCAAGTATATACCTATTTATAACTATGACAACAAATAACGCGCTCTGTTAATCTTTAACAGTGAGTGACGTCAATTGATCATATCTTGGTTGAAATTATAAATTAATGGAGTACACGTGGAGTACGGAGGTAAGAATATCACTTTTAGTCCTTTATTTACATTATATGAACTTGTTTTGATTTTTAAGTGTTGTATTCTACAAACATTCTGCAATATTTTTTATTTTGCCTTGGTTTGCCCACGGATAATCCGACAAGGAAGTTTAAATACATTACTCACGTGAATACTTACCAAGTTGACGACCTAATTTTATAATTATAAAGATTGATCATGTATGGAACACCAAATTAACAGTACCATTTTTTTACAGCGAAGGTCGGGGATTTTCTCCCGGTATTCTTCTGGACTGCGGCTTCCTCTCCCAATAAATACGCCCCAGTCTATACCCGAAAAATTGCTGTAAGTGGCGTTTAACAACAAATCAAATGAACAGAAACCAATAAAAAGATTTACTAAATTTTTCAAGAGATTTTCAGATTATAAATGATTAGAGTGCTCCTATTTTTTTCTTAAGAATACTACTTAAAATCAAGTCAAATCTGTAAATCTTTTTAAAACTACTATCCTTCTGACGCAATGTTTAACATGTTTAAAAAATCAGTCATTTGTCGAGTTCTAGATCTAATCATAGCCAAAGAGCTCCAGCTCTTATTTATAAGAGTCTTCTAATACAACGAATTTTAAAGTGAAAGGCGTGTTGTGAAGTAAAAAAAATATACCTATAATGTTGATTCGTTTGAGTAACCTAATTACAAATATGAGTATGGAGAAGTCTCCAATTGTCATGTAAAGCTAAAGATATTAAACATTGCCGGTGTTGTCTGTTTCTTCATTGAACACGAATAAATTTAGAAGAATGAGCCCTGACCGATTATGGCGAAAACACAGGGCTTCTATTTTTTTTTAAATTACACATGTTACAGCAATTTGAATTTAGAATGGTCTACATTTAAAATCTAAATCGCCGAGATTTGATCAAATCCCATTCAAAGTGATTTAGAACGGAAATTGTTCGAAATTTGTTTACTCTTATATCGCAAAATAAATATTTCCTTATATGTCCACCTTTAACGAATGAGTAGTTTTCCAAAACTTCTAGCGTCCTAACGTGTATTGAAACTTATTTCTGTCTAACAATATTCTGTTTTGTGATGTTATCTTTTACAAAAACATTAACTGGAACCATGCCAAACAATAACACCATTCAAAAAAACAAACAACAAACCAAACAATAACAGCTATAGCGGGGCATCCAGTTTTTATTACTTTACATCCTTCGGGGTCGTCGTCATCTGTAAACGTATTACATTTTAATCTTCTTCCTGGAAACCATTGTGCCAATTGAAACCAAACTTGATCACAATGTTCATTAGTTAGACCTTTGCAATTTTGTTTTTATTCTGATCAGAACACCAATATGGCCGCCACCGCTTAGTTAAACATAGGACCATATGGAAAAAAAGTTTAAAAGGTCTCTTCTTTTAAATCGGTCAACCAATTAAAACAAAACTTCATAGCAATATTGTTTAAATAGTCTACTATTAAGTTTATGTTTTTATACCAATCGGAAATTTAAAATGGCAGCCACTTTAGGAACATGATAGTACACTCTATGAACACGTTTTTATAAACGCCTCTTCTCTGAAACCAGTTAACGTATTGAAACAAGCTTTTCAATGGTCCTCTATAAAGTTTAAGTTTTTATGCGAATCGAAAATCAAAATGGTCGCCACTGACGGACTAAGGTTAACGTAAGGACGCTATGGAAAATGTTCAAAAAGGCTTATTCTCTGTAACCAGTGAATCAATTTAAATAAAAATTACTTATACCTACTTCCAGAAATAGACTCAGGGACAACTACAAACTAGACTCTTCGTCAAATGCGATATGACTTCAATTTTCCAATTGTCAACGTCCCGTTTATGCCAGCTGCTTCATCGCATGGTGTGTACATTTCACAACTTGTATGTAGATCGTGCGATCGGTATTAAGATTTTCTAGACCCTGTTTGGTGACTGCTAAGCTTTAAGAAGCGTTTGTTGGACATATAGATGGATGTTATCTTTTCAGAAGTTCTATGGTCGTTACTTTCTAGCAGTATTTGTTTCCAACCAAACATTGTAATTAATATTTGTGCAAAATACACATTTATGTCAAATAAAAAAAGATAGACATTGATTTTTAAGAGCAAAATTATTTCACTATTTTCACTATTTACCATAAAATATTGCATCTAATAGCTCTCCGCATTCTATTTTACCAAATAAATACTTATGTAACGCAATTCACAGCTTAGAAACAGGTCATTTCTTTGAGGAGCTAAGCCCCACTTTAAACGTAGACATGTGGTGCTATAATTTGCTTTAATATATATGATTTTACTTTTATTAGTATCTTTCTTATCCCAAATTGCTTTTTAGTAGATTTCTGATTTAGTTGGTCCCATTTAACTGATTTCGACTGGAAAGCTTTATCTTTCTTGTAGAAGAGTACGCAAAAAGTTTCCTTACTTTAATTGTCCATATCAATCATACTTATCATTTGTTTATTTATTTTTAAAGTAATTTTATTTTATTTCGTTTTAGAAGCTTCAAAGAGTTCATTAAAAAAAAGTTATAAAAGACAAGCAGCTGCGGCTAGATCTGGAAACATTGGTCTGAAAGTTTGATGAAAGTTGCGTTAAACTATATTCAAACCGATCGATATTTATACATACGGTCTTCTCGTGTCTTTTCCAGTGTCTGATTGAACGATGGGACCGTCATTAATGGATGGTATTAACCATATATCAAGTGGTACAGTCACAACAACAAAACCCCCAGAACTTCCGAATGGAAAGTCAATTCATGTATTTATTTCATATGCAACGAGAAACCCAGATCAAGAAATAGCTCACGAATTGTACACAAGATTGACAGAAATGGGTTATAAATGTTGTTTGCACGAAATAGACTTCAAAGCTGGTCCCATTCAGAATAATATTGACAAATTTATGAAAAGATCATTAAAAACAATAGCTCTTCTGTCAGAGAATTTCAAAAACAGTTTCTGGTGTTCTGTAGAAATGATAGAAATTGTCAGCCTACACATAGAGAACAAAGGATTCCCGCCAATTGTATTAAAGTTAGACAACTGTGAAGTTCCAGAAGCTTTCAAACAATACACATACTTGTCTTTATGTAGTGGTGGTCTGGAAACAAAGATGGCGGACATTCTTTCCTCAATCAACGATGTCGACGAGATATGTGTTGGTAAGAGCTCATTTTCATGATAGTCCTCCTTAAATATAAATAGGGATACAGACTTTATCACGGCAACTATTATCAGGTCAGCCCGCAATGCTTTGTCGTCGGTCAATATCATTCTACAAGGTCCATTATAAAGCGTATTGAATATTAAGATCCTGGTATAAGTTTCGATCTCAATGCAGATTAAATTCCAAGGATGAACGCTGACGAGACTTGGTCATTTTCGGTTAAACTTGGTTATCAAGAATCTGTAACATGACCCAAATTGATAGGCTCCTGATCCACCTAATATGAAACTATATCGCAAAGTTTCATTGAAATTAAATGCAAACTTTTTTAGTTATTGTTGGAAACTTTTTTTTGTATAATCTTCTAACGTGTTTTGGCAACTGTGACCTTGAAATTCGATGCATTTTCCGCAAAATCGATAGGCTTCTTACCAACCAATCTGATTTTGTAACGTCTCAGGTTCGTGCAAATCCGATGCAAGCTTTTTGAGTTGTTGTCCGGAAACATCTTTTTGTAAAAATTTCTAACGTTTTTTTTGAAGACTTTGACCTTGAAATGTGACGAATTTCCCCCAAAATAGATAGGCTTCGTACCAACCTGATATGTAGCAATATCCCAAAGTTTTTTCAAATCAAATGTTTTTTAAGTTATTATCCGAAAACCAGACGGACGGAGATGCTGACCACTAAACTCGCCGAAATTGTCTAGCGGTGTAAAAATAACGAAAAGCATACAACGCAGCAAAATTAAAAGCAAACAGCATAACAATACTTGCACTATAGAAATATATTTTAAATGTATTCATTCTAGAAAGCTAAGCACAAAAGTAAAAAGACAAATAACAAAAATAAAAACATACACGTCACATTTCATTAGCTAAATCAAACAGTTCTGTGGAAAAAAACCAAATAAATAATTATCATGCAATCATTACATTTCTGTACAATATGGTAGCCGACTAAATTTTTGTTTTATTCTGCAGTACTTTGTTGTTAGCATAAAATGTATTTTGGTTTGCATAAAATGAATATATGTTTGTTTGTTTGAATGATATTTAAAGCTACTTTCAGCAATTTTTCAGCTATTTCATGACGTTCAGTTTTTATTTGGGGGGGGGGGAGGGGGGATTCGGAGTACCCAGAAAAAAACCCGCAGAACTTCGGTAGGAAAACTTCCAATCCTTGTCAATTAAGATTGGAGTCTAGTACACCCTGCTCGCTGTGATACTCGAACCCGACCACGACATCAACAGTAGATGAACTATACCCTTATCACTCCATCCTCACAAGGGTTTCTGTGTCTACACGTGACGACACATGTGGAAACAGAAACCCTGACTTGTGAGGATCTTATCCCTCAGCCACCGAGGCCTCTCAATATTCGTACATTGTCAGAAAATGTACGTTATCAATTGTAGATGAACTTCCGTAATCACTCGGCCACCGAGGCCCCTCAATATTCGTACAGAGTCACAAAATGTGAGGTTTATTTGAACTCGCCGCGAAACCGGTGAGAAATGCTCGGAGGACCTCAGCTTGCTACCTGTTTTTAAGGCTCTTACAAATGAATTTGATATTTTCTAACAGTGCACAAATATTCTATATATCAAAAAAGAACTCGTACTGATGTGATGTCACGCAGATTGCAATTTACAGGTGCAATAGCTTTTGAACTGTAATTAATAAAACCATGATTCGAGCCTCATTTGGCAATGTGTTCCAGTCTTGCGACCTCGTACTTAAAGACTTCTTTCATCACCTTCTAGTTTTGGGTTATAAAGTCTGCTGTGTTTAAATCCGACAATGTTGTAAGAATTATGTTTATAACAAATCATGTACAAATGTAGAACTTGCTGTGTTTACACCATTTCTTTTGAAATGCCTGTACCAAGTCAGGACCATTGGTGTAGTTGCTATATTTTTGGTTGTTGGGTTCAACGTTTCCCGGTTCCTTGGACTTTGATTTGTGGATAGTCTTTTTTGACAGTTTTCTTGATGTTCGGTATTTTGTTATTAACTTCATTTAGTCTTAGCCTGTGACAGAAAGATAAAATGTCATTCCGACATATTTATTTTTGTTTCGTTTCAGAGTTTCCGAGAGTATATTTGAGCACACCGTTCGTACCGTTACCGTGTATTAATTACAACCAGAATACATGCCTGAAACATTCCCCTTGTATATGGCCCCATATCTGTGCCAGATTCATATTGTCGAACAACTCATGCGATGGAAACTGTGGGAAAAATCACATTTTCAATCACGAATGCCTAGAAAAACTGAAAAAGTGTGGGTTTCCAGTAGACAGCGGTCAAGCTTTCCTTTTGCGCGTATATAAAGAAAAATGTAAAGAATGGTTGCAGGAATTTCCTTCAAAAACAATTTCCGGACCCTGTTATTATTACAACGACAAAGGATGTTTTTCAGCAGACGACACGTGCCCTTTCCCGCATATCTGCAAAGAATGGTTTCTCGGAAAATGTGCGAAGTCTACGTGTCTATTTTCACATGATATTTCAAATCGCCAGACAGATAGATTATTGCAACTGTTTGGAATTAATACAAACCATCCAGAAGACATTATTTTGTGGCAATATCGGGAAAAATGTTCGGACTATTTGGGCCTAAAATCAAATGGTCAGTCGAGTAACATCCTCAGCATAACCAGAGAAGGGTTAAAAGTGTTATTGTATTTCGTCCTTGGAGTATTTTCTTATTTGCATGTGTAGAGTTGTTTATTATTCCTTAAATGGCCGATTTCAGGTACAGATGATCCAGTGCAGATGAGCTCACGCGCATCTTTACTCTTTGCTCATTAAAATAAAATGCTTAAAAACATGAACATTGATATGGTAACATAACAACGTTCTTGTTTTGCATTCTTGTTACGGGCGTTCTGGTTGGATTTGTGATATTAAACAATGAGTGTATAGGATATCGAATGTTGAAGTTGTTGGTTAACAAAAAAGATACTTGCATGATTTTCTGGGAAAGCCCGTGTGGTCATCTTTCACTTGTGATAGATTTTTTCCGCTCATTTCGCTGCGCGCAACTTGCGAAAGACAAAAAATTCTATAACTCTTGGAAGATGGATCTTTCCCAGAAATATATATATAAACCTATTTATCTTTTAATATAATATATCTTTTGTACTTTTTGTACATATTATTTAGTAATACAACTTGTTTAAAACATTGCTATGCGAGTATTATTTGCCATTTGGCCAATTATATCAGAGTGGCTATAGTAGTCAGTCATCTACTATTGATCACTTGCCTGTCAACACTAGATTAGCAGGTTCGAGCCTTACTTTGAGGAAAATGTGTTCGACTTTTAACTTAATTTACAAGTTTTCCTACTGATTGTGGGTTTTCACCTAGTACAACGTTTCGACTTAGGAACTTTATAAAGTTGATTACAAAGTAAATTAATACTAAGTTTGGGTGATGTTTTTACCGTCTCCCATGGGAGACGGTATACATTGTCAAATGATGAACAGTATACGGAGTAAATGGCTATCTGTTACTTGATTATGTGGTTCACCAAATCTATAAATATCTTTGTCATATCATTGGTTTACGTCAGGATTGCACTAGTATGTGTACTAAAATTTCGATATATTCTTGGGTTGAATCGGGGTTGTAATCAGTATTTTTGTGTAGTAATGCTACGTTCTAAATATTGACTTCTATTTCTTTCAGTGCATTGGTCAGTTAACTATTAAAAGGTAAACATTGCACCAAAATCTCCCTACTTTTAAAGCTGTGTGGGAAAAATACTGATATTTTCTGTATCTTTATTTTCGTTCTGATATTGATGCAAATAGAATAACACATATTTTTACCGCTTATTTTGAACATTTGTTCAGGAGTCAATTTTTGTTAAATTATTTATTTTTCAAAAACCACGTGTGAACTGACGACGGTTATTTAAATCTCTCACGCACCATTGCAGTTAATAGTTTAGCGTAAACAATGTCCTTAAAAGGTACATTGCTTACCTATCCTACATTTAAATTACAAACAACGGATACTTTAATAATACCAATAAAATGGGAATTGCAGCTAAGAGACGGTTAGCTTTTAAGAAAAGCTAAACTTGTTTCTTCCTTTGTCATTTGATACCCGATTTAAGTTCTTGTTGATAAAGGAAATACGCCTTGTTTTTAAGATTTTATCCAGGAATGACAAGAATTGTACCCTCTGGTAAAGAGAGATTCGAATTGTTGTCGTATTAATTGTGACATTTTTTGTACAATTGTTCGGCATCAAAAAGGTGTCAGTAGCCACCGATGTTTTGTCATGTGTAGTCATCCCGATTGCGGATAGGTTATTTCCGGAAATGACAGGAACATGAACTTTGGTAAAATTATGCAAGGTTTGTTCAGACAATTTTTTCGGGCGTTTTAAGCCCGAATTTGTATATTTAGATCTAGTAAAGGTTTGCAGCTTCGCAATATTATAATTTGTGTCAGTATTTCCCCAAACTGGTTCAGCTAGTGTTTTTATATACTCTCTATGTTTGCATGTATTTACACGTAGAAGTTTCTAGTCAAACATTTGTTACAATGCAAATTGTTTCTTTGTATTTTGTGTGCATATAAGGATTTCCATAGAAAGCATCTAACGCTGGTACAAAATAATATACAGTTATTAAACGGCACCCCCAGGGATATAGCGATTTATGTCTTGAAACAGTCCGACGCGGCAGTGTTGATAGACCCATAAAATCACTGTATCCAGAGATGCTGTTTAATAACTATATTATTTGTACCAGCTTAACTAATATTGAAATAATATAATAAAGATATGATGGTTAAGAAAAAGTGATAATAAATTTTGTTGTATAGAATGTCATCAATTTCAACAAGCCACCCCTTCATCTCCAAATATGGAAAACTTTGGGAAATGTAATCATCAATAGAACAAGGTAGGTACTATTCACCGGGGAATAGCAGTTTTTAGACAAATTTATTGAAAACCTTATAATTTATATATATAAAAAATCGCAAAAGTCTTAAATGGCTGGGTTGCAAAGCAAGTGTCTCGATAATATAAAAGGGAACGGTTTACAATTTATTGGAGGAAGGTTAGGTATGTTTAAAAGAATGGAGTTGATTACACAAATAGGTAGTCTTCTGCAAATGTTCTGAAAAATGACAAAACTGATCCCAAGGCTGGAAAATTAGGAAAAAAAATCCTGGAACACTTCCATAATAGCAATTGCACAACTTCAATACATGTGCAATCTTTCTGTAGAGATTCAGAGGTCTGGGTTGAAAACTGTAGGAGGAGTTGATTACACAAAATAGATACCTTATTTTCCCCGCCGGCCAGCACACTCGACTTCGCCATACTATAGCCCAGGTTTGCACTTCGTGCAACCCGGCCGAAAAGTACAAGAAGTATAATAGAATATTACATTAACCAACTTAGGAGCAAGACCAACCCCCCAAAAAAAAAAATGATAAAAGAAAAATGTTCAATTTCAAACCGAAAAGGTAATCATTTGTTCACATGCACTTGGTCGGGATATTTGTTTTCATTCATTAATGCTAATGAATGAGTTTAAAGTATGTATTGACTCCTTTGGTAACCAGTCTTGTGAGTCATTGCCAAATATTGCCCTCAGAAAAATAATAATTCTCCGACACACAATCGGTCCTAGAACACTATTTTTGTGTGGGTTTTTTTTGTCCTGTTTTTAAGTAAAACATGCAATCAGTGGGGAATAATATTACATAATACCACTTTAAGCATGAGCTTACAAACATTTTTTGCATTTAAAAAAAAATACAGAGTCGATTATCCATAGAAAAGCATGTTAACAATTGATAAACATGCCCAGCTTGTGTGTGTTGCCATCCTTCAACTATTTTATTCTCAGCTACTCCACTGTTTAATTGTGCTTGATTTGTTTAAATCTTTGTTTATATAATATACTAAAGCTAATACAAAAATTTTTTATTAATACTTTTATAAAATGTATATGAAATGCATTTAATACAACAGCTAATATATATCTATATATACATATTACAAATCTGGGAATGTCTTAATTAAAAAATACACATTATCCAACCTGTACAAATGAAATGGTTTTACCTGGGCAATTATTGAAATGTAAACAAATTACACATTTGAAACTACAATAAAGGAATAATTTCCTATAAATAAGTGAACAATGAAGTTGGTAAATGTACATGTCCAAAAATTAAATACTATGCTTTTTAAAATTTATCAAAATTATTTATTTATTTAAACATGCCAAAATATGTTTTACTGAAAGAAAAAAGATTTTGTTTAGCATACAACTGTCAATTACAAAAAAAAAATACAAATGGTACAAAGTTCGAACAAACAAGTGTCAAATACACAACCTAGATATGCAATGTAAATATTAAAATCCAACTGCCATGTATACAAATATGTAGTGCAATATATGGCACAGTTAGTAATGCAGTCTATTATGTCTGGTTCATGTTATTCACAATGTAACACTATTTACAATTGGTCAGATCTAACCATGAACTATGACCTCTCATTGCTACAATATTTACAATTGGTCAGATCCAAGCATGAACTATGACCTCTTATTTGCATCAAATCTATTGTTTACCAAATGTACTTCTGTTTTTGTTCAATACAAAAAATTTAGCATTACTAACACAAATATGCCAATGAAAATTACTTGATTCGCATATTGTACACATTATGAGTACAACAAGAAAAAAAATAAAGATGACATTTAAAATGCTTTGAATTAAAATCTCTTCTTTTTAAATCAACTATTGGTTTGATTAAAGAACAATCATATGATGATGCTAGATTAAAATTCATAAAAATATTGTTTCTGTACTAAAGGTCTAAGTAGATTTCAGGTCTAATTGACTTTTGCTCTCTTTTACATAATAGAAAATAAAATCTTTACATTGTAAAAAATGTCCTGACATATGGTAGACAACATAGAGCTCAACATAAAGCAAGGCTACTGCAATGAGGGATGTTTGATGGTTGTGGTTAGTTGGTTTTCAAACTCAACTTTATATATTTCTAATTATGTATACAAAGCATGTCTTATTGTAAAAAGCACTTTAAAATAAATTTTCCTTTTATAAGACAAGTACAAGTACTGTCATTGGGTATTTACAAAGAGAACACAAAAGAAAATTGACTGGTTTCTTAATATTGTGACGGGTACCAGTTGCCACCAATTATAAATGGCTGCTTATAAATCAACTTCTGATCCTGCTAGTGGTCGATCTGAAAAATAAAAGGATGAAGTGTAAAATAAAAGTAATTTATCAAAAAATTTTCAATAGCAATGTATTTTTTATATATTTTAATGGTGCCATCAGTGCATTTCCATAATATCTACTTAACCAGAACATCTGTTATAAGTTACCCCAAACTGATTACCATACCAAAACATAAATTGGTGTTTTCCAAGTGGTAGGAATTGTTTTTAATGGCCACTTTCAGCAATTTTTCAGCTATATAATGGTGTATAGTTTTTATTGAGGGAGGAAACCCTGAGTACCAGGAGAAATCAGTAGGAAATTTGCAATCCTTGTCAATTAAGATTAGAGTCAAGCACACACTGCTGGTAGTGTAGAATGAATAATCGTACCCTAGCTTTTTTTTTAGTTAATTCGACTAATCATAAAAACTAACTTCGGACTATAACGGCATTAAAATTTGACCTACTGGTAGTGAGACTCGAAACCACAATCTCAGTGTTGAAGACAATGTGATAAACAGTAGACGAACTAATTAACCACTTGCTCACCGAGGCCTCCTCCAAGTAGTAAAGCACACTACTTAAAGATGTACTTAAAAGCTCATGTGTTTTTCCACCTATTGGTGGAAGTGGGCCCAGGGTGGACAACTACCATTCCCATACCCCAGATTTTACGCAATTTGTTTTGTGTTTTATAATATTGCATGCAAGTATATGCCATTGAGCAAAGCAGATTTGCAACATTGTTCACAACAAGAGGTCACAGTAGACTTGACATTGGACACTAGAAGACTAGATGTGACATTTTCCTTTGTCACAGTAAGCTGGACACTGGTGGGTTGTCACAGTATACTGGACATTGGTGGGTGGTCATAGTAGACTGGACATTGGTGGGTGGTCACACTGTCACAGTAGACTGGACATAGGTGGGTGGTCATAGTAGACTGGTCATTGGTGGGTTGTCACAGTAGACTGGACATTGGTGGGTGGTATTAGTAGACTGGACATTGGTGGGTGGTCACAGTAGACTGGACATTGGTGGGTGGTCATAGTAGACTGGACACTGGTGGGTTGTCATAGTAGACTGGAAATTGGTGGGTGGTCACAGTAGACTGGACACTGGTGGGTTGTCATAGTAGACTGGAAATTGGTGGGTGGTCACAGTAGACTGGACAATGGTGGGTTTTCACAGTAGACTGGACATTGTTGGGTTGTCACAGTAGACTGGACAATGGTGGGTTGTCACAGTAGACTGGACAATGGTGGGTGGTCACAGTAGACTGGACAATGGTGGGTGGTCACAGTAGACCTTACATTGGTGGGAGGTCACAGTTGACCTTACATTGGTGGGAGGTCACAGTAGACTGGACAATGGTGGGTGGTCACAGTAGACTGGACAATGGTGGGTGGTCACAGTAGACTGGACAATGGTGGGTGGTCAAAGTAGACCTTACATTGGTGGGAGGTCACAGTTGACCTTACATTGGTGGGTGGTCACAGTAGACTGGACAATGGTGGGAGGTCACAGTAGACTGGACAATGGTGGGTGGTCACAGTAGACCTTACATTGGTGGGTTGTCACAGTAGACCTTACATTGGTGGGTGGTCACAGTTGACCTTACATTGGTGGGTTGTCACAGTTGACCTTACATTGGTGGGAGGTCACAGTTGACCTTACATTGGTGGGTGGTCACAGTTGACCTTACAATGGTGGGTGGTCACAGTTGACCTTACATTGGTGGGTAGGCACAGTAGACCTTACATTGGTGGGTGGTCACAGTTGACCTTTACATTGGTGGGTGGTCACAGTTGACTTTACATTGGTGGGAGGTCAAAGTTGACCTTACATTGGTGGGTGGTCACACTTGACCTTACATTGGTGGGAGGTCAAAGTTGACCTTACATTGGTGGGTGGTCACAGTTGACTTTACATTGGTGGGAGGTCAAAGTTGACCTTACATTGGTGGGTGGTCACAGTTGACCTTACATTGGTGGGTGGTCACAGTTGACCTTACATTGGTGGGTGGTCACAGTTGACCTTACATTGGTGGGTGGTCACAGTTGACCTTAAATTAGTGGGTAGGCACAGTAGACCTTACATTGGTGGGTGGTCACAGTTGACCTTACATTGGTGGGAGGTCAAAGTTGACCTTACACTGGTGGGAGGTCAAAGTAGACCTTACATTGGTGGGAGGTCACAGTATACACTGGTGGGTTGTCACAGTTGACCTTACATTGGTGGGTAGGCACAGTAGACCTTACATTGGTGGGAGGTCACAGTTGACCTTACATTGGTGGGTGGTCACAGTTGACCTTACATTGGTGGGTTGTCACAGTTGACCTTACATTGGTGGGTAGGCACAGTAGACCTTACATTGGTGGGTTGTCACAGTTGACCTTACATTGGTGGGTGGTCACAGTTGACCTTACATTGGTGGGTAGGCACAGTAGACCTTACATTGGTGGGAGGTCAAAGTTGACCTTACATTGGTGGGTTGTCACAGTTGACCTTACATTGGTGGGTAGGCACAGTAGACCTTACATTGGTGGGTTGTCACAGTTGACCTTACATTGGTGGGTGGTCACAGTTGACCTTACATTGGTGGGTAGGCACAGTAGACCTTACATTGGTGGGAGGTCAAAGTTGACCTTACACTGGTGGGTTGTCACAGTAGACCTTACATTGGTGGGAGGTCAAAGTTGACCTTACATTGGTGGGTTGTCACAGTTGACCTTACATTGGTGGGTAGGCACAGTAGACCTTACACTGGTGGGAGGTCACAGTTGACCTTACATTGTTGGGTAGGCACAGTAGACCTTACATTGGTGGGTAGGCACAGTAGACCTTACACTGGTGGGAGGTCAAAGTTGACCTTACATTGGTGGGTGGTCACAGTTGACCTTACATTGGTGGGTGGTCACAGTTGACCTTAAATTAGTGGGTAGGCACAGTAGACCTTACATTGGTGGGTAGGCACAGTAGACCTTACATTGGTGGGAGGTCACAGTTGACCTTACATTGGTGGGTGGTCACAGTTGACCTTACATTGGTGGGTTGTCACAGTTGACCTTACATTGGTGGGTAGGCACAGTAGACCTTACATTGGTGGGTTGTCACAGTTGACCTTACATTGGTGGGTGGTCACAGTTGACCTTACATTGGTGGGTAGGCACAGTAGACCTTACATTGGTGGGAGGTCAAAGTTGACCTTACATTGGTGGGTTGTCACAGTTGACCTTACATTGGTGGGTAGGCACAGTAGACCTTACATTGGTGGGTTGTCACAGTTGACCTTACATTGGTGGGTGGTCACAGTTGACCTTACATTGGTGGGTAGGCACAGTAGACCTTACATTGGTGGGAGGTCAAAGTTGACCTTACACTGGTGGGTTGTCACAGTAGACCTTACATTGGTGGGAGGTCAAAGTTGACCTTACATTGGTGGGTTGTCACAGTTGACCTTACATTGGTGGGTAGGCACAGTAGACCTTACACTGGTGGGAGGTCACAGTTGACCTTACATTGGTGGGTAGGCACAGTAGACCTTACATTGGTGGGTAGGCACAGTAGACCTTACACTGGTGGGAGGTCAAAGTTGACCTTACATTGGTGGGTGGTCACAGTTGACCTTACATTGGTGGGTGGTCACAGTTGACCTTAAATTAGTGGGTAGGCACAGTAGACCTTACATTGGTGGGTGGTCACAGTTGACCTTACATTGGTGGGAGGTCAAAGTTGACCTTACACTGGTGGGAGGTCAAAGTAGACCTTACATTGGTGGGAGGTCACAGTATACACTGGTGGGTTGTCACAGTTGACCTTACATTGGTGGGTAGGCACAGTAGACCTTACATTGGTGGGAGGTCACAGTTGACCTTACATTGGTGGGTGGTCACAGTTGACCTTACATTGGTGGGTTGTCACAGTTGACCTTACATTGGTGGGTAGGCACAGTAGACCTTACATTGGTGGGTTGTCACAGTTGACCTTACATTGGTGGGTGGTCACAGTTGACCTTACATTGGTGGGTAGGCACAGTAGACCTTACATTGGTGGGAGGTCAAAGTTGACCTTACATTGGTGGGTTGTCACAGTTGACCTTACATTGGTGGGTAGGCACAGTAGACCTTACATTGGTGGGTTGTCACAGTTGACCTTACATTGGTGGGAGGTCACAGTTGACCTTACATTGGTGGGTGGTCACAGTTGACCTTACATTGGTGGGTGGTCACAGTTGACCTTACATTGGTGGGTAGGCACAGTAGACCTTACATTGGTGGGAGGTCAAAGTTGACCTTACACTGGTGGGTTGTCACAGTAGACCTTACATTGGTGGGAGGTCAAAGTTGACCTTACATTGGTGGGTTGTCACAGTTGACCTTACATTGGTGGGTAGGCACAGTAGACCTTACACTGGTGGGAGGTCACAGTTGACCTTACATTGGTGGGTAGGCACAGTAGACCTTACATTGGTGGGAGGTCAAAGTTGACCTTACATTGGTGGGAGGTCACAGTTGACTTTACATTGGTGGGTGGTCACAGTTGACCTTACATTGGTGGGTTGTCACAGTTGACTTTACATTGGTGGGAGGTCACAGTTGACCTTACATTGGTGGGTGGTCACAGTTGACCTTACATTGGTGGGTTGTCACAGTTGACCTTACATTGGTGGGAGGTCACAGTTGACCTTACATTGGTGGGAGGTCACAGTTGACCTTACATTGGTGGGTTGTCACAGTTGACCTTACATTGGTGGGAGGTCACAGTTGACTTTACATTGGTGGGAGGTCAAAGTTGACCTTACACTGGTGGGAGGTCACAGTTGACTGGATATTGAAGATCCATATGAGTTGTAGTTAAGAAATAGATTATTGCGAGCAGCCTCTATGCAAATTAGAACATGGTCAGACCTTATATTTGTTAATATTTTATTGTAAAATGAAGACAAATATAAGGTCTGACCATGTTCTAATTTGCATAGAGCACAATTGCAAAAATCTATTTCAATTCTAATATGTCTAACTAATTGTTAAAAATTTTGAAGCGGCTCTAAGAGGACACTTTCAATGGTAATATTGTTTTTTGAAACTATTAATATATCTCCTAAAACAGCATGTTAAAGCAAAAAATATTGACATAAACATATATTTATTGAATATATGTACCTTTTTAG
This sequence comes from Limnoperna fortunei, assembly GCA_944474755.1. NCBI lineage: Eukaryota > Metazoa > Mollusca > Bivalvia > Mytilida > Modiolidae > Limnoperna > Limnoperna fortunei. The sequence goes on from OX104124.1 coordinate 57,700,632, forward strand.
CAAAAAATATTGAGAAATCTTAACAAAATTGCTTTGTTCCAGTTTGAAATTTTCTAGTTGAGCGTATATGACGTCGGAATTCTAATTGTGACGTCATACCATGCTCTATGCTTATAAGAACCCTAATGTGTTCTCAAAGCGTATGAAGGACGTCATATTAGAATGTACCACAAATAACTCATTGTAAAACTAATTATAGGGGAACTTCAATAGAAAGTATTCTGCTGTATAAGGGAACCAAGTAAAAAGTATCTTGTAATACCACATGACTAAAGAACAATACAACTCTTGAGGAAAATTTAGCTAAAAATGTATATGTGGTCTTGACCAAAATGGATATAAATTGTACAGATACTGCTAGGCATTCCCTCCTACCTGAATTAATGTGTAATCTATTTTTACTTTCACATACCTGTGTAAATAAGAGGTCTAGCTTCAGATGAATATCCTGGGAAACCTGCCAATGGTATAAAAGGAGTATCGAGATATTAATGAACAAAATCCTAAACATAATTACTGTAATGACTGTATCAACAATGCAAAAGTCTAGTTATACATTATTTCGATAATGTCTGCCTGATTTGAAGTCATGTTATATACATGTATACAATATTATTGAACTGGCCAGTATAACCACATGCCTGTTTTTTAACACAATTTTATGCATAAATCGCTGAATTCTTACACCATTTAAACAATTATTGATTTGAAAACCTTGTCAATTATAACCTATATGTAGTATAACTTCTTATCATTCTCAAAATGAACTATCTCTTGCTTGCTCTATGGTACATTCACATTCTGAATTATTTTACTGTCAAAATAATGTTTTCATACATGTAGGTAAGATATTTATGTATCTCAGCTTAAATCTTTTCTAAGAAGGTGATTTTATTTGATGTGATTTGATGCAAATACTAGTAACAGTAATATATCTCCAAGATTTTTAACAAACTCTGAGATTAAGCAAACTATGGAAGCTTTTGTAACATAACATAAATATCAAAGTCCATATATACAAAGCAAATATTACAAAAATAGTAGCCTTAATAAGACATGATACATTCACCGAACCATGAGAACATAACAATATATTTTCTAATTCATGCAAAAAGTAGCCATCATGCATAACCAACAAAAAATAACTATCGTGCATAGCCATAAAATGAAAAAGAGAACTGTCAGGTACAAACTCTAGTCAAACATTTGCTTAATATTTATGTTATGTGGACTGTTCTGGAATTACACGTCAAGAGATTAAATTCTAAAACTTGAAAATACATAATAAGTCTGGGTGAGGCTTGGTTGGTCCTCATTGATAGGCTACCAAACTTTGACTAATTTGCATAGTATTGATAGCAAGACATGAAGAAAAAAAATTAAAACAAGTTGTAGTGTTGCTATAGATGCTTGTTCTGAAATATACCTATTAGTAGTACAAAACTTAGGACAAATTTGGTGTCAATATCATAAAAAATCAAAGCCCGTTGATTTTGCTATGGTAATTGGGAAAAAAAAACTTCTGTCCAGTCTCCAGCACAATAAAACCTTCTGGAGTCAAATTGTTTTGCTGGCATGCGAATTTCTCAATACCATGACAACAGAGAAAATTGATTGGAAGTAATTGACAATAAAGCAATTCTCAGCAAAAGAATTTGCTTATGGCATCGAGGATATATTTATAAAATTTATTATCAAAACCAGCTTGAAACCTTTTCTTTTTTATCAGGGTAAAAGCAAAAGTTGACCTGAGAAAGTGCCAGGGGAGAAAATAACACCATATACTTTAACACTTAAGGGGAGACAACTGACACCAGATGCTTTAACAACATAAGATAGAAACATAAACAAAACACAACATTTGTATGTTACAGATACATATACAAATAGAGAAAATCACACATGCACAGCTGAATTTCTTTTAATTTTAAGAAATTATTTAATACAAGGAAAATAATTCCAGTTAATTATTAGCAACTCATAGTATCATATTTGTTAGAAGTAATTTTTCTAAGATGAGTTAAGAAATAAAAAAATAAATTTTCATCCTAATTCCATAAACTGCCTAAAATTCATGATTTTTAAGAATTTTTACATTTATTCACCATAAAGTACACATTATTTCGACAATAAATGAAATTCAAAGAAGATATTTTAATGCCTGCATAAGGTTATCAGTTGTTTACTACATATACAGATTACAATACCCCAGAAATCAACCAGCTTCCAAATTTTGTGTATCTTGACAGCAAGTACAGTTTAATAAACACTGGACAAAATTTATCATGTAGTATTTAAATCAATTAACCTATCTGCAATGTAACTGGTAAACTTTATATCTCCTGGCTACAAACTGAGCCAAGCACCACTTCACAAGTTAGCAAGAATTTTATTCAAATATAATTCGACCCAACAAAGGGAATAACCAGATAGATACAGACATAGGGAAAAAGAACAGTAAAACTTTATACACAGTATCCTTTCATTAATGATTAAAATGTGACAAATATTGAGTGAATTGTTGGTTGATTCCATTATGTTCTTGGGGGTGCAACCATGGAATATATATATTTTACATTCATTAAATGTGTACATGTATTAAGACAAAAGGAAACACACTGTTACAATGAATTTGAGGCTGGCAAGTATTACTATCAGTTAGTTCTTGTGAGTGAATGGGAGAAAAATCTCATGGTGATCTTTGCTGAATATGTGCAGGACTTTACAAATGTAACAACCAAACTATCAATATGAGTATACAATATACCATGAGTTATAAAGCCAAAGAAATAGTTATATATTTTGTCTTATCTGTAAATAACAGTGTATACATTTACTGAGAAATATTTATAGATAGTGAAATTAAAATTTTCTTTGATTAGTCCAGCTTGTAAACTTGCTTAGAAATTATTCCAAGTTTGTCTAAAACTATCATCTTACAATTTATATTTTATAGTTTAATTGCATTTAAAACATGTATCTAAACATCCCATGTTAAGTGTCAACTAGTGGAAAGCCGTGAACTAAACAAAGAAATTCTACACAGTTATCTATGTTCTTGGTTACTATGACCTATTACTCTAGTCAGAACGGATTGTCATGTCTGAACACAGCTGTGTTGAGGATCTGCAAATGCTCTAAGAGATATAGCTTATACAACAATGAATGCTCTACTAGAAGAAGTCACATTGAAATTAACTAGTTTTGACATGCAAAAATCTGTGCACTTTTGTTAATGCCAACTTTTTTAAATTAACACTTGAATTCTTACTAGTTATTTTGCCTTGCTGAAAAATGTATGATTGATCATTTAACAGTTGTTAAACAGTTTAATGTAAGAAAAGAATCAGAGTTTGTCTGGGACTTTGGTCAACACATTACATATTTTGGTTAATTGTTATTAGGGTTATTCCCCTTTGCTGACAAACTCTCTTGCGAGTTTTAATGGTTGGGGAAACAGTTGACAGTGACTAAACAAGTTTTGGAAACTGTTGATATTAAAATTTTTTCAAATTCTGGGACTATGATTTCATGTATACATTACTGACTTACAAAATAATTTAACTGAACATATCGTAACTACACCAAAAAAAATAGAATTAAACTATAAATGAACAAATTTTGACCTAAATTTTTAATAAGAATTTGAACCATTTAAATTAAGCATTTTTTTTAACGATAATGCCAATAGTAATTGCCTGCATTTAGCATAACTTTTAGTCATTATTACAAACAACATTAATTTATTCAGATCTGGGTCCAAACTCAATTTTTTACCAGCAGCAGTTATCTATTGTATCTATCTAGATCTAACAATTTTACTTTGATGGCATTACATTTTTTGCTATATAAAAAAGCCAGTTCTGCCTTTATCGTCTTTTTAATAATATTACGGGTAGTATTATTTGAAATTTTAAATATTAGAAGTGTCAACAGGTATCTAACATTTAGACGTCTCAATTATCTGTTTGCCGACTCAGCTTCACATTACAAAGCTTACTGTATAAACATCACATTAAGTATAGTCAGCAATGTTTAAACTCTTATTATTATTCTGACTGACAACTACATGCTTTTAGAGGTTGTCCACGACTGAAAGTATAAATTAGAATTTATAAAATTAAAATAAAATTGTTAAACACAAATTAAAAATTTGATTATATTATAACATACAAAAGCAACAGAAAAATAAGATGGAAAAAGGCCAAAGCAGAAGGGAGGTAATTTTGACAGACATGACAACAATGTTGACTAGAGTTCTAGTACCTTGACGAAGATGAAGCAATGAAGGATGCGACAGCGTTTTAAGGTCAAAAGACTAATTCACCAGGATGTTGCATGTATCCCTTGTTGGCGTAGTAAGGGTAACCAGGAATCGGACTGCTTCCAAAATCTGGTTTCTCTCGTAACATCTGGTACCGCTGCTTTGTAAGATGAAGGCAAGATGTGATCATCTGTATCCACAATACAAACGCAGCTGCCAAACAGAAAATTGCCGAAATCAATGCGAAGTAATAAGCCCAATTGAATTCCAGCAATGGATAGGCTTGGAGAACCTTGTAGTAGTTATATCTATCTGGGATCGCATCCTTGACAGGCAGGTCCTGCCACATGGCCCTATTATCGTATTGCTTCTGCAGAAAGCATAAAATAATTGAAAGAACCTCACACAAAGCTGAAAAAAATGAAATAACATATTATATACATACAGTGTGATAATTCATGTGTGGGTATATTTTGTCTGACTGATGATTTAAATGGTGTTTTAGCTTAAGCATAGCATTCAGTGTTTATTGGGTGGAGCTCTGGACAATTTTGGATGTTCTCTAAACTGACCATTTTGTAATATATATATAGGTTTACATAGACAGAAAGTACTGTGACATCATTTCTCTTTATGACATTCAATAAGCTGAGTTTACGTGAAGAATGTGTAATTTCACATAAAGTTATGATTGGAGTCAAGTACACAATAGCTGTAGTGAGACACCAGCCTGCCACCTCAGTACTGTCAGGCATGTTTAAAATAGCATGACTAACTACCGTAACCACTCAGCCACCAAGCCGGTATAATTTATGTGTGCTGTACTGTTACTTACTAGTACCTATGGCTGTAGTACCTCCAGTTGAGGCCATGTATTTTTACATACCTATGGTTGTAGTACCTCCAGTTAAGGCCATTATGTGCTGTACTGTATTTTTACTTACCTATGGCTGTGGTACCTCCAGTTAAGGCCATTATGTGCTGTACTGTATTTTTACTTACCTATGGCTGTGGTACCTCCAGTTAAGGCCATTATGTGCTATACTGTATTTTTACTTCCCTTTGGCTGTACATTGTGTAGTACCTCCAGTTAAGACCATTATGTGCTGTACTGTATTTTTACTTACCTATGGCTGTGGTACCTCCAGTTAAGGCCATTATGTGCTGTACTGTATTTTTACTTACCTATGGCTGTGGTACCTCCAGTTAAGGCCATTATGTGCTATACTGTATTTTTACTTACCTATGGCTGTAGTACCTCCAGTTAAGACCATTATGTGCTATACTGTATTTTTACTTACCTATGGCTGTGGTACCTCCAGTTAAGGCCATTATGTGCTATACTGTATTTTTACTTACCTATGGCTGTAGTACCTCCAGTTAAGGCCATTATGTGCTGTACTGTATTTTTACTTACCTATGGCTGTAGTACCTCCAGTTAAGGCCATTATGTGCTGTACTGTATTTTTACTTACCTATGGCTGTAGTACCTCCAGTTAAGACCATTATGTGCTATACTGTATTTTTACTTACCTAAAGCTGTAGAACCTCCAGTTAAAGCCATTATGTGCTGTACTGTATTTTTACTTACCTATGGCTGTAGTACCTCCAGTTAAGGCCATTATGTAGTGTACTGTATTTTTACTTACCTATGGCTGTAGTACCTCCAGTAAAGGCCATTCATTATGTGCTGTACTGTATTTTTACTTACCTATGGCTGTAGTACCTCCAGTTAAGACCATTATGTGCTGTACTGTATTTTTACTTACCTATGGCTGTAGTACCTCCAGTTAAGACCATTATGTGCTGTACTGTATTTTTACTTACCTATGGCTGTAGTACCTCCAGTTAAGACCATTATGTGCTGTACTGTATTTTTACTTACCTATGGCTGTAGTACCTCCAGTTAAGACCATTATGTGCTGTACTGTATTTTTACTTACCTATGGCTGTGGTACCTCCAGTTAAGGCCATTATGTGCTATACTGTATTTTTACTTACCTAAAGCTGTAGTACCTCCAGTTAAAGCCATTATGTGCTATACTGTATTTTTACTTACCTAAAGCTGTAGTACCTCCAGTTAAAGCCATTATGTGCTATACTGTATTTTTACTTACTTATGGCTGTGGTACCTCCAGTTAAGGCGATTATGTGATGTACTGTATTTTTACTTACCTATGGCTGTAGTACCTCCAGTTAAGACCATTATGTGCTGTACTGTATTTTTACTTACCTATGGCTGTGGTTCCTCCAGTTAAGGCCATTATGTGCTGTACTGTATTTTTACCTATCTATGGCTGTAGTACCTCCAGTTAAGACCATTATGTGCTGTACTGTATTTTTACTTACCTATGGCTGTGGTTCCTCCAGTTAAGGCCATTATGTGCTGTACTGTATTTTTACTTACCTATGGCTGTGGTTCCTCCAGTTAAGGCCATTATGTGCTGTACTTACCTATGGCTGTAGTACCTCCAGTTAAGGCCATTATGTGCTGTACTTACCTATGGCTGTGGTTCCTCCAGTTAAGGCCATTATGTGCTGTACTTACCTATGGCTGTAGTACCTCCAGTTAAGGCCATTATGTGCTGTACTGTATTTTTACTTACCTATGGCTGTAGTACCTCCAGTTAAGGCCATTATGTGCTGTACTGTATTTTTACTTACCTATGGCTGTAGTACCTCCAGTTAAGACCATTATGTGCTGTACTGTATTTTTACTTACCTATGGCTGTGGTTCCTCCAGTTAAGGCCATTATGTGCTATACTGTATTTTTACTTACCTAAAGCTGTCGTACCTCCAGTTAAAGCCATTATGTGCTATACTGTATTTTTACTTACATGTACCTAAAGCTGTAGAACCTCCAGTTAAGACCATTATGTAGTGTACTGTATTTTTACTTACCTATGGCTGTAGTACCTCCAGTTAAGGCCATTATGTGCTGTACTGTATTTTTACTTACCTATGGCTGTAGTACCTCCAGTTAAGGCCATTATGTGTTGTACTGTATTTTTACTTACCTATGGCTGTGGTACCTCCAGTTAAGACCATTATGTGCTATACTGTATTTTTACTTACCTATGGCTGTAGTACCTCCAGTTAAGACCATTATGTGCTGTACTGTATTTTTACTTACCTATGGCTGTAGTACCTCCAGTTAAGACCATTATGTGCTGTACTGTATTTTTACTTACCTATGGCTGTAGTACCTCCAGTTAAGACCATTATGTGCTGTACTGTATTTTTACTTACCTATGGCTGTAGTACCTCCAGTTAAGACCATTATGTGCTGTACTGTATTTTTACTTACCTAAAGCTGTAGTACCTCCAGTTAAAGCCATTATGTGCTATACTGTATTTTTACTTACCTATGGCTGTAGTACCTCCAGTTAAAGCCATTATGTGCTATACTGTATTTTTACTTACCTATGGCTGTGGTACCTCCAGTTAAGACCATTATGTGCTGTACCGTATTTTTACTTACCGATGGCTGTAGTACCTCCAGTTAAGGCCATTATGTGCTGTACTGTATTTTTACTCATCTATGGCTGTAGTACCTCCAGTTAAGGCCATTATGTGCTGTACTGTATTTTTACTTACCTATGGCTGTAGTACCTCCAGTTAAGACCATTATGTGCTGTACTGTATTTTTACCTACCTATGGCTGTAGTACCTCCAGTTAAGACCATTATGCGCTGTACTGTATTTTTACTTTCCATGGCTGTAGTACCTCCAGTTAAGGCCATTATGTGCTGTACTGTATTTTTACCTATCTATGGCTGTAGTACCTCCAGTTAAGACCATTATGTGCTGTACTTACCTATAGCTGTGGTACCTCCAGTTAAGGCCATTATGTGCTGTACTGTATTTTTACCTATCTATGGCTGTAGTACCTCCAGTTAAGACCATTATGTGCTGTACTGTATTTTTACTTACCTATGGCTGTAGTACCTCCAGTTAAGACCATTATGTGCTGTACTTACCTATAGCTGTAGTACATGTACTTCCAGTTAAGACCATTATGCGCTGTACTGTATTTTTACTTACCTATGGCTGTAGTACCTCCAGTAAAGGCCATTCATTATGTGCTGTACTGTATTTTTACCTATCTATGGCTGTAGTACCTCCAGTTAAGACCATTATGTGCTGTACTGTATTTTTACTTACCTATGGCTGTAGTACCTCCAGTTAAGACCATTATGTGCTATACTGTATTTTTACTTACCTATGGCTGTAGTACCTCCAGTTAAGGCCATTATGTGCTGTACTGTATTTTTACTTACCTATGGCTGTAGTACCTCCAGTTAAGGCCATTATGTGCTGTACTGTATTTTTACTTACCTATGGCTGTAGTACCTCCAGTTAAGGCCATTATGTGCTGTACTGTATTTTTACTTACCTATGGCTGTAGTACCTCCAGTTAAGGCCATTATGTGCTGTACTGTATTTTTACCTATCTATGGCTGTAGTACCTCCAGTTAAGACCATTATGTGCTGTACTGTATTTTTACTTACCTATGGCTGTAGTACCTCCAGTTAAGACCATTATGTGCTGTACTTACCTATAGCTGTAGTACATGTACTTCCAGTTAAGACCATTATGCGCTGTACTGTATTTTTACTTACCTATGGCTGTAGTACCTCCAGTAAAGGCCATTCATTATGTGCTGTACTGTATTTTTACCTATCTATGGCTGTAGTACCTCCAGTTAAGACCATTATGTGCTGTACTGTATTTTTACCTATCTATGGCTGTAGTACCTCCAGTTAAGGCCATTATGTGCTGTACTGTATTTTTACTTACCTATGGCTGTAGTACCTCCAGTTAAGGCCATTATGTGCTGTACTGTATTTTTACTTACCTATGGCTGTAGTACCTCCAGTTAAGGCCATTATGTGCTGTACTGTATTTTTACTTACCTATGGCTGTAGTACCTCCAGTTAAGGCCATTATGTGCTGTACTGTATTTTTACTTACCTATGGCTGTAGTACCTCCAGTTAAGGCCATTATGTGCTGTACTGTATTTTTACCTATCTATGGCTGTAGTACCTCCAGTTAAGACCATTATGTGCTGTACTGTATTTTTACTTACCTATGGCTGTAGTACCTCCAGTTAAGACCATTATGTGCTGTACTTACCTATAGCTGTAGTACATGTACTTCCAGTTAAGACCATTATGCGCTGTACTGTATTTTTACTTACCTATGGCTGTAGTACCTCCAGTAAAGGCCATTCATTATGTGCTGTACTGTATTTTTACCTATCTATGGCTGTAGTACCTCCAGTTAAGACCATTATGTGCTGTACTGTATTTTTACCTATCTATGGCTGTAGTACCTCCAGTTAAGGCCATTATGTGCTGTACTGTATTTTTACTTACCTATGGCTGTAGTACCTCCAGTTAAGGCCATTATGTGCTGTACTGTATTTTTACTTACCTATGGCTGTAGTACCTCCAGTTAAGGCCATTATGTGCTGTACTGTATTTTTACTTACCTATGGCTGTAGTACCTCCAGTTAAGGCCATTATGTGCTGTACTGTATTTTTACTTACCTATGGCTGTAGTACCTCCAGTTAAGGCCATTATGTGCTGTACTGTATTTTTACCTATCTATGGCTGTAGTACCTCCAGTTAAGGCCATTATGTAGTGTACTGTATTTTTACTTACCTATGGCTGTGGTACCTCCAGTTAAGGCCATTATGTGCTGTACTGTATTTTTACTTACCTATGGCTGTAGTACCTCCAGTTAAGACCATTATGTGATGTACTGTATTTTTACTTACCTATGGCTGTAGTACCTCCAGTTAAGACCATTATGTGCTGTACTGTATTTTTACTTACCTATGGCTGTAGTACCTCCAGTTAAGACCATTATGTGCTGTACTGTATTTTTACTTACCTATGGCTGTAGTACCTCCAGTTAAGACCATTATGTGCTGTACTGTATTTTTACTTACCTATGGCTGTAGTACCTCCAGTTAAGACCATTATGTGATGTACTGTATTTTTACTTACCTATGGCTGTAGTACCTCCAGTTAAGACCATTATGTGCTGTACTGTATTTTTACTTACCTATGGCTGTAGTACCTCCAGTTAAGACCATTATGTGCTGTTCTGTATTTTTACTTTCCATGGCTGTAGTACCTCCAGTTAAGGCCATTATGTGCTGTACTGTATTTTTACTTACCTATGGCTGTGGTACCTCCAGTTAAGGCCATTATGTGCTGTACTGTATTTTTACTTACCTATGGCTGTGGTACCTCCAGTTAAGGCCATTATGTGCTATACTGTATTTTTACTTACCTAAAGCTGTAGTACCTCCAGTTAAAGCCATTATGTGCTATACTGTATTTTTACTTACCTATGGCTGTAGTACCTCCAGTTAAGACCATTATGTGCTGTACTGTATTTTTACTTACCTATGGCTGTGGTACCTCCAGTTAAGACCATTATGTGCTGTACTGTATTTTTACTTACCTATGGCTGTGGTACCTCCAGTTAAGACCATTATGTGCTGTATTGTATTTTTACTTACCTATGGCTGTGGTACCTCCAGTTAAGACCATTATGTGCTATACTGTATTTTTACTTACCTATGGCTGTAGTACCTCCAGTTAAGGCCATTATGTGCTATAGTGTATTTTTACTTACCTATGGCTGTAGTACCTCCAGTTAAGACCATTATGTGCTGTACTGTATTTTTACTTACCTAAAGCTGTAGTACCTCCAGTTAAGACCATTATGTGCTGTACTGTATTTTTACCTATCTATGGCTGTAGTACCTCCAGTTAAGACCATTATGTGCTATACTGTATTTTTACTTACCTATGGCTGTAGTACCTCCAGTTAAGGCCATTATGTGCTGTACTGTATTTTTACTTACCTAAAGCTGTAGTACCTCCAGTTAAGACCATTATGTGCTGTACTGTATTTTTACCTATCTATGGCTGTAGTACCTCCAGTTAAGACCATTATGTGCTATACTGTATTTTTACTTACCTACGGCTGTAGTACCTCAAGTTAAGGCCATTATGTGCTGTACTGTATTTTTACCTATCTATGGCTGTAGTACCTGCAGTTAAGACCATTATGTGCTGTACTGTATTTTTACTTACCTATGGCTGTAGTACCTCCAGTTAAGGCCATTATGTGCTGTACTGTATTTTTACCTATCTATGGCTGTAGTACCTCCAGTTAAGGCCATTATGTGGTGTACTGTATTTTTACTTACCTATGGCTGTAGTACATGTACCTCCAGTTAAGACCATTATGTGCTGTACCATATTTTTACTTACCGTTGGCTGTAGTACCTCCAGTTAAGGCCATTATGTGCTGTACTTACCTATAGCTGTAGTACCTCCAGTTAAGACCATTATGTGCTGTACTGTATTTTTACTTACCTATGGCTGTAGTACCTCCAGTAAAGGCCATTCATTATGTGCTGTACTGTATTTTTACTTACCTATGGCTGTAGTACCTCCAGTTAAGGCCATTATGTGCTGTACTGTATTTTTACTTACCTATGGCTGTAGTACCTCCAGTTAAGACCATTATGTGCTATACTGTATTTTTACTTACCAATGGCTGTAGTGCCTCCAGTTAAGGCCATTATGTGCTGTACTGTATTTTTACTTACCTATGGCTGTAGTACCTCCAGTTAAGGCCATTTCTGCTGATACAATCACTTTGTCTCTCATCATTAACATGATCGCTGTTCCAGTACACACAAAAATTCCAATGGTTCCAACCAGAAAGAAAAACTGTGCCCAATTCAGGAAAACTGAAAGGAGAAAAACATAAATACCATGGTCATAAAATGTTAAGAAACTACAGAATCACTAGATTTTGCCACCAATACACAGAGTATGGGCATTACATGTATCTCTTCTACCCTGCTCACTCCTTACAGATTTTGTTTGCATACATGTATGTACTTGAAAATATAATGGAAAAATCAGAGGTTTTGTTTAAAAAATTGCAAAATAAACAGTAAAATAAGAGTGGACTTTTGTTGAATGGATGAGTGGAAACAGAAAAATCCATCTGTAAGTAAATCATTTGTCAACGCACGATATTCTACTATCAAATTAAGACAGAGCTTCATGTAAAAGGATAAATAAGGTATAGTGTGCCTCACCAATAAACAAATCATAAGTATGATGATGAGCAAGGCTACTTAATGAATTGTTATTGTTACCATTAGAAAAGAATAAATTTCTGTCCCTATATCCAATTTCTTCAACCAGCCCAGCTCCACCACATGAAGTTTAATGTGTCTGTTCCATGCTTGGTTTACGCTATTGTTTTTGTCCTTTTTTATTGTTTAGCATGTGTTTTGGTGAAAAATTGTGTTTTTTTTAGTAATAAAATGAATTGTGAGGTTTACTGTTTAGCTCCTCTGTATATATGGATGTGTTTTATCTGGCATGATTGATCAAATGTTAGTTTAATGACCAGTGAGTTATATTGCAGCTATATTCAGGACGAGAGCAAGTAAAAAAAACCAAATTAGCGATGAAAGAGATGGGCAAACGGAAACAAAATTTCGACTGCCACTGGAAAAGAATGGAGTATTGGCTAGGAACAGAAATTTAGCCTGTTGTGGCGGCAGCGATCAGCGGTAGCTGGTCTAATTGCCCCATGGAAAAATCACCCCCCCTCAAAAATGCCCCAATAAAAAATTTAAGTGCATCATGTATTGTTTCTACCCATTGTTTGTTATCCTGTTTTCTGCTATAATAAAAAGATGAAATTGTTATCGTGTCTTTGTCTTTTTCTACAAAAAGAATAATAGGTTCTTTCATACCTTTTTGGGAAAGACCGATTGATCTTTCACGAGTGATAGAAATTTTATGTCTTTTCGCGAGTGGAGCGCAGCGGAACGAGCCAAAAGACATAAAAATTTCTATCACGAGTGAAAGTTCACACTGGCTTTCCCAAAAACGCATGAAAGTACCTATTTCTTCCGTAAACCAACAACTTTCACATTGCTATATCCTATAGACTCTCCATTGTTTTATACTCCATTGTCTCTGACATCCAATCAGAACACCGGAAACAAGAACATTGTTATGCTTCCATAGCAACGTTCTTGTTTCTGGCGTTTTGATTGGATGACGCAGCAAGTACAGATGTGTGCGCGTGAGCTCATCTGTACTGGGTCATCTGTACCAGAAATCGGCGATTTACGGAAGAAGAACAATTCAAAACTTGTAACACAATTTTATTAGGACAGAATAAAGAGCACATATTTATGATTTTATCTTAACTGGGATCATAACATATAATAAAACAAAGAAACAAAAGAAATAATGGTTCTCTTTATTTAGATTTTGCAAGTGTGGCAATTTGTTTAAGATGGGGCTGTTCTTACAGTGGTGCCATTTTACATAAAGTGGTGGCATTTTTGATGGGGGCGATTTTGTCATGGGACAATTGACGACTTTCCAATTTAAAAAACGCCACCTAGTGTCCATTTCCGGTACTAAAAACTGCGGCTATAGCCGCAGTTTGTCCTGTTGAAACCTTTTGAAATGGACAATTGTCTTTGATAAATTTTCACGCTTCAGTTGAATGACAGGTGTCAATATCTGAGTGAGGAAGGTTATTAAAACCGCCTGCTGTGTAAACATGATCGTTAATTAATTAATCTATGTTCATTATCCTATTTACCTGATGTTAATTGGAGGTAGAACCCCATCTGTTTTATAGCTTAAATAAACAAGGTTATCAGTGACATCCGTGTTGTATTCAAACTCACCTGTTGCCTATGGCTATAGTAACATCTACTTATAAGGTTAATTAGATGAAAAATTTAATTGGCATAGACAAACAATATTAAAACAATCCAAAATCTTTATTTCAATATCATAGTCTTTTAGTAATGATAGCCGTAGTTTTTTTAACAGGAAGTAAAAGGGGAGATAAATCATGTAAAACTGGAAATGGGTCAATTTGACTTGTATTCTGATTAGCCAACACTTTTTCAAAATCTACAAAAGAAGTTACCTGGCATGAGTCGAACACTTGTAGCTTTATCAACCATTAAAACATTGATCATTTTGTCTTTGTCCATGAAGAACAGGCCGCAGTCAATGGTGATGTTATTAGGAGTGACTTCATCTCCAAACCTTTGGTTGTACAACGTTAATTTAAACCAAAATGGCAGCAGGCAACTTATGAACGAAAGTACAGACGCAATAACTAAAATCAGCCCAGCAATGGCGAGCAAACCTGAACCAAACATGTTCCTTATTCCACTCATAAACGCTTCAAGGCAACTCGTGCCTCTGCTTTGTGAAGCTTGCATTTTTTAGCTCTGGCACAAGTTATTTCCGGTATTTCTTTATAAGTTGGTAAACAACTATAATTTCAACAAGCTTATGTTTTGAAATGCAGCAAAAGTCAGCTGTTTGACGTCTCTCAGTTGTTATATGTAAAATATCTTAACTATTGTGAATCAGAAACAATAAATATGACCGAAACTGATATTTCCGTATTGCGCTTTACATATTGGCGTCCACCATTTGCATTTTTACCTGTGGTCACAGGTGATATGTGACTGGTACCCAAAACAAAAATTGACAATCATAATCCAGTTCTATTTCCATTTAATTAAGTCCCCTTCCAATGAAATATTGGGAAATGACTGTATCCTGTAAATTAATATATGTCTACTTTAAATTAAAACAATATATTGTCTCAGTTTCGCTGTCTTTGTGCAAAATGTACCTCATGTACATTCTTGTATAAGATACAAAAAGGTTGTAGGAAAAAAAGTCACAGGAAAAAAGTCACGGATAAAAAGTCAGAGGAAAAATAAATCACAAATAATAAGTTGTCTTGGTATTGAATGAGTTTAAGGTATTTAGATTCACTTGATGACTGCTTTTTGTCATGTAAAGTAAAATGGATATTTAAAGACATTTAATTTTAACATATATATCATAACTAAGTAACAAAATGTTATCATATAAAAACAAAGAAATACGTAGCAATTAGAAGTGTAGTAATTTGTCATCAGTGACATGTTATTTTTTCCATACACATTATTAAATCAATACATCACTAAAATTTTGAAGCCATATTTTCTGCTTTGATCAATGTATATTTAAAATATATCTAAAGTTGTTTATCCTATACTTTTCTTTGGTATACATATTATTAACTGTTGAACCAGCACAAAAAGAACTCAACAGTAATGTATTTTTACTAAATTGTTTTCTAATGCTAATAAACAACTAATAAGTTATATATAAGTGTTGCATAAAAATGTGACCTAAATTTTAATTAACATAAGAATATTGACAAAGACAACTTATTATTTGTGACTTTTTTTCCTGTGACTTTTTTCCCTATCAAAAATGTGACTTTTTTCCTGTGACTTTCTTTCCGTTTACCTACAAAACTTTCCGTTTACCTACAAAAATGTACCTAACCGTTTGTTTTGGCGAGAAATTGTACCCCGTGTAAATTTAGGATGAATCTTAGATCGAAATCTTGTTGGATGTAAACGTGTTTTTACGTGACGATCGCGACGTGACGCATTCATAAAAATAGTTCTAAATTGAGATCACTTACGCTGAATTGGTCTTATTTTTACAATTTCTCGCCAAAACAAACAGCGAGGTACATTTCTGTATACAATTATGTACCCGAGGTACATTTTTGTAGTACTCCATACGACAAAGACCAGTATTCAGCCTCAGTTTCTGATTCATCTTGTTTCATTGAGATGAATGGTACTGTAATTACCTTTATTATCATTTTCTGCCCTGAAAGGTATCTACCTGTTAACATCTGGCTTTCATACCCCTGATGATACAGGATGTTATTTCCGGGGGGGAGGGGGTGGTAACGTGGTATATATAGGGTAATACGGATGTGCGACCCGAAAGGGTCACCTTTGTAGTTCTCCAAAATATATGAAAAGGTAGCTTTTTTCTTTAAAAAATATATATCATTGGTTAGCTTAAATTATCTATTACCTATGCCTCAATTCTCATCTTAAGCCCATGTGAACCAAGGTGATTTTGCAAACAAAGTGTTCCATCAACATCACTGGATGATTTTGTAGTGAATGGACAATTTTGTTATTTTGTAGTTAATGGACTATATTGTCATTTTGTAGTGAATGGACTATTTTGTCATTTTGTTGTGAATGGACTATTTTGTTATTTTATTGTGAATGGACTATTTTGGTTTTTTTTGTTTTGAATGGACTATTTTGTTATTTTGTTGTGAATGGACTATTTTGTTATTTTATTGTGAATGGACTATTTTGTTATTTTGTTGTGAATGGACTATTTTGTCAATGGGGATATGCAATAATCGGATATATGAATAGGTCTGATTTTATAATTCAATATATGATTAGGTCCCGTTTCATATACACTTAATGTATATTTTACACAAGTTATATTCAATATCTCATTTAGTTAATAAATCTTAAAGTTCCATATTTCAACATAATCAAATGGGCAAATTTTTATGTAAGCAAAAAATCAGTATGCTCTAATTGCAAAGTCTCTTGTTGATAATACCATATTTTGTTGAATAAAATGCCTATTGGTTAATAACATGTTTATTAATTGGGAAATGCAAATAGTGACGCTTTTTAGAGTATACCATAGTAGATTGTTCGAACGCAGAAGTTTTTACTATTTTCGTCCAATTATAATGCAAGTTTGTCTTTAATAATAGTACGTTACCATGGGTAACCGTCTTTTAATTCAAAGTCACAATTCGAACATATACTGACTGCGCCAAAAAAAACACTTTAAAGCACACGCAATGAACAAAACACCCAAATGTTTATGCCTGGTTTTATATATATTTTACGAACATGTAGTGTATTCCCCAGTCTGGCAGGAATACACTGCCAAATAAGGCACGAAGTATGACCTCCTTTGAGCAGTTCGAAAAATTATATTGCCAGCTGTTATGTTGGCAAAAATGTTCTTGTAATATCACAGTCTGTGTGATTTCACACCAGGACGAATTCTTTCATGTTAGCTTTGTTCCACAGATTATAAGTTCATTTAGTTGGTTTATTCTACTATAATCTTGCTTAATTTTTAAGCTTTATTACTGTACTTTATATGCTTTTAAAATTTTTTGCTGTGTCTCTGTGCTCAGATTTTATTTTATGTTGCTCATGCTGATCATGCTTTTATATACTGTGTATGCTTTACGTTTAATTGACGTGCTGTCTTTGTGCTCAGTTTTGATTAATGAATATATTTAAAATATATGCATTAAAGTACATGTATCTTATGCTGCCTCCTTTTAGTTTAGTGCTTTGTATGTTTTTACATTTGTGCTCAGCCATCTTAAATGAATCTATTTAAATTAAAACCTGTGCAGTTTATAATAACTACACGTACGATCTCAATATTTACTTTAATGTAACTGAATAATTTTTAAAAATATATTATTTATTGTTTTGTATAATTTCATTTATAATTAATGCACATAATGTCAAGGACCCCATATACTGTCATTGGTGAGGTTAACCTCATTCTGCACGTATCGAAATATAACTTACACTTTTAGATTTTACATCAATATTTTAAAATCTTTCATAAATAACATCTTTTGCGACTATCTATGATAAAGAGATGTAGTTTTATACTTTTTCTAATTGCGTTTACAAAATGGTTAAAAAACTTATGTCTAATCTACCTCGGTTTTATAAAGCAAACATATTAAATGACATTTTTCCATTTACTTCGAATGCAACACTAGTTGCCTTACTCAAACGATTGTAATCAACGTTGATAGACACAATTTCTGAACACTATGTGAAGCATAGCATGTCTGTGCATTGTGAACTTTGTTTATTTATAGTTTAATGTCACATTTAGCAATGTTTCAGCTGTCATGGCGTCCAACTTTATATACAGGGGGGAGGAAGTCGCCATACACGGAGAAACCCCTAACTTTCGTCGGGAAAACTGATAATCCATGTCAATAAATGTCTGAGTCGAGCACACCCTTGCTAGCGAGTAGTCAAATGGACTGTTAACAGCTATAGCGAAAATTGTTAGCTGCGGTCAAATAAGAAGTTAAAAGTTGCTAGCGTGTAGTCAAATAAGCTGTTATATAGCTTGTTACAACTGCATGGTACACATGTAGCGAGACGTCAAACACTTCTAATTCTTGCTAGTACGTGACATGCATTGGATAACACTGAGGGTTCAAACTTGCTGTCATTTTACTCCATACTTTACTGTCTTGGTTTTACGTTAGGCCAACATTGTATTATATATGTCCTAGCTTCAGGTATTTCTTTAATACAGTCAAATTTATATTAAAATTACGTTGGAATTGAACCGCATATCAACGCCGTGATTTTAATTCTAGTCGGACTTCAGACATGGGGTGCTCGACTCCAATTTAAAAAGACGTAGGCGATTTCCTGCCCTGGTTCACGTGTTCTTATCTGTAGTCTGGTTTCTTTTAAACACGAATAAAAACAGAAAAGCACGAATTGCTGTCAATGGAGGATCCAGAATTTCATGCTAGCATTGATTCAGGGAGGGATGCAGCGCTGAGTATTTCTGAAAGATGGACAAGTTTGTTTTTTTTTTTGGGGGGGGGGGGGAAGTGGGGGGAGGGGGGTTAGTGCAATCTATGCTATTACGAAGTTTTTTGCTGATCTCATATTTTTTTTAAGTTAGAAGTGATGATGTCCACAAACTTTTTCTGCACTACCCATGCTTTGGCAAATGTATGGGAGGGTTAAGGGCGCTTAAAATGACGTAAAACAAACAAAGAAATGATAAACAAAACATTTGATGACAACATTTCGTTGTTAAGCTCAATTTAAACCTGCATTTTAAACACATTTATTGAGATGCTGTAATTTTATTGCTATATACAGTGTTATATAGCGGGATACGATGACCCGATCTGAGCTCCGGATTTGTGGGCTACATCCCAGGTTTGTATCTGTATATTATGTCCTGCCATAGTAAATGAACTGATTGCGTTTGGCTTTGTCAAAGCACACACAGAATACAGGGCCACATCAAACTCCGGACTTGTTCTCATAAAGAATGACCCTAATGTCTTCATTTCTCCATGCCAGGTAAATTTGGCTCCCATGATCTCAGGCTGAAAACATAATACATGTAAAATGAATAAAGGGTTATTGTAACCGACACATTCATTAGGCAAATAATTTGATTTGTTTTTCTGTTTATATTAATTAATTGAAATATTGTGTTTAAGTGTTTGTTCGTTTTAAAATATGAAACAAATATGAAATAGATCCTAAATTTAAGTTTAAACATTCATAACGCTGCTAAATGTAATTGGCAGCATATTAACAGGCATGGTGTCGCCCAAAATATATCGTGTGTCCTGGTAGTTCTATAACATAAAACCTCCCATTTCACGATAATATATTTATCATTTTCATCTGTCTTCACATTTTTTATTATTATTTGAAATGTGAGGTTTTGTCTGTCATTTGAATTTTCTCGGAGCAAAATTTTTTCTCTAATTTTGAGATAATATTTCAACCGCTTGACCGGTGTGGAAAATATAGTTCTCGTCACTAGTGAATTTGTTGTTCTCAGCAGTTGATTGGTTTAAAATAATAACGTCATAATAAGAACTCGTGACGTCATAAACAAAATACATTCCATTTACCGCGTATTCAAGTCATGAAAGTAAAATTGGGGTTGGGAGAATTTGTACATCATTTCGCAAATTTACTACTTTTTGATATTAGAGAAACAGAATCTTACATTAGTACTCTTGGATTATCGGATTTCTCCAATCTCGATAGTTAAATTATGATATTTAAGTTTAGCGTAGTTTGCATGGGTGTACAAACATGTTTCATATCAAACTTAACTGAAACATTCCGCACGATTTTCTTGCGGAATTTGCGCACGGGAAAATGCGTTTAAAGATGAAACCTCGCATTTGCGTAAAAACATAAAATATCAATATCCGATAAAAAATGTTGAAAATAAACATGAAATGAGGTTTTATTAATGGAACTTGTGTTCTGGAAGAAAAAAATCAACGAAACCGTTTGAAAGACAAGGGACTGTTACAAATCCGGATTAAGATAAGAAAGTAGCAAAGAAAACCGACCGAACAACAAGAGCCAAAAACCAAGGGACAGTTACAAATCCGGATATAGACAAACACAACACAAAAATCAAAAACATAAAACACAGAAAGAGAGTAACCCAATAAAAACCATGGGTGCACTCAGGTGCTCCGGACGAGTAAGCAGTGCCTGCCTCTAATTAGACACCCGTCGAGTTACTCATTGTCTTGTCTAGGGAAAAGTCAAATCCAGGAATAGGAAACAATACCTATGACTCAGCGAAAATGTCAGATCGTATTTGAGACACTGATTTCCCGTAACGATCAATTAAGTCGTGGTGCCGACCATAGAACTTCTGGAGAGATAACATCAACCTAGGTACAACAAACCCTTGTTTGAGTAGTTTAGCAGTCAACAGCAGTGATCGGTCTAGAAAATCTGAATAACGATCGCAGGATCTAGAATAACGTATAAGTTGTGAAATGTACACACCATACGCTGGAGCTGCTGGAATGTTGCTGTCGATGAACGGGAAGTTGACAATTGGGACGTTGAAGTCATTACGCTTGTCGTAGAGCCTAGTTTGTAGTTTTCCTGAGTCTATTTCTAGAAGTAGGTCTAAGTAAGAGGCTGATCTTAGTGTATTGGCGGTGTCTTTAATTTCAAGCTCGCTAGGGTAAATTGAATGTAAATAGTCACCAAATTTAGCATTGTTGAGGGACAAAACATCATCAATATAGCGGAATGTGAAATTAAAGGTCTGGGCCAGAGTCTTTTCTTTCTTCTTCAGTAGGCCTTCTAGGAACTCAGCCTCATAGGAGTACAAAAACAGGTCGGCGAGGAGAGGAGCACAATTAGTACCCATTGGAATACCAACAGTTGAAAAACATGTCCTCCAAACATGACGAATATGTTGTCAATTAGAAAATCTAACATGTGACAGATTTGGTCTTCAGTATATTTAGTATTAGCTTTGGAGTCATTGATGACGAAGTAAGATCTGTCATGACTAATTACCAGGTATTTATATCGTCTCTTTCCGTTTTTCTTTAAAAAGCAGCGTTTTATAAGATCTTTTAGCCTGGTTTTAAGCTGCGTATGAGGGATGGCCGTATAGAGTGTCGAAAAATCAAATGTTTTAATGCTGTTACAATGGGAAAGAGATCCGGACCTCAAGATGTCTATCAGGTCTTTTGAATTTTTTAATATCCACATTTCATTTATTCCACTTCTGGAGTAGCAAATGTCACTGTATTTTTGAAGTCCCGTTTTTACTGTTGTTAAAATAGTGGTCATGAGTTGCGATAGTGTTTTGGTAGTACACTTAGACGATCCTGCTATGAAACGCTGTTTGTATGGATTTTTGTGAAGTTTAGGAATCCAATACAATAAAGGGAGATCACAATCTTCGACTCTGATTTTGAGATCAAAGGATTGTTAGGGGCCTTATCTGCTGGCACAACAACATATTTGTAATGAATGTCGGACAAAGTTTTAAGAGCATCAAGATTTCTGAAAATTGATGATGCTTTAGTACTCATAGACCTTCTTAAACGACTTATTCTTATTTGAATCAATGACCTCAAGGCCTTTACCCACTCGGACAAAGTATCAACCTCCTGGTCCTCTTGCTTTGCCCATTTTCTGGCATAGTCCTCTATTGAATCCATCAATAATTTAAAGTTATAATTCCAGTTGATGGATTTAGGTTCACGGTACTTAGGTCCTTTGGACAAAATATTGCGGAGTCTTTCATTTTCAAAAATATTAAGATCTCCAGTTATCACGTGACCTGAAGGACTATATATGAATGGGGAATTGTGGCAAGAGCAGTCGGGGGGTTTGGCTTTGAAGTCTTTGATCAAAAGATCCTATGGGGGTAGTATAGGTATAAGATATAATAAACACAGAACAAAAAAAACACAAAAAACTCAAGCAACAGATAGTGAGTAACCTAAAACCAATAAAAAACATGGGTGGACTCGGGTGCTCTGGACAAGTAGTAAGTGACTGACTCTAAGTAGACACCCGTCGAGTTACTCATTGTCATGTCTAGGAAAAAGTCAAATCCAGGAATAGGAAAGACTACACATGACTCAGGGAAATACCTTATCTCATTTGTGAGACAGATTTCCAATAACGATCAATTAAGTCATAGTGACGACCATATAACTCCTTAAGGGATAAAATCAACATATGTACATCAAACCCCTGTTTGAGTAGCTTAGTAGTCAACAGCAGTAGCCGGTATAGAAAGTCGAAATAGCAGAAATCTACCATAACTATAAGTTGTGAAATGTACACACAATACGTCGGAGCGGAATGTGAAAAAATTAGTCTGGGTCAGTCTTTTATTTCTTCTTCAGCAGTCCTAACTTATTTATTAAACACTCTATATAACGTTTATTGCAAATAAAAATAATGTTATTACCTTTTCTGCTCAACAACATATTTGTCATGAGTGTTCTGCTCGATTTAGAATTTTCTAAATTTTGACCGAAGAGTACTTTCAATTCAGAAATGTATACACGCACAGTGACGCTAGCAAGTGCAAAACTCGAACATCACTAAAGTGCACATTGCGTTATATTTAATTATGTCTCGTAAACAAGTACTAGATAATGACCCATTAAATAACAGTTAAAAATTTAATTTAGCTTACCTCAGCTCTTTTAACCCAGCCAAGGTAGTTTAAGTTGCCTTTCTTTTCTTCTAAATAGAACTGTATCCAGCTATGAAATCCGGAAACCGTTCCTCTGGTTTCCCCTACCATTGCATGTTCAAACCCACTGCTGTCTACAGGCGAGCCACTAGCGCTGGATCGTGGGTAGGGATTAAACCACAGTTCTTTTAGGGTTTCCCTGAAAGTGGCAGCATTCGATACTACGCCTGTAAAAAACAAGAAACATACCACGATGTGATGTATAAAATGTCGTTTTAGATCAAAGTGGATAGACAATAGGCAATTCTTCTAAAAGATTGAAGTCGGACACACATTGCTTTGACTAAAAAAAAAATAGCAAAGAAAACCGCCCGAACAACAAAAGCCAAAAGTCAAGGGACAGTTACAAATCCGAATATACACAAACATACACAGCGCAACACAAAAACTGCATCAAATATGGTGCTCACACATTTATTCACGATCGAGGTAAAAAAACTGGAAAATAAAATATTCTGAATTAAGGGGGCTGTGCAATATAAAAACGGAGTGGGCCAGTAATAAACAACCCCCCCCCTCCCACACACACACACACACAATTTCTTTGTCCAGCTAATATTAATTATAACAAAATCTTGCCTTGCTGGAAAATCAACAATATAAATATTACTTAATATTTATACTCGTACATGTATATACATTATATCTCAATTTATTTTTAGATTTTTTTATGAATACAGTTTAAACATTGTTAGTACTTAATAGTATAATTTTATATTGGACAAGGCTTCAATAAGTTTTCATTCCCCTGCAATGCGGCAATACGTCCAGCTATCACGCGAAAATAAGCAGTCACAAATTAAATTTGGCCAACAAAAATTGGATCTAGTAAACTATTATTTTTTCATTGTTTTTATAAAGCTATGAAAATCGAGCTTGTCACGAAACAAGTTTTTTGCTTTACCAAATTTGGAGATTTTTTTTTATAATAATCGGTTGAGGTGTTGTCGTAATTACAAACCATTGTCAACTAGATATCCATACGCGATCTGCATCACTTCCGTCTGCAAAGCAGTATCCAGGAAGTCGTCTATCTCTGCCCATTCCGCTGTAGTTAGGTCTTCAGTTTGACCAAT
This sequence comes from Limnoperna fortunei, assembly GCA_944474755.1. NCBI lineage: Eukaryota > Metazoa > Mollusca > Bivalvia > Mytilida > Modiolidae > Limnoperna > Limnoperna fortunei. The sequence continues at coordinate 57,724,768 of OX104124.1, forward strand.
ATTTCTGTTATAGTTGTCTAGTAAAGCAATGAATTTCTTGAATGTCGGCTTGTTATTGAAGTGGTTCTCGTTGACTGATACAAAGAAACTGAAACGAAAATATGTTTAAGGTTGATCGGTTGATTCACCGAGTCGGTCCTTAACATCCGATACGTCAACTTTATCCACCCACGATGAGAACAAGTAAGCAAACACATTCATTAGTGAAACCCACCATCACAGAATTGTTTTCACCAATATATATATATATATATATATATATATATATATATATATATATATATATATATATATATATATATATATATATATTTAATATATATATATACAAACGTCTAAGTATTGTGACAACCATATAATATATCTATCCAGCGGATTTCTGAATCATCAGAAATACAGGGTTAATATATAGCGGATATGGCCGAGGGGTGTAGACCACTGGACATAGTGCAGGCGATTTGGTGCAACAGTGTCACAACGGTGTGAGTTCGAACATTTTATATGATTTATGATATAGGCATTGCTCATAAGCTCACATTTTTAAGAACGATCAACAACATGGTAAAGGATATAACTCAAAAATTGTTTGTCGATAGCACTCAAAAATAGCTTGCAAAGAAAAAAGGTCTCTATAAAATATCAGGCCATCATAAATTCAAAATATGGGATAAACATGCCTCATTAATTAAAAAAGTATGTGACTCTTTATACAAAACACATAATCTTGGCGTATATTTGACAATTTAATACGAGTAACTCGGTCAAATAGACGTAGGTTATTCCCTAAACCATAAATAATAAATCCGTCCTATTTCTTGGGAGTTTACTACCTCTTTGAATGCTTCGCCCTGGCTAAGATCCTGAACCTGCAGCTTTTCGTTATTTTCTGGATACATGATTATTATGTTCAAAATATATTTATTGAATATAATTTAAAGATGATTTTTTTTAAATAATTATTTGATATCTCCTTTGATATTTCCTTTGAAATTAATGAATGTCAGGCTATTAATTTTAGTAACATATTTAATGCATGGACATTCACACATGGAAGTGAAAAATTTACTACGGAGACAAATTTCCCTTATCAAGAGAGACTTTTATAGAAAGCCGTGGTGGTAGAGGTACATTTATAACTTTAAAGGGAAACTTCGCGCAAAAATGAAAATTTGATATGTTATTCTTCAAATAAAAAGAAATAGAATTGCCTTTGATGCTTTATTGTATTCTTTACCGTTACGCTTCTAGAGTGGATTAAAGGTGGTAAAATCGTGTGTATGGGGGCCGCCATATTGACAGTATTTACCACGAGATTGCGTTTGTGACGTAATAAATGTAATTATCCAGTAAATATGATAAATAATCCAGCTTAAAAAATATGTTTTTCTGCCTTTGCTCTTTGAAGAATATAAACACTGTGGCGATGACTAATGACCAGCTAACAACATAAGATTAACAAATATGTCTTAATGTTGTAATGATCTTTTTTTTATTAATAAAAGTACTTTTAGACACAATTTTTATTTTTTTTTATTTATGAACTCAGAAAGAATTTACATAAATAATAAGATATATTTATAAATAAGTATTTTTAAACATAAAATAAAATTCCGTAGATAATTTTGCACGTCTTGAAACGGCAGTTGTACCTGGACGTGAACATTTTACAGGTAAATCATTACTTGTTTATGAAGGGTAATTAACAGAACTAGCAGGTAAACAAACAGGATGTTTACTGCAATTACTAGCTCATTTGACGCCCAAGTATGAATATTCGGATATTTTCAAAAGCTAACCAGATTAAAGGTTAATCAGGTAGTTTGAAATTAGAACCGCACGTCCCTCTCCTGCCAAGAACAGGTATGATTTGAATAGACCGAAGTGTCAGAACACAGGATGTATTTAAGATTTCGAATACCTTTAGATTCCTTTTAGATGCCAGGTAAGAGGAAACGTAAAATTGACACGTTGATACAGTCATACACACGTAAAAGTTTGTTACGCACACGCACAATAAATGTTACCAGTAATAATAAGAAGTTGAACATAATAATATGGATAATTTTCAATTTAATTAATATTTATGCACAAAATTTGAACTAATATTCGAGGAAAAATGAAAGATGAGCTCACCTTTCTATTAAACTATCCTCCATGCAAAAATTCTGCAAGATGATCTTCGCATACGAAGTTGTTGCTGCTGTGGACATACGTAGAAGTCTTTAAACTGGTTAACTACTTGTTACACAAGTATGTTTGTTAGCTTTGATCAGGAATACGCAACATATTCTTGCCAGAACTTTGTCTTATAGTACAATCTTCTGTTATAGACCGTTTTGCGTTATTATCATACGGCGACTTGAAGGTACTTGGATATCAAGGGATCTCTAGTTACACAAGTATGTTTGTTAGCTTTGATCAGGAATACGCAACATATTCTTGCCAGAACTTTGTTTTATAGTACAATCTTCTGTTATAGACCGTTTTGCGTTATTATCATACGGCGACTTGAAGGTACTTGGATATCAAGGGATCTCTAGTATCGCCACCTATTGACGAGATAGTGACAAGATGTAGGCCCTTTACAGTGATTCTTAATCAAGAGCTATATTGATGACAGCTATTTTAATACTACTAATTTTTCCAGGTGTATGTGCATTAGGGGCTTTGTATTAATATTATAATGAATCTTATCTTTATCACTATTTAAACTTGTATATATTCACTAGTATGCTCCTCTTTATATGGCAGGGACGATATGCCGTGTTTGCTGTCATAATCTCTTAATGGAATGACCTTGTGATCCAGTGTAAATATGGAGGTGGGTTGGATTGTAATCTGACATTCTATCCCAGTATTCGGCATTAAAAATTAAACATTTTCATTTCTTCGCGAAGTTTCCCTTTAAGGGCTTTGTTTTAAAATTTGTTTACTATCAGTGATTTTACTTCCTTATCAAATCCGTAAAAAGGCAGTTTTTATTGAAAGAGTCGTATAAGAAACAAGTCTCGTTAGTACTAATTTGTAACGTAAGGCATTTGAGCCTTACGTTCGTATTTACGATTTAATTGATTCTTTCTGTGATATAGCCATTGTCTTAATTATTTTAAATCTAAGGGTTTTCTATTTTCAATGTGTTGATTTGGTATAACGTTTTGGAATTTCGGTGATAAAAGCTCTACAACATCTTTATCATTTGGATTGTAAATATTGTTTGTGTTTGAGAGTCACTGATGAATCTTGATTAGACGAAACGCGTGTCTGGCGTACTAAATTCTACTAATATTGGTGTCTTTAATGACATTTTTTTATATTGGGGTGAAATCAACGGACATCATACCATGAAAGAAAGCTCTAAATTCGCTGAAAGTATAATTTACCTGTAATGAAAATAAATGAGTTAAGGTGACGCCAAATGTAATTGCTGTGCTAAAAGTGAATCCAATCGTTTTACTTTGGTGCATCCTAAGTGATTTATTTTCTCGGTCATGAAGACGCTTCATCAGCTGACATATCACCGCACAATGCGATCAACGACTTAGAGTTTTCAAAATGCTCGTAATATTTTGGTTGTTTGTTTGACTAATGTTTAACGTCTTTTCTGCAATTCTACATCTGTATTTGTATTGGAAGAGAAAGCTAAAAAAGTGTCCGGTAAAAAACCCCGAACTTCGGCTGAAAAACTGGCAATCCTATATGTTAGAAATGATGATATAAATAACGTAATGAATACAAAGATTTAACTAGGATAAATTTGTTTAATATAGTTTAACAATACATCACATCCAAGAAAATCACAATTAAATTTAAAATAATTCCTCGTCACATATTGATGACATCTTAATATGGAAATTTAATTGATACATAATGTTATTTTATTGACTTTTTACATAAGTGATTAGTAATTTAGTTATATACGCAATGAGAACAAGTTAACAAATATATAAACAATTGTTGGACGGGTACAAGGAGTTTTTGACTGCCACTGGAATTATAAGTAAGGGTAGGGACGTAGAACATTTTGTGACATCAACAACAGGGGCTTTAACGCGCGAGACGCATGACTCTCCATACACGCCATCCATTGTGGTAATTGACCAGGATTTCCGTACCGGTTAGCTATGTGGGTCGAGAACTATAAACATCAACAGTACACAGGATAAAAATAATAATAATGCTATTTTGAATAAGGCTTACGTATAGGGTATAGATTAACGGATTCACGCAGTATTTCTATCGCGATGGTATGTGCTTAGTCGAACATAAAAAAAAATACCAAGGGGAGAGACTCCTGAAAACGTGTTGTGTCGACTGCAGATGGAATTACCATCTCTCTTTCAAAATGACATACATAGATGCCATTTGTTAAAATGACTTAATAGTAGAACACTTTAAACTAATTTGCTTACACAGAAAAGTAGATCACGAATATTTGAATATCAGCGTTATCATTAAATGTGGTGCAACTGTATAGTAAATTATAACCTTGGTATTTTGATAAATAGTCATTTACAACAAAATGATCGTGACTATTTATTTTGACTTGAATGTGCACATTGTTATATTCCGTTGTACATCATTTAAACAGAAAGATGTCAACTACTGACAAAAGGTACTATGGCACGCCGTTTTCGTCAAAAGTATGATTCAAAATATCATCACAAATTACACACTCAAAATTTTAAATTACGCACCCAAAATTAAAATATGCACGCAAAATTTTAAATTCGCACTCAAAATTAAAATATGCACTCAAAAGTTAGATTGAAATAACACACTCAAAATTTTAATTTTAATTTGTGATATTTTGAATCATACTTTTGTCGAGAACGGGGCGCCATAAGGTACGCATACGCAGCAGAGGATAACAGTACCCCTTACGCAACGATTCCATATTTATTGCTAGAATCTACGACTAATATTCCAAACAGTGATGATCCAATATGCTAGTCGGTTGCTGGAGAGCGAACTTCTATTTAGTACTCTGAAATGTTCACAAGATCCGAATTGTTTGCTTTGCTAAGGGACTGTCAACGTAAGTTTATGAAAGAAACAACATTGAAACCGAAAATAAACCCGAATGGATGATAAGTACTTACGAAACAAATGGCAGGACTCTGATAAGTATGCATCTGCATTCCTCCTCGCACCGGCCATATGAAATCTGGTTAAACAGAAAGATATTGTTAGCAGTACTTTTCCTTTACGCATGGTGTTTACGTGCGGTCTTCCAGTGGAATTAACAGGCTAAAAGATCATTGGCGATAAGGCAAACAAATTTGTGGTTGCAAATTGCTGCACGGAAATGGTATTGCTTGTTCTATAGGTGTTAGTACATCTGGAAATGGAAATTGCTTGTTCTATAGGTGTTAGTACATCTGAAGATTACGAACGTTTTGCAGTAGGCAGACCTATCCCTCGAACAGAAATGAACATATTAGACGATAAATGATTAATTGTACCACGTGGAACACCAGGAGAGATTTATATCCGTACGCGAGATCGCTTTCTAGGATACTTAATTGCTAAGAAGAAGAACGATCTGTCATGACCAAACAGGATGTTACAAGACGGACGACTGTTTGTCTGACCGATACATTGTTAAGTAGGAGTAGTTCGTGAATAACACGCTTCTCCAGGGGGGTTTAAAGTCAAAGATTTGTTGCGTGAGCACGTAACCATTGAATGCGAAATTTGGCAGCCAATCTGTGGGCGTCGTGGTCTCAGCTGGAACTACCGTGACCGATTTTCTTATCTGCTTTGGACACACATGACGACCACGCGTTTGCTGTTTCAGTCAAAAATCAGTTACGAAGATGGCCAGGCCATAAACGGCGATCTTGAAGTCATAATATAACACGCGGATGCAGCTCATAGATCATTCTGCTGCTCATTTTGCAGCTTTGAGACGGCTGACTGACCAATATATCGTTCACTAATGAATTCCGAATAGCTTAATCTTTAAGCAGCAGCGAAATACCAAATGCCTCCTATGTTTATTAAAAATCCGGTTACCATAACCCAAACATAGTCATATATGATCTTATTAGTAATTATTATGATCAAATGTTGAAACGCATTTCGCTTCAAATACACCGTAATGAGGGATTTTACGTTATAAGTTAAATAAAGTTTTTTCTAACTGTACGCAAAAAATTATTTTTATGAGATTTTTTATGCATATCAGAACTTGGAGTAAAGTAGATTTACAGGTTTTATTGTGAATTTCTATATATACGTCCAGGCACTACACATTTTACTTAAACCTATTTAAATCAATCTAATTATGAAATATCGTTTTAATGGTATGAGACAAAATAATCCTAGCAGTTACTTTCCTCTGCTTTCCTAAAAATTAAAACAGGAGTAAAGCAATAGTAAAATAGTAAATCATGTTGCTTCTGTTTAGATATGTTTCAATTTTGAAAATAAAAATAATTTAAAATCCAATACACATTTAAACGAATGCTATCCAGGGTATATATTCACAATATATCGCCATCATATTCTGAGTGGTTACTGTCTGAAGTGTCTTAACACATCATGTTTGAGCAAAATTAGCATTTATGTAATTTTTGTATGGTTAATAAACATTGCTGTAGATCCTCGTGATCTTCCATATTTTTCTTGATGTATTATTGCCAACATATTGCTGGCAATCCATATTATTGTTATTTTGTCCAATTTTCCTTTGATCGTGCAAGCTGAGAAAATCCATACCACTCTACTATCTTGATATGGATATAGTATGGTCAGTTTCTAAGGGCAACGTTCGTGACGTCACAATACTACAAAACAGCGATAAACATATTACTAATGGTTTTATTTCTTCGATATCATTATCCATCTCGCCACAAACAAAATTCGATCTTAGAAATAAAACCATTAATTCTATTACTATTAACGTTATACATTAATCTATATGTGTCATATAAAAACAGATGTAGCACCACAATTTTTTGTCGCCTATTTAGCTTTAATTCACCTGTATTTAAAATAAAGCGACACTTTTGTCCCATAATTTTAAGCACCAGGTCAGCATTCATTCGAAATTTGATCTAAAAATAGTGAATGTCCTTAATTGACTCTCAACATTTTAATGTTTAATTAAGACCAATAAACCTTTATCTTCACGTTATCTGAAATATTCAGCTTTCCAAAACTATTTATTCTGGTATTGTTTATGGTTCAAATTCTATAGTTTGACACAGTAAACTGATCTGTTATACTTTTACGGAAAACCTCTGGACAGCATTTTTGGTTGGTCCTACACCTACAGTATTCAAGCAGTTTTCAAGTGTGTATCACAATTATACATCATTTTCATAGCAATGTTTTCCCAAAGCATATTACAATCAACCAAGCTTCATTTGGTTCAAAACGCAGTTTCTATTAACCTTTGTGAATTCTATTTATATGGGCTGTATGATATTAGATAGAAAGTTCTACTTTGATTCGTGTAATCCATGTGTATTTAGAAAGTAATAAAGGCAAAAATTTGTTTCAAAGTAGTGTGTGTTTGAATTCAGCACACATTTTCTAAAATTGTTTAGTGCTATTACAGCTACATGTACTTAATTAGCATAATTATATGTAATTCACATATAAAGAATTCCACCTATGTATTATATTTTGCATACTTTACAATACAACACAAAGCCAAATTTATAATTTAACATGGTGCATACGAGTTTCAAACTAATCTTGTCTTGAAAAGTAGCAGAATGGCCTCTTGTGTCGTTTGTGAAGAGTTACACAAAATTAAATGATTTTAAATAAACTTATGAAAAAGATTTCTAACGGGAAAGCACTACCATTATCATTAAAGAAAAAAAATGTATCTGATTTTTTTCTCAACTATATGTTTGATACCTTGGTTAAGTCGATGTTTGATTGGGATTCTATAAGTCATAGAATCACTGAAGGGATTAAATGAGATTGTGTTGCGCATGACGAACCATCAATTTTCAAAGGTTTTTTTGCAATATATTTAAAAGTTAAATTAAACCTTTTGTAAAAATAGTTATATTTCTTGTAACAGCAAAACTGCCGGGTGGGCAGGGTGACATTTAATCCCTACAGATGCCATGAATGTTCCTTTTGTGATAAGTTTAATAGCAGACTCAAATGTATCCATTTTAAAGTGGTGATATTTTACATTTGTATTAATTTTTTTCAAATTTAAAATAATTCTTTGCTCCCCACTTGGCTTTGGTCTTAGAAAAAATTGGTGATAAAAATTGATTTTGACATTCTTGAACTTCTATTAAGACTTTTATATAAAGTTTTTCAATTTCCTGTTCAACAATCATAAATTGCTCTGTAGTAAATACAGATTGACATGTATTATAATTAAAATCTATTTCATTTTCATTTTCTAATTCAATATGACAATTTTTAACTATATCCAGAACTTTTGCATCAGACGTGAGTTTTTTCCAACTATTAAGAAAATTTTTCAATCTACCTGCTTGAAAAATGTCTTTCTTTTTACTAACCTCATTTGTCTGATTTACAATTTCTAATGTCTCTGCCCTCTGCTGGAGGTTGAGGCTGAACCTCCTCTCTTCATGTTTTTTGAGTAGTCACCAGTAGACTTATTAGTTGCTCTTAGCCACCACGATAAGCACCACGGTAACCACCTCTGAAACCTCTGTATCTGAATCCTCTAGCTCTAAAACCTCTTGAGTAAATCCTGCCATAAGTGCCATCTAATCGACTACCTATTTTCCTAGTATCTTCTATATCTTTGGCAGTCTTTGAGACATCATCGCCAAATAAGAATCCTGTATACGACACAGCCTGTGCACACAAGTGTAAATAATTATAATCAAGTTCAGGCTTCATAATTTCTCTTCTCACTAAATTGATTTGCCTGTTTGCATGACCTAGTAAAGCAATAGTATCATTACACCTATCAAACATATTATCATCAATGTTATCACTTTTTGCCATTTTAACAACCGTATTGGTCAAAATTGTGGCAGCTTTAATGAGTTTTTTCAATATTTTGTAACTTTCTGTCACAGGTTTGTGTGAATGGGGAAAGTACATCCCATACTAGTTGATTTGTTTTTACAACTCTTAGAGCCTCACAATTTTCTGGTCTAGGATTCTTTTCATCCTTGACTAATTCATTAATACTGTTCTTCGTCTATACCATTTAAGAATAGATTTGTACCATTTTTGCCAAAATTTCGTCAATTTTTTCACCAACAATATCCCTTACTTTAGACCTCTATGACATGTTAGAAAACTAACTAGTTTTCCCATCAGCGTTTTCATTTTCAGATTCTGTTCGTTGCTTTTTAGGTGGGGGTTCAATGACATTATCGTTATCATCAACTTGTTTATAATTATCATGGTTCTCTTCATCATAATCATTGTCATAATCATAATTATACCCTTCTGAAATTTCCGACACTCTATTTGCCAAATCATTGAATTTTCTATCTTGAATTTTCTGATTTTCTTGAATAGACTTGAGCATTGTAAGCACAACATTTTCATTGTCTTGAGGTCTCTCAGCCCTTACGCTAGTTTTTCTTGTCAACCCGATGTACTCGGCACCGGTGAAGGTGTCTGTGTTTCACTCACATTTGACTTGTTTGAAATCTTATCAGAACGTTTACTCGATCATTTTCTTTCACTAACAGCGTTAGTCGTATTATTGGCCTTCTTTTTGGAAGTTTTATTCTCTTCCAAATCTATTTCAGGGACATCGTCCTCATTTGCTTGGCCAGTAAGTTTTTTGTGCACCAATTTTTCAGCCATATTTTCCCGCATCATATGGGTACTCGATAAATTTACGACAATCTTCAATCAAAATAAATTTTACGACAATAATGCAAAACTGTTTACGACATGTAAACAAATGTATTGAACAACGTTCAATTGTATTTTTTCAATAAATATTATGGTTATGAAGAGAACATTGGACAACGTCCGTTCTCTTCGAAAGCTAACAACACATTGATGGTTAGTCATGCGCAACACAATCTCATTTAGTCCCGGAAGTAATATGACGCAATAGAATTGACGTGTCCTGTTAATGTTTCTTTTGCAAAATGTTCTTCATTTATTGACTGAGTGGTTGCTTAACGTCAATTTAATAGTATTAAGTTAACATAAAATAAAATAATTTGTACGAAAAGAATGAAAAATTGTAAAGAAAATTGTGAATGCTACCGAAAAAGTAATGAGGGTTGGGTAGGAATGAAGAATTTAGCATTTTACAGCGGCTACAATGAGCCTTCTCTTTGTCGAGAGCTTCAAAAACAGAGTAATATTTAGCGGGCAGAGTGTAACACTGTGTAAATACCGCACCCACTATGGACCGGAACCATGCTGTGTTTTAGTATTATAACTTGACAACCACCCAACGAGATGGCATCCCAAATCAGACATCTTTGGGCTGAGCAGCTCTTTGGACGAGCCATGAAAACCCTCATCGTGCCAAGTGAATGATTTTTTTCCACCTGCAAGATATCTATATAGAATTGATATTTTGCCGTTCGAGAAATTTAAACGGTTAAAAAGTTCTACCGAGTTTGCAGTAGGTATTATAGGACCCCTGATGTTATATTCCTGAGTTTTACCAACTTCGTTGTACGATTATAACAGTAGGTATTATAGGACCCCTGATGTTATATTCCTGAGTTTTACCAACTTCGTTGTACGATTATAACAGTAGGTATTATAGGAGCCCGGATGTTATATTCCTGAGTTTTACCAACTTCGTTGTACGATTATAACAGTAGGTATTATAGGACCCCTGATGTTATATTCCTGAGTTTTACCAACTTCGTTGTACGATTATAACAGTAGGTATTATAGGAGCCCGGATGTTATATTCCTGAGTTTTACCAACTTCGTTGTACGATTATAACAGTAGGTATTATAGGAGCCCGGATGTTATATTCCTGAGTTTTACCAACTTCGTTGTACGATTATAACAGTAGGTATTATAGGAGACCCGATGTTATATTCCTGAGTTTTACCAACTTCGTTGTACGATTATAACAGTAGGTATTATAGGACCCCTGATGTTATATTCCTGAGTTTTACCAACTTCGTTGTACGATTATAACAGTAGGTATTATAGGACCCCTGATGTTATATTCCTGAGTTTTACCAACTTCGTTGTACGATTATAACAGTAGGTATTATAGGAGCCCGGATGTTATATTCCTGAGTTTTACCAACTTCGTTGTACGATTATAACAGTAGGTATTATAGGAGCCCCGATGTTATATTCCTGAGTTTTACCAACTTCGTTGTACGATTATAACAGTAGGTATTATAGGAGCCCGGATGTTATATTCCTGAGTTTTACCAACTTCGTTGTACGATTATAACAGTAGGTATTATAGGAGCCCGGATGTTATATTCCTGAGTTTTACCAACTTCGTTGTACGATTATAACAGTAGGTATTATAGGAGCCCGGATGTTATATTCCTGAGTTTTACCAACTTCGTTGTACGATTATAACAGTAGGTATTATAGGAGCCCGGATGTTATATTCCTGAGTTTTACCAACTTCGTTGTACGATTATAACAGTAGGTATTATAAGAGCCCGGATGTTATATTCCTGAGTTTTACGATTATAACAGTTTATAAGTGTCAGGTTTAGGTTGCAACGAAATTCAACTTGATTTTGATAATAAAACGCATCAGTATTCTAAACGTATATGAATCCGTATCGGAAGAATAATTAAAAACATTGTGTGCTGACCCCGAACTATTACAACGAGAGACATCATATAAACTCGTTTTAAAATAATTTTAATTTTGACCTAACAAAATTCATTCCCGATATTATCTTTAATTGTTTAACTAAGATAAAATATATTATAAACCATGTCGACTATATACCAGAATACCAGATCAGCATGATGCGTTGTTGTAAATTATTATCAATCTATTACATGTATATCTTTTTTGTATACAAGAGGAAAATACGGACCGCTTAACAATCACTCTGTAAATGAAAAAAATAAACCAGAAACTGTAAGACTGAGTGATGATTTGAGGTATTATTGCAAAGAAAAATTAGTTAAATTTTTACAAAGAAAAAATACTAACATTATTTTAATATCGATACTGATGCTCAAACCTCCTATGCTATACATATATCTAAATTTTTGCTACCGCGGAACCAAATAATTTTAATGTCAAAAGTACTAAATAAGACATACTTTTACTAGACTTGTATGGCGGGCTTAGGTGTTTTGATAAGATAAATTGTTTTAGGAAACTTGGTGCATTCGTAAAAAAACAAACACATTTTTATACTGAATTCAATAATTACCGAAGGTTATGTTTTCACTAAGTTTACATTATAGTAGGGTCATATCTTTTACACTTAAGAGCATTAATTATTTTAGTGGGATACTACTGTCTGTATTTCATACGTTTTAAGTGAGTCTAAAAAATTAAAAAGGTTGTTGTCTACCAATATACCAAGGCACCCAGGCGAATTGCACAAAAATACCACTAAGAGCATCTTAAATTGAAATAAGTTAATAACAACTTGGACTGTGATGTACTTTTCTTGTTATTTATTTTTAATAAAAATACTTCCATTGTAGACCTCGAATTCATATGCTATCTAAAATGTCACATGATGACGCTTTAGCAAAATTCGGAAATGGGTACCGGGAAGTTCAGACGACAATGCAAGTAAAGTTTAGAGTGATGAATAATGAGAGAACTGATGAGTTTGTAGCCAAGCGTGAAAGGATGTAAGAACAACTGCGGAAAATGACATGTGAATAAAGAAAAGTGTACTTGATTTTTTAGAAGCCATTATTATTTAAAGTTGTACTACATATGTCGACCGCAACATGTTTGGGGGTTTGGTTCTATATAAAAATACGGAAGTAGTAATGCACATGCCAGGAAGAACTAAAAATAAACCAGCCATCGAAAACGCCTTTCTATCGAAAACACCTTACGAGACCATACAAAGATTTGCTTCTCTACATTTATTATTTATTTGAATATTAGTTGAATATTAAGCATGCTTGTATATTTCTAGTGTTTGGTATCTTTCAGTGACATCAAACGTGTGTTTACATTTCTGTGTAGCTATACCCAGCTCTATGTAGTATTGTATCATCAGACACTGCGGTCCTTATGTTGACACGTTGACCCTATACTAATGGTAAATTAGAGCTAACTTTCAAGTGCCATAGAGTAAATAATATGAATGTAGTGTTAACAATAGTACCACACGAATTTCGCCGATTGGATTGTTGAGTTTAATCAGTGTCATTATTGAATGCTGTGTTGACATTGAAGTTACCACGCTAATAAGGCATCAAAACTTAGACATATTGTGTGACAATCGGAGAGGGTTTTTAGTTTTAATGAAGGCACTAATTGAAGCCAGTCTATTCGCTCAGATAATTTTTATTTGCACGTGTTACTAAAACACGCGTGTGGTATTTTTTCCAGTAGCGAAAATGACAAGGATTATGATAGATTGGACGGCAGACGCAAAGACTAACTTGACAGCACTCATAAGCCAATAATATGATACCTGCTTTAATACTTGGCGAATCTCGTCTTAGGCATTCCAGCTATATATCTTCAGGAGCAACTGATGCTCCTCAATATAAATGCTATGTATAACAGAACACTCAGACCATATTAAAATATATACTCTTACTACCAACATTCGCATTCAAATTAATATTTTAAAATATACAGGAAGAATTGTAGCCAGCCTCTTAAGTTCCAGAAAATTGATTTCCGCTGTGCATCTGTAATAGCTATATTAAGTTAACCATGGAACTTAATGTAGTATAAACAAATCTTATCACATATATAAACAGCTGAGAAAAACATGATGGAAGAAATGTATTTTTCAGTCAAGAAAGCGAAACTTCAAAAGGTCAGCAACGAAATTATTGTACTTGTTGTTTCGCTTTTTACTACTTTTCGGATTATTAAAATTTTGTCTACTTTTACATAAATTTTAGTGCTCGTTTGCAATATTGTCTTCCGATACCCCAGCTTCCATCTGAAATGGATTTGTTCATATGGATCACGTGACTTTTTTTTACACACGCATGTAACCGTATAGATGCTCGTTTTGCTCGCTATTATATTTGCAACGCGATTAGACTACATAAACTGTTCTAATAATTTGATCCAAATTATGTTATCAGGGAAGATCAGCATTTTGTTGCTTTAAAACGAACAACACAATTTAAATACTAATATAGCCAATAGACCTGGCCTAATAAAACTAAAACTAGAATGCGACCCATAATTGAAGTTGCCGTTTAATTTAATTTTCACACGAAATACAGTTGTATTAAATCAAATGATTGATACAAAATATATGGTTTTACTTTGAGTCAATGTTAACAACAAATTTAGTTTTGAATAAAAAAGTTAATTGTTATAGAGTATTTCCGATGTTTGCCGACCATTACCGAGGTCTTATCCATTAAAATCCAATAGACATGGGACACCAGGTATGGTCACGTGGTAAATTGTGGCCGGGATACTTAAACATATTCATGCAAATTTGTTTCTGTCCCTAGTTATTTTCCTGACCGACTGAAAATGACTAACGTTTCTGTAGTACAGATGACTCAAGACTTGTTAAATTGGCGTAATCTTTTTCTATATTATTTACTTCATGTATAAATGTTTTTGGTCTGACCTTTGAAACATGGAATAAAACGGTGTGTTGTGTGGTCATATCGCTCATCCTTTGTATTTATTTGTTTTCTTTTCATTTATGATTTTTAATAATTATGTACAATTTATTCCTGCGATTATTTCGTGGTTCATTTTCTGTTATCAATAGTAATCAACTTTATGTGTCTATTCGTTTTTTGTTTTAGATAATATCATGTTGCATTACTATGTTCAATATGTCGCTGAAAAAGAAAACTCAAATATTAATACTGAAATAATAAATAAAGGACTCCCAGTGCGCAAAACATATAGCTGCCCAGCGCGTCCCCATTTTGCCGAATAAGGGAGGCCGTCACTGGAGGGTGGTGTATAAAGTTTAAATACGAAAAACCTGATCGCGGACCATAATTGGTAACGTGTTTGAAGAGTTCGACGTTTCATATACGATAAAGACCCTCTTGTAGAATTTCCAAAAAGTTAGGTTCGTTGTGGCGGCTATAAAAGGTTCAATACCGCATCCCTACCCAATACTTTATACTTTTCTGGTGGCAGTAAATATTGTTTTCCCTTTGGTCTATTCCTTTTTCTGGTTGATTCATCATTTGGTAACCTGTTCATATCTTAAATATAGCTAAGATGCTGTTTGCTGGACGTCATGCAAACATTCAGTCTCAACCTGGTCATTCTCAGAACAGATTGATGATCCTTTTCAGCCAGACCAGTTTTCCATAATAAATATCCAACTTGAATACTGTTTCAAAAGGTATTCTGACTACTAAGCATTGAATCCATTTCTTATTTTCCCTTTAAAATCTTTCTTAACACTGGTTCTTGATGATTGATTTCAAGACATCAGCTCTTTGGACTTCTCTGTTTTCGCATTCGATCATTCATGTCTGGTTTTAATCTAAGCGCGTTCTCAATTTTCTTTCTACAATTTCTACAAGTAACCATGCCGGCAAGCGTTTTGTAACACTGTAAGGTGTTGCACGAAAGCTTAACAAAAATCGGCACAGGCTTGTATTTAGAATTCTTTTTTCATCTTTTGCAGTTTTCATAGCTTCCTTTAATGTTCGACTACTCTTTTAGCCTCCCCATTAGATTCTCTGTGACATGGCAAAGATTAAACATGTTTCACACCATTTAGTATACAAAATGTCTGAAAGCCACTTGATGTAGACTAAGATACTTATTTTTATTTATAAATTTATTAAATGAGACATTCACCACATATATATATGGAATTAACTTTAATCTTTGTGTATACTATTTGCAATAGTCATAATAGTACAAACTGTATCATGACTCACTTCTCTCACAGAGTACTCAGTATAGTGATGAATTACTTTGCTTAAAATTAACTTACACCTGGGTTCACAAAAGTTACATATTGTCCCTATAATTATAGTACAGATGTAGTATAAATGAGTATTCTGTGACTGGACTGAAATATGATTACTATTATTATTGTTGCCTGTAGAATATTTACTACATATGTATCTGCGATTTAATTACATTCCATCTTGAAATTGTTGGGATAGGATTTATATAGGCTATGCCTGTTATCCAATACCCTTTGATTTATATCAATAAAATGTTTGAAATGAAATCCATTGTCGGATACAATTTCGTCTAGTATTCCATGAGATGAAAATAATAGACGCATAGCATCAATTGTCTTATCTGTTGTCGTACTTGACATTCTGATTTCACCTATCCACTTAAAGAAGCATCGACTACAATATTTCTCCTAAAAATGCTTCACAAAAGTCAATATTAATTCTTTGCCATGGTTTCGACGGGATTATGACTGGGGGTGCTGACTGTGTGGTCTGACCTGCTGTACAGTTACGAACTGTTTGTTCAATATCAATGTCCGAATCTGGCCAAAAAACATGCAAAACATGCATTCTTGGAAATTCTTTCATACGAACAATTTCAGGATGATTTACGTACAGTTCCTTTCAATAGATCATTTCTATACTTTCTGATCAATAACGCGTAGATCACGATCTAAACATCCTTGTCTCAATTGATATTTCTTCCATACAAATACTGGTGGAAACGAGTAACCCTAAAAATAATTTTAAACGCTTCACGTTCAATTTGAGAGTAATTTCTATCAGCACTAATATAGTGATGCATCGAAAGCAAAGCTCAACCCTTTCCCGAGGATCATAGTGAGCGAAAATTGATTTTAAACCAAGCATTTTAAAACTCTTCAAAAGTGAATTTTCATAATTTTTTATTTCATCGCTACTTTACTTGTTTTCATAACAAAGCATAAAGCGGTTGCAACACTGTTGACATATTTGGGCAAAATATTCGGTAATAATTTACACATTCAAGCCACATTTGTATTTGTCAGTTTTGTCAAATTTACCATTGCTTCGACCTGTCTCGGTGATGCCTGAATACCAACCTTATTCACAATGAAGGCAATGTATTCCACTTCGGGTTTCATAAAAGAACATTTCGATATTCGCATAATCGCTAAGACGATTTAACCCTAAATGTCTTATTGAAAGATATTAAAATCAGTGCAAAAGTTTAATGCAAACATATCTGAGTCAGAGTCATAATTAGAGCTAATAAAGTTAATAGCATCGGTTGCTTCATAGATGATGATTGGAACGATTTAACTGTAAAAGCATTCGGATTCCTCAAATGAAGAAATTTCGATGGCTTAACTTTATGCTTATTCTGTAACATTTTTATCCAGAAATTTGTTTGATGGTTTCTTACATTTTCTACCTAAATGTCCAATTTCTCCACATTTATGACATTTTAAATTTTTATAGATACAACTGTGTGCACAATGTCCATTTTTCCACGGCAATAGCATTCCCCTAGTGACGGTAAAAGTGTAATTTTCTTTGTATTTCATTCGTTCCTAAAGTAGTTATTTTCCATGTCTGCAGCTTCCTGCAAATTTAATTCCTTCTCTGATAAAAATTTACGTTGAATCTGCTTTGAGTATAGTCCACACACAAATCAATCTCTAAGAACCTTTTGTAGAAATGCTTTGAAGTCACAGTTGTCAGCTAGTTTTCTAAAGTTCGAAATCGATAATCAAAGGTTTCGGTTTCAAGTGGTCAGTCAATCTTTTCTTGAGCACATTATAGGTTTGAATATTGGGTTTCGCTAGAACCATAAAGCTCCATGATAAACTGTATGACTTTTCAACACAAACAGTTAGAAAAATATTTCTATTCTGGTCGTTGTCATTAATTTCATTTGTCTCAATTCATTGCTCTAAACGTTCTGTATATTTTTTCAAAATTGCTCTCAAGTAGACCGTAAGTTTTCATTTCCACTTATTTCAAGTGTAGATCTATTTAAGCAGACTTCACAAAAATAGAATTTCAATAATTGGGAAAAACATCCTCGACGCCAATGTTATTATATTTTAGTTCTGTACCTTTATGTTGCAAATAATGACACTATTATATATACATGTTTATTATTGAACGGAACATGTTTTAGTAGATTAGATTGACATGGGGAAAGTTATCCCTTAAAGTCTTATTGAAAGATATTAAAATCAGTGCACAATTTTAATGTAAACATATCTGAGACAGAGTCATAGTTAGAAGTAATAAAGTTATTGGATCTGTTGCTTCATTGATTTATCAGATTAGAATGACATACTAAAATGACCAAGTGATAACTAAAAAGACAAAGCATAAACATTACACGAACCAAACAAATCGCCAATGAATCATCAACACTAAATCAGGCAAAAATGTGATTATGGTAGGCGTATTTTATCAGAAGCCGTTTATGTCACAAAGGTGATGTTTCTATCGGCTTGCATTTTTCTATCGCGATACATGTTGAAAGCATCGCAATGCTTTAAAAATGTATCGCGATGCTTTCAACACTTGTTACAAGCATCACATAGTAAAACCAATATTAATATACTGTAGGGAAATTTGGAATGCGAGTCTAGGTAAAAAATTAGATAAAGGTAAAGATTCGATTTATTTTACAGAATAAAATTAAAAAAATAAAACAAGAACATCTTCATTCTAAATTTTGTAAATTTGTGTTAAAGTGTAGTAAAAGATCCACCAATGTTGCTGTTCTATTGGAGTTAGGGGGAGATCCACTTCTAATTAAAGTATTTTTCACAACTATTAAATATTTAAATCGCCTTATAAATACACGACAAACTATTAACAAAAGCTCTGTTTCCAAATCTCTGCATACTCAAAGCAAAAACAGTTGGAACAACTATGTAATAAAGCTGTTAAAATTTCTAGACATCAACAATAAAATATTTAATTACATTTTAAGAACTTTTTGTCTTAAAAAGTTGCTTTTGAAATATTCATATAGTTGGAAATCGGAACTTAACACAGCAGTGAAGATAAAAACTATGGTAACAAATTAAAAACTAAAAAAGGTAGATTTAAAAATAATTTAACACTGGAGAACATTTCACAATTCTAAATGAAGAACAATATAAGTTATGTACGTTCATATCCGTAGATATGGAGATTTTAACACCTGAAGTGCCCCAAGTACGCCCTGAGGCGAAGCCGAAGGGTGTACAGGGGTGCTGAAGGTGTTCAAATCTCCATATCTACGGATATGAACGTGTATCACAAATTTATCCCCGGTATTAGTTTGAAATAATGGATTTTTAGGTACTTTGTCAACGCAATGGCGGACGTTAAAGTGACGTTTTCATCATTATCAAAGGAAGTTTGATTGAAATTTGATAAAAATGAGGCTTTTTTACAAGGTGTAGGGTACTAGCTTTGGTAGAACACTACAGTTCTTGAAAAAGAACAGTTTTTTGTTGGATTCAAACAGATGTTTAAGAAATACATTTTGGCGCTAAATGTCTTGCAGAGAAGTCATAATAGTGTAACGTCGTTGTTTGTCAAACTGAATATCTTTTGTTTCTTTTTCTGTTAAAAATAAAACACATTTGGACCTTTTGTTAAAGATTTCATCGTCCTATATATGACACAAACCGATTACCATTTAAAATATAAACGCATCTTAAGTAATTTTTGTAACTAACGGTTAGCAAAACCCGGGTATATGACTTAGCAACGAGCCGGGTATATTTGTTTTGTAAAGACGTGTAACTGACCAATCAAATTCCAGGAATAATACCGATACGGGGATAAGGAGCCTTATATACCAAGTTTTGCATAAACGCTATCAATTTAGAAATAGAAAAGGATATAGGATTAAACCTAAACAATGAATATGTAAATTATTTTAGGCAAACGTAGAAGATGATTTTCATTGTTACTTCAATTTCAATCTCAATACCAGGAGAGACGGGATGTAATTAATAAAATATACAAAATTAATAATAAAAAAATTAAGATCTTGTAAACTTATATGCCTTATGTCCTCCGAAGAAATTAATAAACAAAAAAATTAATATCTTGTAAACTTATATGCATTATGTCCTCCGCAGGAAACTAGTTGATTATTAGTAACTCTCCATTCAAAAGAAATCTTTTATTAAGTAACTCAACCAACACTTGACAAGTAATTGTGATCATTGGCGGTTCGACCTTTTGTGTTCATAATTACTCTGATATATATTTTCTTTGTATGATTTTATTTAAAGTACACAATATTATTAATTGTATCAATATTGTTGTGCACATAACATGTAGTCTAATCTCCTAAAAAAAGGGGGGGGGTGGGGTTCCTTCAACTTTATATCAAAACTTTAGTTTTATAATCATTGTATTTTGCCTGTATATAATGTAAATTGCTTAGCTCAGCTATGGGCGTCTTAATTAAAAATAAAAATATTTGTTTATTTGTCAATACTTGTAAAATGACGTCACTGTATGAACTTCTCTTCATTGTGCATAACAATAATATGTTTTTAATTAATTGATAAAGTAATATTTTTTTTAAAAATATTCAAATGTAAACTTTAGTACAATTTTTTATACACTTCTTGATAACAACAAAAGTAATATTTCAGACAATAAAATACCATTCGTACTGATAACGAGTTGAATATTGAGATGAATCCAGACGCAGAAATGTAATTAAAGCGTCTAGATGATCGAAACTAATTCTATGCTTGACTTAAGAATATGTGCTTACAAAAGAATTCATTGTCGACATCAAAATCGTGACAAATTTTCTAAAATCGAGTAGAAATATGGAAACTTGTGAAGTTCCTAACAAGGAAACAAGACACGTGTGGTCCCGGACCTATTTGTTATTGATTTGGTAGCAGGTCATTGATTTCATGCCCTAGTCGAATTTGTCCCCTAGTTCTTGGTCAATCCGTCCACAAGTTAACAGTATACATAAATACAAGTATATTATTTAATTAAATTTTCTGTTAGTAGTTTTTAATTATACGTTGATAAAACCAAATCAAAATTAGTTGCATTATTAAATAAACAAACTATTTTTTAAATAATTAAATGATAATTATAGGTTGTGATCAGTGTACAAAAGAGGTAATTTTAAATTGTTTGCTTAAGAACAAATGGATTTTTATGAATATTCATGACCTACTTCCAGCAGGTAAGGAATAGATTTAGCCAGTTTAAATATGCTAAATGTAACGTGTAATTCAATACATGAATTATGTAATCATGCTATTTATAACGTAGGTATCCTACTTTTTTGTGACCTTGATTGGGCATGGTGTAAAACACGGATTGGAGTCTGGAGTCAAAATTAAAGTGGAGTTTGGAGTCAAAATTGGAGTGAAGTTTGGCGTCAATATTGGAGTGGAGTCCGTAGAATTGGAGTTGTATATTGGAGTCAACATTTGGCTTCTTGTTTTTTAGAATCAGTCCTGTGGTATCAAATTGTTTAATGCATAATAAACTACTTTAAAAGGTATCATAATGCTCTAACAAAATGGTTTCCCTTGCATTCTTTCTTCTTTCTAAGTCATATCTCAGACCTTATGGCCTTAATGAAGTCTGCTAAAATTTCCTATCTGTTCTGAAAAAGTCGTCAACATGTCATTTTAATTGTTTTATGGAAGATTGTTTTCTACACGAGTTTGCTTGCAAGAGATTACGTTCGTTAATGTGTTTTAAATTAAATGTCTGTCAAGCAAAATGTTTAACTTGACAATTAACAAACTATATTTTCATATCATTTTACTTTAGATATTTACTAGTTTTAAGAACCTTACCTTTTTAACATATATAAATAATTCTGGTACAGTCCTTGCCATCTTATGTCCACTGTATTTTGATGCCCTCTCGACGATACGTCCCGTCCACTCTTCCGTCCGTTCGTCCGGATTAGCTTGTCAGACTAACTCCTACAGTTTTAGGGCTACAAAATTTATATTTTGGAGAATGTTTGTATACATAATGAAGATTTGCAAGGCCACAGGATTTAAATTTTGATTATATTTTCATAAAATTGGGGTTAGTGGACGTTGTAGTTATATAGGGGTACATGTTTTGTCTGGCCATCTTCTCCTTCATCTTCAAAGCGTAATTGTTTATATTTGGTAGGATGTTTAAACATATAATGGAGGTGTGCAGGGCCAAAGGATTTTTATTTTCGTAAAATTTCTTAAAATACAGATCACTGGACTTAGTCCGTTTGTCTTGTCCATCTATCTTCTTCTTCATATTTAGTGCTGCATCATTAACATTTAAAATCATGTTGTACACAATGGATTGCAGAACCAAAGGATTTTGAGTTTGATTTTATTTTCATAAAATTATAGATATTTGGACTTCAATTTGCAGTCCAGATAGCTGAGGTAAGGGTTGCTGGTTGCAACCCACTGCTTATGTTGCTGGTCAGTCGGGGGCATCTTTTGCGTCTTAAAGACACACTTTTTGAGAAAAAAAATTTGCCACTCACATATCAACCTTTAATTCTAAGCTGCGGGGGCATACGTTTCATCTAGTTTCTCAACGCTTTATAAATAAATTATTAACACAGAACTACTTACCAAATGACCTCCAATTTTGACTTCAAATACTACTCCAATTTTTACTCCACTCCAATTTTGACTCCAGACTCCACTTTACAACATGCCCCCTGATTATCAAAAATTACACACTTCACTACTTCAGTAATTCTTGAGAGGTTTAAACATGCTAAATGTAGCGTGTTGTGTAATTGAATTGCTATTTATAACGTAGGTATCATACATGTTCGTGACCCTCTTAGTGCACATTGTTTCATTCTGTTATAAACCATTTAAACAAAAAGATAAAGATGTCAACGATCGACAGAAGTTACGCTTACACCCCAGAGGATGGCAGTACCCCTTACGTGACGATTCCAGATTTAATGCTGGAAGCTGCGATAAATTTTCCAAACAATGATGCTGCCATATGCTGGTCGTCAGCTGGAGAGCGGTCTTCTATTACATACTCAGAACTTTCTAAAAGATCCGAATTATTTGCCAAGGGACTGTCAACATTAGGTTATGACAGAAACAGCATAATAGCCATTGAAACACAGAATACTCCCGAATGGATGATAGCTACTTTAGGAACACAAATAGCGGGATTTGTACCATTGCACTTTTCTTTCGGCAAGGAAACAGGTGAGGATGTTATAGCTATACTGAATAGTGTCAAGAAGTGTGTAGCATTAATTACTTCCTCTTCAAGTATATCGATATGTCAGACGATTGCAGGAAATTTGATTGGAGAGAATATAGACGCCATGATTCCGACGCTACAAAGTGTTATCATCATGAACGCATTTGATGGTAACTTTTTTGACATTAACAAATTAATAGATTCTGGAAAATCTGCAAATACTATCCTTCCACAAATTTATGCAGATGATATTTGTGCAATTTTCTTAACTTCAGGTAGTACTGGATTGGCAAAAGCAGTTCCATGGACACATCGTAACTTGTTGCTCAAGGGCTTCGCATTTCATAAATTGCTTCAGGTAGAATCAGGAGATACATTTTTTAGTTATGCCCCTTTCGGATGGCAAGGAAGTTATTCAATAACAATAACAGCGGTATGTCTGGGAGCAACCGTAGTTACTTTGACGGACATAAGAAAACTGAAATCTGTAGAGGAAATAAACTCTATGACTCTCAGAGTATTGAATACTGACAATTGCGTATCGGCAGTGCTACTAACACCAGCTATATTTGATCTTGTAAAACAGGAAAATATTAGATGTCAATCTTTTCCTTTACGCGTTGTGTGTACAATTGGGCTACCAGTGGATTCCATATGTTCACACATAATTGGCAAAAAGGCAGAAAAATTTGCGGTAGGATACGGTTCGACTGAAGTGGGACTTCTTTGCGCTATTTCTGTAAATTCATCTAAAGATTACGAAAATTATGCTGTAGGCAAGCCGATTCCTGGAACAGAAGTAAAAATATTGAATGATAAAGGCCTAATTGTACCACGTGGAACATCCGGAGAGATTTATGCCCGCACGAGAGATCACTTTCTAGGATACTTAAATGCTAAGGAGAAAATTGGTATATGTTACGATGAAACAGGGTGGTACAAGACGGACGACGTCGGTGTAATGAAACCTGACGGTAGTGTCGTTGTGACAGGTCGGAAATCCGATATGATGATCATTGCAGGTGATTTGGTTTCACCGTCATATTTAGAAGACATTCTTAAGGAACACGACGCTGTCGCAAACGCGTTCGTACAACCGATCTATGATCAAGGCACATTTGAACAAGCATGCGCAGCAATAGTTTTTCGCTCTGGAAAAAGTGCAACAGAAGAAGAATTGAAGTCGTTCATCAAGGATAAAAGAGGTCGATACGCTGAAGGTTTTTTGGCAACGCGACAAGTACCGAAAAATGTTTTATTCTTTGATTGGTTTCCTACAACAAGTAGCGGTAAAATTGACAGGAAGGCATTAGCAGCAGCAATAAGACAGCGACTAGAACTAAAGCAGAAATAGTCTTTTGTTCGCATTTGTGACCGGAAATTATTATAAGACTTCGACACGCATAAAATACGCGCAGTGAACATAGAGACAAATTTTTTCTATCCAAACTTTAAAGTAAAATGTAGCTGGGAATATTTGATGATGAATTTATTTATATATTCTAAAAAGTAAATATTATTTTATTATTTTATTTTTATTATTACCTTTGTAAATCATTATATACGTCAATTTTCATTGTTGATTTATATACCATGTATGCATCTATCTAAGATAACGAGATTTTTCAATCAGTTTTGACGCAAATTCGCACTTTTCAATGGTCCTAATATAAAGGACGAATTCCGTCTAACTGTATTTGTTAGATATATAAACATTATATTTAAAATAAAAAAAATTTTTTGTTTGTTTGTTTGTTGTTTAAATCTTTCAAAATTTTTCATCTATATCATGGCGTCCAGTTTTTATTGGAGGAGGAGTAATCAGGGAATACCCCTACATTCTGTAGGAAAACTGGCAATCCTTGTCAATTAAGATTGGAGTCAATACACTCTGCCGGCAGTGAGACTCGAACCCGCAACCTCAGTGTTGACAGACCACGTGATCAATAGTAAACGAACACCCTTAACCACTAAGCCACCGAAGTTGAAATAAAAAATAAAATGTATCCACCTATAAATGAACATATAATGACACAAAATGAAATTCCAGGCCAAAAGTCTGCTCAGATCGAATCCGATTCTTTTATAGTATGGACTAGTCCCACTAGCTTTCAGTTGACTATCTTTGGGCATCCATTCTGTGAGGGTGAGGCTTTGATAGGTTTACATTATACCTTGTTTTTTATTTTAAATTTCTTTAGTTTAATTGTTGTTTTATTTAATATTAGAACATTTAAAAATGTATTTTATTTCCAACATAATTTTAGCAATTATGAAATTCTTCCTTATAAATTAGCTACTGGTTATTTAATATAATTTTCATTAGTTGTATTAATGTATTGCACCTACGTAGTAGTTTCATTTTCTTTTGAATCTGATTGGTTGTCTGGAGTAACGTTATATTTTGGCTCAAGTCCTATGGCGCAGTAAAAATATCTGAAGTTTGTACTACTTTTAAGACAGTTATATTAAGTTTATCTGGTGTTGGCATCTTTCCTGACATGTTGTTGAAGTAGATCTTTTTACGTATGTCAAGATTTGGTTCCTTGATGATTGATTGTAAATGTTACTTTTTTGTTTTTCTATAGATTCACGATTTTTCATCTATTTATACATGTATTTTAACTTTTATTTATTAAAATTGCATCAAAACAAAACTTCCCGTTTAGCTTAAACTAACACAGTTTGTTGTTTCAATTTTGTTTTTGTTTGTGTTTTTTTTTTTGTTAATATTTTTTTTAACTATTTTTTTTATTTGAAGAAGTGTTACAATTATTATTATTTAATTATATGAGTACTCCTTTTCCTTGACTGACATTCATTTGATTATAACCTTTACATTATATGTAGTGTTTTACCGATCTACGGTTCTGCCGTGCATACTTATGTTGTCATCTATCATTAGTTAAAAATAAGTTTTTTTCTCTTGTTAATGAAATATATCTTATAGCCAATTTGAAATCAACAGAAAGCTCAACTGTGTTTTATATTCATATAGGTATCAAGACACTAAAGGTGACCAATCAAATTTGGAACATATTAAGAAAATAGTACTTAACAACAAAATAGTCCTGTTTATCTTAGTGTATATTAAAAACTACTAACTGGATTTTAATGAATGAAAGTTTTTCTGAAAGGTGAATATATTAGAAAAATTTAGAGTCCTAACTTGCTCTGTTCTAATGGTGTTTAGTATGTGTTATGGCACATGCACTACATGACCTATAAACCAAGATTTTCTGAAAAGGAAGAGCTATTTTTAGAGTGGGGTTTACCCCGGAAGCTGGTTTTCTCTTGGAAAGTTTTAAAGAGGTCATGAAATTTTGAGAGAACATAGGCCTGTCACGTACGATTCAGGATATATATGATGTCGGTCAAGTTGCGCTTAAGGTAAAAGAGCTGCTCTAATTAAAAAAATAACAAATTTAGTAGAAAATCTTAAAGAATTGGATTAGTGTTTACACACCTATAATCATTTCGATATTTGTTACTTAATATGTCTAACATGTTACTTTAAGATTAACGTAAATTATTGATTTAATATTCATTTTTCATTTGATTTTCGGTTATTTACATAATATAACATAATATAAACAAAATGCAACACGTCTAGTAAATAACACAAAGGTCACTTTTTTATGATCTTCGAAAATTGAAATAGTTCTCATCATCCTCAGCAAATATCTGGAAAAGAAGCGCTCATACGAAACTTTGAAAATGTACATCATTCTTCCCACCGTGATTTTAAAGATGTTATTTCTGTTTGTCGGTATCTTGCAGTATAGCTCAAGAGTACTTTATTTATGTGAAAAATAAGTTGCACAGCTTTCTTCGTCCCTGCACTTCTCGTATAATCTGTTGCAATGATGATTCTGTTGATTTAGTCTGTCTTGATAGATGTGCTGAAATCCGTTTAAACTGACTCACCTTCCGTACCGTGATCGGGTATTTCTGGTTCACTGTGGAATTCTTGTACGATGCGACCTCATTGTGTTTGCTCTGCCATTTGTTGTGATGGGACTAATTCCATTTTGTTATTTTGGGTACTCCTACACTAGTTATATATGCAACGTGATTTCTCCACAACTTGTTATGACGCAAATTTGAACTCTGATGGTGTAGATATTAGGGACGAATTCCGTCTATCTGTATTTGTTCCAACTACATGTTCCTTGATTTTGTATCGTTTTATTGTGAGGTCTAGCGTGGCGCAAAAGGTTTGTTTGTTTGTTTGAATGGTGTTTTAACGCCACTTTCAGCAATTTTTCAGAGTTTTTATTGGGGAGGAAGCCGGAGTACCCGGAGGGAACCCCCGACCTGCGGTAGGAAAACTGGCAATGGCGCCAAAGGTACGGCCATTATAAATGAAAATAATATGTCACTAGAAAGGATAAAGATTTCAACAGCTTGTTTGTTTGTTTGTTTGTTTGTTAGAATATTGTTTAACGCCACTTTCAGCAATTTTTCAGCTATATCATGGCGTCCAGTTCTTATGGGAGAAATCTGGAGTACCCTGGAGAAATCCATTTACCTTTGGTAGGAAGACTGGCAATCCTTGTCAATTAAGATTGGAGTCGAACGCACCTGCTCGCAGTGAGACTAAAACCCGCAATCTCAGTGTTGGCAGACCACTTGATAAATAGTAGACGAACAACCTTAAACACTCGGCCACCGAGGCTCTCCTAAAAGTCTTTATTAAATAATAATATTGATAAATTTTTTACACAAATTTTAACAATATTTGTATCACAAACATTAAGTACAAAATAAATATTTTTGTTTCCGTAAATTTTAATTTCTTTTATTTTTTTAAAATTCTTTTTATATTTACCAGAATTTTATAATTGCCAAATACAGCTGAAATATTAAGATTATTTAAATAAATATATTGGTATTAATTTTAATTTTTTCTTTACCCCAATTATCAATTATCAATAAAAATTCTATTTTAATAATTAAATTGGAGTTTTGGAAATAAAATAATTTAATATATATCATGTTAAAAAATAAAATATGTTTGTTCATTTGTTTGAATGTTGTTTAACGCCACTTTCAGCTTTTTCATGTATATCATGCGTCCAGTTTTTAGTGGGGGGGGGGGGGGAGCCAGTGTAAAAATGAATAATGGATCTTCGTGTAATTTTTGTATATGTGTAATATGTTGTTACTAATCGGGTAAAATTCTAGAAATATTAATATTTTTAAACGACTTACTCAAAATCAATCGCTCAAACACTAGATTATTACAGTTTTGGAGATTGATACTTAAATATAATGCATAATTGTTTTAGACACATGTAAAGTTCGTTAATAGCCGATCTTCATCCAGTAATATAGTGGATAATACTCCTTTTTCTCATTGCCATCAGTTTGAAGATTGTGTTCACTATTTGATGGAATGCAAATTATTCCATACACAGGGGATTTTTGATTTACAAGACTATGACATGTCGCCGATCTTTTATTGGCTGGTGACAGTAACCTTTCTATTCAAGAAAATGTATGCATCTTTACAGTGTGTATATAGGACCTAATCGTTTTACTAGTGATTATAACTAGAATATGCTGTTTTTTAACTAACCCAGTCGCCAATGTTCATGCGCACTTTGCTTTATGAATCTCTGTATTACCACATGTAACAATTATTCACTTCTTTGGTTCAGTTGTATCAATCTTTAACACACTTATTATTGTATATACTACTCATGCTACTATGACGTCATGAGATGTTCATAACATAATTATTTTGTATTTGCCAGGACTAAAAGGTTGAAAAACTTAAGTCGAATCCCATTACTTATTGCAAATAATTATGTTTAGATTAAACTTTACTTGTACACATAATTCTATACTTTCTAAAAAAAAGTTTCATAATCGTTACTTAATCACCATTAAAAATGTAAAACACAAACATTTATTTTATGTTTAAAACATTTTAACTTATTTTGTATGATTAATTATAGAATTAAATTAAAACTCTTATTTGCTTATTTTTTCTTGCCATTAAACAGTAGGAATACTTCAGTCGTGATTGTAATTTATGTTTTTTTTTTAAATATTACATAATGACATAATTTCGTATAATATCTCTAGAAACCAGGGACAGTCTATACTAATAGTATAATTAGTATAGACTGTCCCTGTAGAAACGAAATACATTTTTTTATCACTTTTGTGGTTCTCTTGACGTAGGGGATCAATTTTATTATATATATATATTTATAAAGGAGGAAATATCTACCACAATCTGGTAACAATATTCTAAAATGTTTGTTTGTTTAAACGGTGTTTAACGCCACTTTCATCAATTTTTCCCGCAGTGAGACGAGCTCACAATCTCAGTGTTGACAAACCACGTGATCAATAGTAGATGAACTCGAGGCTTTATTATTATTGAATTATACAAACGCATTAAAGTTATAAATGTAAAAGTCTACCCTCCCGATTAAAATATTAGTATATTAATACATGTAATACACACAGATGTTCCTTAACATTCTTTGTATTTTGTAACTGTTTATTATCTTCTCTGTAACAATGTATTATTGGGGGGCCTCGGTGGCCGAGTGGTCAAGGTAGTTTGCCTACTATTGACCACGTGGTCTGTCAACACTGAGATTGCGGGTTCGATTCTCACTGCAGGCAGGGTGTACTCGACTCCAATCTTAATTGACAAGGATTGCCAGTTTTCCTACCGCAGGTCGGGGGTTTTCTCCGGGTACTCCGGCTTCCTCCCCCAATAAAAACTGGACGCCATGATATAGCTGAAAAATTGCTGAAAGTGGCGTTAAACACCATCAAACAAACAAACAATGTATTATTGAACTCTTGTCGTGACAATTCATTAGTATCTACAACTTGCCCTTCTTCAGACAACTCTTGTTCGATCGATTAACACTAACGTCTATTTTCTGCAGGGCATACACGAAAGCATAGATTTAGAAGCAACAATGGATATCACTGAACGGTTATTGACGTCATTTCTTTAACTGACGTAATAAGACATGATTTTTTTCTGCGATTTTTTCATTTTTAATTTTATATAAGGAAAAAGCACAAAAATGACAAAAACGAATATTAGCATGCTATGTGCAATATATGTTTGTCTAATATTTATTACTAAATTGTATTTTTAGGAGGTCAATTTGCGTTTAAAACGAAAAACATACCAAAATAGATAACATACTGCCTGTATTGAAACAAATCTAAATCTGGAGCCATGCTAAATGTAATTCTGCTCGATTTGAAACTATATAAATTTACAAAAATGTATATGAATCGGGATGTCCAACACAAGGAAATTATCTGCAATAGATGCTATGCTGTTTTCTACGTTCTCTTAGATTCAAACGGCTCCAGAAATACCAACTGTTAACCATCCTTAAAATCCAAAAATCTATACAACTCCAAGTTTCGCCAGCTCCGAGAAGTCATAGGTATTGCATAGTTTTTCGAGAGGAAACAATCAGTCACTCTTTATATGTGATGCCTAGACACAAGCCTTTTTGCAATGTAGTATCTTTATTGAATCTAAAAACAGATATTGCCAACACCATCTAGACAAAACATTTTTCAAATCCAATGCACTTTCAATGATTTCGTCTACAAAATAGTCTGATGTATTTTCTTGAACTGACATATTAACTATTAGAGAATCTATGTAAAATGTTAATAAAGACCAAAAATTTGAAATTCCATCATTAATGTGTGATGATGGTTATTTCTCACTGACATGGTTATTGAAAGAACAATTTGACAACATGGTGTCTTACCTCAGTTCTACAGTCAATAGATCCATAGGGGCCATTAGCCATTAGACTGAGAATTTTTTTTTATCAAACCGTATTCTTGTAATTCCTTTTGGATTGAAATTAAGTCACATACAACGAGCTGTTCATTCCACAAGAATCTCCTATATGGCAAACAAGTAACATTGGATTTCAACACATTAGCCACGACGATTTCTGTAGTCAAATTACTACATATATATTTAGGAAACTGTTCACGTCATCAGAAAATTAGGCTGTTCTTGTACTTGATGGTACATATATTTACATACAGAAAAGTGCTGAATACTACTGTTAACGACTTTCGAGACCCATGCACATGAATAACCCCTAGTTAAGTCTATGGTGATTGTTGGAACAGACGGCTATATTCTTAGCTTGTGATATGTTACTTAAATGGAGAGAACAATCATGACGGTAATAACAAATACCGAACACCGAGGATACTACCAAAAAAGACAATAAACAAATCAAATCAAAGTCTGAGAAACCGGCAAACTGAAGAACAAACAAACAAAAATATAACAACTACAGCAACGGTCCAGACTTGGTACAGGCTGTTTTTATGGCATGCCAAACGTCCCACATCCATTACTGTAGTAAACACTTGCTAGCCCACAATTAAGAGTGTATTAATGGTTGGATTACAGAAGATGTCTGTATCGTTGACAGAAGTTTCCGGGATGCGCTAATAACTCTGTAATTATATATAATACATCATGTGAAGTGTTATTAGATTACTTTTAGAATTGTACACAAAGAAAGGCCAGCATATTTAAATGATTTTATTAATTTTTATAAACATGTTTATTGAAATACAACACCTATTCCACAAGTAAGAATTACAAGATATTAGGCTGCTAACATGGCTAAACTATGGAATGAGCTGCCTAATACTATTAGACAGATAAAAAAAAACAAAATTCTCAACGCTAATAAGTACTTGGAATGATTACTCATGCATATGTAATGCTTGCTCCTAACCTTTTTAGTGCGTTTTGCTTATTATCATATAACTATTTACATTTAACGTTACACCAGAGAGACATGATTTTTTTTATAAAGCTTGGTTTTTAAATTTAAGCTGTTTTTTAATCATTTTTTTAAGACAATTAGTGTATGTCATAAATACTGACATACTTTTAGTGATTTTTGCTTAGTGCTTGCTTTTAACTCCTATTTTTTTTAAATTTTAGCTATCCGACTGCATACTGCCTGTGTCGATGTCTGTCACGATTGTTTGAATGTGTCTTTCATTATTATAAGTCGTTTTCAAAGCTCAGCAGAGCTTATGTTGTTGTGTTTTAAACATATCGATTCTAAAAAAAGCTTTTTTGTCTTGTCTTATCAACTATTAAACAGAACTGACAACTTAAAATGATCTCAATAGCTTAACCTAAAGTCGTGTTTCCTACGGGTCTCATGGTTAAGGTTAATGGTCATTTACTATTAATCAAGTGCCCGGCTTCAATCTCAATGAACTGTTTATTGTTGCCAGTTTTAATCCGAAGGGGGTTTTCATTTGTGCTCTGGACAGTTTCCAAATCCTAAAAGAGTGGCCTCCATGATAAGCTAAAAAAATGCTGAAAGTTGTGTTAAAACCCATTCTAATATAGGGAATACTATTGATGTAATTAAAAATTTTAACTTGACTGAAAATATCACCGAATGAATGTCGTCGTGAGTTGGCGATAATTAAGGTCTTTCCCCTTTTCCAAGGGAAAGACCTTCTTGTCTTTCTTATGATTATTATTATTATTATTATTATTATTATTATTATTATTATTATTTTTCTTCTTCCGCGGAGGTTTGCCAAAAAGTGTCTGGACGTATCATTTCGATACTTGGTAACATCAATCGGTCATATCCGGAGATGACATGGCTCATGCTTTTAGACCGATCTATTTTTAGTAACAGAGTTATCTGCCCCAACACGAAAACCCTTGTTAGCAGATAAACTCAGCAACCGTAACCGATTCCTAAAATCTGAAGTGTACAAAATGTCGCTGGTCCTATGGCGATGATTTGTCATGCAAATTTTTTTGTTCCAATCGACTTCCTGTTTACGCGTTTTTGACCTGAAAAATGTCGCAACGCGTCAAAATTTTTTTCTCAAAAACCGTAAGTCCTAGAGACTTCGGACCACCACCATTGATCCTAAGTGACATATGTTACATTTAAAAATGTCAAGGTCAAAGGTCAAAAGTCAAGGTCAAAGGTCACCATAGGTCTTGTTAGCACTATATCTCGCAAACCATAAAAGATAGAAGCAGACAATAAATGGGAAAAATACTCCACTTATTGAGACCTTCATTTGGTACATTTGACCGAAAGCTGTGCGATGGACCATTTTTGAGTTACTGCCCTTGACGCGTTTCGGTTAATCGGTTTTTTGGTTAAAACTTGAAAACGGTTTGAGATAATATAGTAAACATATAGGTTAAACATGATCAGTAGGAAAAGAGCTTCAATTTGAGCCAAAGATCAAAGGTCATATGTCAAGGTCATACCCTAGCAACAAGGTTACCGTTATAAAAAGTCCTTAGCAACCATATATTTTTAGAATCAGAATGATGTACTTTACTGAAATATGTCATTTCATGACCGGAAGTGGCCTTTTGTCCATAGCAACCGAATGAAAGTCCTTAACAACCATATATTTTTTGGTTCGGGACCACTTTCTTTACTCAAATAATTCATTTTTATGACTGGAAGTGACATTTTGTGCTATAGCAAGACACAAAAATCCCATAGCATCACCTAACTTTTCTTACTTAAGAGGAACAGTGGGAAAGACCTTCTCATTTGTTCTCAGAACAAATGGCATTTTAATTAATCCTTCATTTCTTATCCGCCGGAAACTTGTACTCGAATCCAGATTCGTTTTTTTTATATGTTTTGTTGTAAACTTCCGGTTTGGTTCATTCTTAGCTCGAAATTAGTTTAACCATGGGAACTCCTCAACGAATACAGACATACATGGACAAACATAGACTAACTCCACTTTTTGAAGTATATTTTTATCATTTAATGCTCTGATGTCAAATTAACGTCCATAAGACGCTATAATACAGCAAACATCATATCCATTTGCTGCATGTAGGGACGCAAAATAAAATTTTAAAAGTCTTGCAAAATTTAAATACAACACATCATTTTAAAGTGGAATTCGTGACACTTTGAAAAACAGTTTAATTTTTTAAATATCTATTTTTATGTAAAAGAAATTTACATTTTATTCTTTTCAAAAAATTCGATCTTGACACAAAACTGTTTCCACAAAACAATTATATATAAAAAATTCCAAAATTGTAATATAAATTGAAATTAATGTTTGGCTCGATTAAAATGAACTTAACCTACATAAATATTAACTTAAAATGCTTTAATAGCAAGTAGTTTGACAAAAATATTGTCTCAACCTGTCTGCAAGATTGTCACATACAAAAGCAGTCTTTTTGTGTTTTCACATTGAAGAGTGATTTACCGTGTTTGATCATGTATTACATGGGAGGTAACTGCGTCATGACACAATGGGGTAGGACATTTATAACTTTTTTAAAATATGAACACGGTGGTTTTAATTTATTTTTATAAGAAAATCTTTTAAAAGATGTATAAAATATTGTTCTGTAGAAGTTTCATTAATTTACTGTGCAAATAACTAACTTTAAACGATCAACAAAATTTTGAATTCTGGTTTTCCCAACCTAATCACGGACACAAACTGTAGCAGATATACGGTAAATGTGATGTAATCCCTCATGAATATTCATAAACTACATTTGATACTCTCCTATTGTTTTCCTTCCAACTGAAGGCCGTAAAGCAACACCACCCAAGCAGTGAAAAAGTTCAGTCATGCGCGAACATACTTATCGGGAGTTATCTGCACTTTGTATTTACGTCTCTACTGCATGTTTTAACAAGTTTTCTCAACTCAAGTTGTCTATTGTTCAGTGCAATTTACTAGTACTATTATAATATAATTAACAAGAGATTTTCACTTTCCCTTATTAAAAATAACCGCCTTGAATAGAAAAATTTCATTTTTTACTGCCCACTGTATCAATTTGTTGCATGTATTAATAGATTACTGTTGTTCAGACAGTGAAGTTAAATGCAACATATTAAGATGATCTATCTGAATCTGAATAAATACGATGCAGGACCAATACTGGTATAGACACATTGGAAGAGAGCTGCTGCTTTAGTAGCAGGTCGGGAGAGCTTCCTTGAAGCTATCAATTGATGACTTTCCAATTTAAAAAACGCCACCTAGTGTCCATTTCCGGTACTAAAAACTGCGGCTATAGCCGCAGTTTGTCCTGTTGAAACCTTTTGAAATGGACAATTGTCTTTGATAAATTTTCACGCTTCAGTTGAATAACAGGTGTCAATATCTGAGTGAGAAAGGTTATTAAAACCGCCTGCTGTGTAAACATGATCGTTAATTAATTAATCTATGTTCATTATCCTATTTACCTGATGTTAATTGGAGGTAGAACCCCAGCTGTTTTATAGCTTAAATAAACAAGGTTATCAGTGACATCCGTGTTGTATTCAAACTCACCTGTTGCCTATGGCTATAGTAACATCTACTTATAAGGTTAATTAGATGAAAAATTTAATTGGCATAGACAAACAATATTAAAACAATCCAAAATCTTTATTTCAATATCATAGTCTTTTAGTAATGATAGCCGTAGTTTTTTTAACAGGAAGTAAAAGGGGAGATAAATCATGTAAAACTGGAAATGGGTCAATTGTCTTTCTGTGCAGTGTGTCTTCCGGTAGCTTATTCCAGTGGACGATTGTGTCAACAAAGAAAGAGTTCCTGTATTGGTTGCATTTGGATGGTGGTACAATAAAAGTCCTAGTGTTGTTTGTTTCCTGACGGTCTATGATGTTATTAGTCAGGCAGTCTTTGTATTTAACGGAACAGATTTGCCTCTTTGGTCTAGCTGGTCTGATGTAAGCTTCCTGGTCTATTGCTGGTAATAATCCCTCCACTATTTTGTATAGGAACACTAATTTTGCGTTGGTTCTTCTGACTCTTAGTGATGGGAATTCAAGATCTTTTAGCATGTTCGTAACTGCTCCATCTTGGCGGCTTTTGTAGTCCCCTGTGATGAATCGTGCCCCGGTTCTTTGTACTCGTTCGATTTTATCGATGTCCTTTTGAAGATACGGATCCCATACAACTGATCCATACTCCAGCACGGATCTTACAAGTGCAATGTAGGCTGTTTTTCGGCATGACATACAACAGTTTTTGAGGTTGCGTCGTATAAATCCGAGGGTAGAGCTTGCCTTGCTTACGGTTTTCGCAATATGTTTAGACCATCTATAGTAAACATTAAAGTGTCTGTCCGACGGGTTTTTTCCTGACAAAATGGAAACTGCTTACTTATTTGTTTATTGTCCTTTTGTAGATCTCAGATTACAGTTCTTGGAATCAACAATTATTTTCCTCAGTTAAACAGCGTTTTTATATTATATTGATGCAATATTTTTTGTAGGAGTTATTCCTCCTTTAAACTGAGACATTTCTTGAAATATATATATGAAACAACTCTTTGCACTTGCTCCAAGAAACTACTGACTGTTGTTAATTTATATCTTATGTGGGAGTGTAAGGTACATGTACATGTATGTGAGGGTGTTCACTAAGGTTTTTCTGAATAGGAATATACATACATATATGAAGATTGAAATAGGTGTTCAGGTCACCAGTAGGAGTTTATTATTGTGTGCAAAAATAATCAACTTTCTGTAGTAAACAATGTATTTGTAATTACATATGTTTTTTTATTATAGGAAATGATGAATAAAGTTTTACATGAACAGCCAGATGATCCACATGTGTACTTAATCAAGGTGTTGTATAAAAAGGCAGGATTAGACATACCAGCGGTGAGTGTTTGATATTTGAACACAGTGTGTTCTGTACAATGGCTTTTACTTTCTTGGCCCATACTGGGAGGGCTCCCAGTACTTAACACCAAGAGCAGCCCAACATGTCCCCAGATGACGAATAGGGGAGACCCTCTCGTTGAGGGGTTTTCTGGTCATATTACGAAAAGTCTGTCTGCAAACTATAGTGGGTGACATTTTTGGAGAAAGTCCAATTATGACCCCTTTTGTAGATATAAAAAAGAGTAGACTTATTGCAGCTGCTGCAAAATCTAAATTTTCTTTCCTTACCCAGTACTCCGTACTTATCCAGTGGCATTCAAAATTGTATTCCCGATGGTCCATCCCTTGCCCTGTCAATTTATTGTTTGTTAACTTGTACTAGTATGTCGTGAATATAGCTGAAATATTACGGAGGTAAAGCAAACATTCAATCATTCAAAACCTTTTACTACATTAGTCTGTACATAAAAAACTATTAAGCCACTAAATGGTAAAATTGCAACAATCTACAAGCCCCTGGCCCCCATTATATTTTTATTGGCTCAATAAACAAATACAGAAATGAATGATATTTTATATGACAGCCATGTAAAAACCATTTTGTGGTAATACAGTTTCATATGTGAAATATGTTGGAATGTACAATTGTATTTTATCTAAATAATAATTTGTGAAAATATAAGATATGTACAAGTATGGTTTCTATCAGGGGTCCGGAAGTTTTCCCTGCCCATTTTGGTCATTTTTCCCCTGAAGAAATTACCAAATTCCATGGTAGTGAATATTGGTCTGGAGTCGTTTCGTACTGAAACTTTGTTTGCACGATGGGTCGTTTTGCCACGATAGTGTGAATAAGCTGGTTGTATAATATGATTAATAATGGAATTTGGGATGGCTCCTACGATGTATGCATCGATTGAAAAAGAAAAAATATTTAGAGATACATTCTCCTGCCGAAAAAGTCTTTATTGTAAGATGACATGTTGTCTATGCAATAAAATAATGGCAAACAACATTGTTTTTATGAACATTCCGGCGAGTTTTTGATTAACCGGAAATAGGAAGTTGTCACGTAATTGCCACAAGTTCGGACCCGAATTGAATTTATGCGTTATTCTGCAATGGATGCTTTTTCAAGTTTTTATTTTTAAATGAAATAATCATTTTTTGTTCTTATTATTTTCAATTAATTTTTATTCAAATTGGTTTTCTTGATTTATGTTACATTTAGTCACATTGGCGATTGCGTAGTGTACAATTTTGACCGCATGTGCTTTTCACTAAAGTTGCACGTGTACTGTAATGGTCAGAGAGTAGTTCTCGCCATTAAAATGGCAGAAGCAATTCTCACCATTTCGGTGACTGTCCCATTATTTTTCCATTAAAAACGATGGCAAAGGCTTAATTTGATAGATTTCACAATCTTCTATCCAAAACAAGTTACGGTACTTACTTTTAAAATGCCAATTTTTCACAAAAACTGTCAAAAGATTGGGTGGCGAGAATTACTTGCCGGCGAGAACTACTCCGTGACCAGTAAAGTTGTCAGTTTCTTAGCAATGTGATATAGAAACAATCTATTATATTCAATCTCTGTTGCTTCAAAATGTTGTTGCATTAGTATGATTACGATATGGAGGAAACAGATCTGTCACCTGTTGAGCTTATTACGCAATCACCGGTCGGTGGTCAATAAACACATGTCAATGACAGGAAATAGCCTTAGGATTGATTTTTAAATACAAATATTTCTACATAGCAGAAATTGAAGGGATTTAATCCAACAAATGATTATTGCATGTTAAATATTACTTTTTAGATGTCCGATTTGAGTAAATCTTAGTCGGTCATTTTATTATAAATTTCAGTCATGTCCGGCAAATATGACAGTTTCTGGACCCTTGGTTTCTATCCTAATGCATGTTTTATAATAAAAAGATAGAAAATACATGTATGTACCAGTAGGCTCACCATTGGACAGTGACCTCGAGCATAAATAGAGACCAAAAATCTGTAAAATGAAATTCTCTTTGCCTGTATACATGGCAACAGAATTTTACTGTGATCCAAAACCATCTACTAGTACTACATGTAGTAATCATTCAGCTATACAGATAATATTTTCACATAATTAAAAAGTCAGCTGAATCATTATAATAAATTTTATCACAAACTCGAATAGAATTCCTTCATAAATAACGTTTGGTGGAGAACTGTTTGTTCACAACTTGATATCATCAGTACAATAAGCTAACCGTCAAAAGTGAAACATCATTGGAAATCCAACTAACCAAAGGTGACATTATGACATAACAGACCATGTATTACAATACCTGAACATAGTTCAAAAGAAAAATAAGATCACTTATATATGATGCCATTTTACTGTGCCATGACTTAAAAGGTAATGATTGATATTAGTGCATGCATGTATAAATCTATATATTTGTTACAGGACATTAAACTTGGAGCTGTGAGGAAAAGTTCACCAGAGAGAATTGGTAGGGGTATTTTTTTAATTAGGAACAAATACTTGCATTGATAAATATAGCTTTAAATAACTTAAGAGAGACCTAAAATGAGTTGAAAATTTCTTTTTATGTTTTATGGAAATATATTAAACAATTTCTTGAAATATAAGTTTAAGTTCAAAAGACAATTAAAAAACAATTGCCATTTTGTTATTGTGATTTAAGTAAAAAATGACTCCTGTTTTGAGATATTTTGTAATATTTTGTACAAAAAAACTGATGATAATTGTGGAAGATATAGATTAACATATTTTTAATAATGTTATATCAAAATTTGGGTCTGATAGTTGGACTTGTGCATAAGTGATCGTTACAGCATGTTTCCTTTTACTGCATTTTAACTGTAGCAGCCATTTTGCTATGGGGCTATTGTAATTTAAGTACATGTAATATAGATTTAGTCTGTTTAAAGACATCTTGTTCAAAACCTACAAAAATTAATTAGATGCACTCAGAATAAACATTTTAAATTTTGTTGATATTTTGACAACAAAAGTGATCATAACAGCATGTATACCTTAACTTAGCTAGTACAACTGAAAACAAAAAATACCATTTAAATGTTTCTTACAACAGGAAAAAGAACCAAAAGTCCTGAACCTGGAAGAAAATCTGCAAACTGGACGTCTGCTAGTATTGGTAATAAAATCAAGTTTGTTAATTGTAGTGTTATGATCATGTGACTTCATTGTAGTGTTATGATCATGTGACTTCATTGTAGTGTTATGATCATGTGACTTCATTGTAGTGTTATGATCATGTGACTACATTGTAGTGTTATGATCATGTGACTTCATTGTAGTGTTATGATCATGTGACTACATTAATTCATAATGTGACAGCAAATGGTCATTTTGCCAAACTTTGTTCAAATGTTTGATCGTGGAATTATTTCTCATTTTTTGTTAATCGGTATGGAAATTCCCCAGAAATGGGAGAAAAGTAATTACATCTTTTTATAAACTGTATTCATATATATATATATATATATATATATATATATATATATATTACACACAAATTTATTCTAACTCTATGCTACAATATTTTGTTGAAAAAATCATTAAAGTGTTAAGAAGATTTTATTAATTAATTTCATTGATTGTTTGTTTGAATGATGTTTTTAACGTTAAGTTCAGCAATTTTTAAGCTATATCATGACATCCAGTTTTTACTGGGTAGGAAGCTGGAGTACCACAAGAAAATCCTGAACCTCGGTACGAAAACTGGCAATTCTTGTCAATTAAGACTGGAGCTGGAGTGGAGTGCACCTTTCCCACAGTAAGCGACATTGATTTTATATTTGCTGTTAGATTCTTAACTTGTCATTTGTTATTCATTGGTTGTATGTTGATAGATGACAGAAGTTATGACCGACCTTGGTTGACTAACAGCAAAAAACCCAAACCCAAGAGTCCAGATGAACCAGAATCTACAAAAGCAGGTAAATATTTATATTTTGAAATATATATTTTCTTCATTATTTTCTAAATTTCTATAGAGCTGTATTTGTGAAAACATTTAAGGTAACTTAAGTAGGCACTGTCTATGCCATATGAATGAAGATTTCATTAATATAGCTGTAAACACTTAATTGTAAGAGTAAACAAATAATAGGTTTTAAATTTTCATATGAGAATTTACATTGTAATCATAGATTTGCCATATTTTCTGTGGTATAACAGTAGAATCAGATAACTACATGTACCATTTTGGTCATATGATTCCAGGAGGTTAGTACATGTTCTGAGATCTTCTTGTTTTATCCTTTTAATCTAAAATTAAGGGTATAATTTCATTATAATTTGTTTAAATCAGTCACAGGTGTCCCAGGTAAGTAACACAGGTTCTTGGGAGCCTTTTGTTGTTATTTTGTTTTAACTTAAACAAAAACTGATAACTTTTTCAGCAGTCACAACACCCAAGGCTCATCGAATTTCTAGCAAACGACCTCATACTGCACAAGCTTCTTCTTCACCTAGATCACAAACAAAGCAAACACTTTCATCACCTAGAATTAAATCTGAGTCATGTCATTTCTTTGATGACCTATTACAAGTGACTCCTATTTCACCAGGTTACAGAATTTTAATTTTATAGGCATGAGGTTGGCTGGTTCTGTATACTTGTATGTGTATGATGTTGGTTTGTCAGAAACACTTTGCATTTTCAAGCATTCGAATCATCATGATTATACTTGTAAATACTTGACATAATTATCAGGAATTTAAAGCTAATCTCAAATGTTTGTTTTCTTTTCTCATGAAATTTTATCACAGCCAATAATTCTTGAATTATCTTTATAAAGGTGACCTTTACAGTTTGAAAACCGAGTTAATGTATTTAAGTATTGTTCATAATATTATTATTTCTACTTCTTAAACATATGCCCAAGCTTTTTTCCAGCTAAATAATGTGTTTATAGCCTTAGAATAATTATTAACAAAATGTTCTATTTAGCTAAAAATGGTATGTACATATCCATTTCTAATAATAGTTAACAAAAGTGTGAAATGTTGAGGTCATTGAGTTAGGTTTACAGAAGAGTAAAATTTCCAAGTCATTTACTGGTACAAATTAACAAAAGTGTGAAGATGTTTTTGACTTACTATGTGTTAAACAAATTGGTGTGGTGATATTGATATCTACATGTATGTATATAACAGTTGGTGGATTGCTTTTTTAATAAAAAAAAATAATTCATAGACACCTTACTTTATCATTAAAGACATTATGTGTGTAACCTTTCTTGTAAATAAAACAACTATATATATATTGTAACATTATAACAGCCTAATGTGCAAAAAACTGAAACCAAAAGAATGGTGTCAATGACATGAACTAATAAACAAGAAATAGTTATAACAACTGGATCATCCAAGGCTATTTCCTCCCTACCATTTGGATCATTCAAGGCTATTTCCTCCCTACCATTTGGATCATTCAAGGCTATTTCCTCCCTACCATTTGGATCATTCAAGGCTATTTCCTCCCTACCATTTGGATCATCCAAGGCTATTTCCTCCCTACCATTTGGATCATTCAAGGCTATTTCCTCCCTACCATTTGGATCATCCAAGGCTATTTCCTCCCTACCATTTGGATCATCCAAGGCTATTTCCTCCCTACCATTTGGATCATCCAAGGCTATTTCCTCCCTACCATTAAAAGGTAACCTCTAAAAAGTGTTTGAATATGTACCCAAAATTGGTTCAAACTTTGGTAGAGTTAACCTGTATCATACAGCAGCAGAATTATACTGTGATAAAAAAGGATTGACATTAGCATGATGTCACAAGTGAAGTCATAATGGATCATGTTTTGTTTCATTGATAACTGAAAATAGTGCTAAGTGGAGACCACGTATTGCTTAGGTACCTTTTTGGACCATTTTGGGAAAATGCTTAGGATTTTCCGATTGACTGTTATAACTAACATGTGTATTTGTTATTAACATGTGATCAGCTTATTACTACCTTTATATATCAGCCTACGTTAATCAATAGTTTCATGATAATTTTATCTTTCAAATAAATTGTACTGTCAAAACTGCTAATAAATTCTTTGTTATCTTTCTAAATTGGTCAATACATACCTGTATCGAAGCGTACAGCAATAAACTCAATTTGACAATAGAAATGCACTAATAGTTCGAATGCATTAAAATGTTCTGATGTCATAGCAACGTAGGTCATGAATAGGTCACTTTCCTAAATTTAATCTCAGAATTGCGGATTGGAACTGTTTTTTATTGTATGCTGTATGTAATGTTGATTAGATATAAGATACTGTGCAATCATCAAATTTACAAACTCTTTTCATCCAATAACACAGATTTCTCATGCACATACACATGTATAAATCAGTTGCCTGGTTATATC
The DNA here is from genome assembly GCA_944474755.1 of Limnoperna fortunei. Lineage (NCBI taxonomy): Eukaryota > Metazoa > Mollusca > Bivalvia > Mytilida > Modiolidae > Limnoperna > Limnoperna fortunei. The sequence goes on from OX104124.1 coordinate 57,768,074, forward strand.
TATTATCTGTTATCAGCTTCTTTTGGGGATTTTAAACGTCCTACTCTGCCCACTGAATGCCTTGGTCATACGATGATTAGATGTTAGTAGTCCATGAACTCAACCATGGTGGTTATGTCGAAGCCCAATCAAGTTACCTTTTCCAAGAACTCGGCAGCATATGTCATACTAGGTAAAGGGCTGCTACGATGTTATGTTGGCCTACTCCAGTATCAAACATGGGTAGAAGTGTTTCTCCACTCTTACCACATTGTAATTAATCAAACAATTGTTTAAACTTTATAAACACCATCAATCCCTAGTTATATAAAACGTATAACAGATTTAGATTTAATTAAATATATAGCTGAAAAATTGCTGAAAGTGGCGTTAAAACACCATTCAAACAAACAAACAAAATCAATCAAATATTGACCAATCATATTGTTGTAAAACTATAATTTGAGGAAAAGGTTTTGTGAAACAGGTCCAGGAATCCATTCTATGCATTTTACATATTGTGGATTCATAATGGATTGTTCCATTTTCAGGCTGGGTTGATGTAGGCCTCTTAATGGCAGATTCTAATATTAAAATAAATAAAAAGAGAAGTATTTCAAGAGAAGGCATGCAGCTTTTTGTATTATAATTTTTTTGCATATTTCATTGAATACAAATATTGTATGGTAGTATATGTCAATTAGCACTTGCCAATTAAAAGTTGTTCATAAACTGTTCAATTTCACATGAAACTTGTGCATGTTTGTCTATTTATATTCCCTATATAAGTATAAATATCTACTGTTAGCATGCATAAAGGAATTGTATTACAGTTAATTTCTTTTTGGTAAAGTTGTTATTTGATAATTAGTTAAAAAGATTACAAAATTTAGACCTATTTATTTTAACATAAAATTTAGAGCAATGTCAATCAATAACAGCCAAATTCTATACCAGTTTAATATACAATTACAAATTACCTGTATAATACACATACAAATTACCTGTATAATACAAATACAAATTACCTGTATAATACACATACAAATTACCTGTATAATACAAATACAAATTACCTGTATAATACAAATACAAATTACCTGTATAATACAAATACAAATTACCAGTATAATACAAATACAAATTACCTGTATAATACAAATACAAATGACCTGTATAATACAAATAGAAATTACCTGTATAATACAAATAGAAACTACCTGTATGATACAAATACAAATTACCTGTATAACACAAATACAAATTACCTGTATAATAAAAATAGAAATTACCAGTATAATACACTAATTGAGAATGTAGAATGCACTTTTGTCTATTTTCTATGATTGTTATGGTCTATTTTCTATGATTGTTATGGTCTATTTTCTATGATTGTTATGGTCTATTTTCTATGATTGTTATGATCTATTTTCTATGATTGTTATGCTTTGTCTATTTTCTATGATTGTTATGCTTTGTCTATTTTCTATGATTGTTATGGTCTATTTTCTATGATTGTTATGGTCTATTTTCTATGATTGTTATGCTTTGTCTATTTTCTATGATTGTTATGGTCTATTTTCTATGATTGTTTTGCTAAAATACACTACTATGACCAAACTTTTAATAAAACTATATAACAAAGGCAACTGTACTTGAATTTCAAGTTATGGAATTATATTTTACATTATACCAACAAATCTAAATCTGATTTAAAAAAAACCACTTGAATTAAAAAAGTTCAAAAATTATTTTTTTTTATTTAGAGCCATTGTAATCTTGACACCTTCTTTTTTCAGTTTTCTAAAAACTGCCACCAACTACTTGTTCTAAAAATCCAATTTAAACCCAATATTTTCATTTATTTATAAACAAAATCTCCTGCAAACTCTTGAAAAAAATTGAGAAAAAAAAGATTAACATAAATTAGATATTAGTCAAATAAACCATCATTTTAAGATACTTTTTCTGGCTAGGCTAGGCTTTTCAGCAAAGTTAAATTTAGGATTTCAGTTGCATTTGTGGACTTTGGATAAAACCTTTCTGTATTTCATAAGTAGCTCACATTAATCAGTGATTTTACTGTCACAAATTCACTGATGCTTATACTGCATTAACAACTCAAGTAAAACAAACATGTAAGATTGTCATCAATTCTGCTGCAATCACTTTAAATTGGCTGTAATTAAAAATAAAACAGTAAAAATGTCATCTGCAATTCTAACATCATTGTCAGAAAGAAGAACAGAAATTGTGTAATTCATGATTTAACATTGATATTGCCTGGACATGTACTTTTGCTGAAGTGATAAGAATAAAAAATAAAATGTAAAACGTAATGGACTGTGTGCATATTTTTATATAAACAGTTTATCATTCAGCATGCTTTGTAATTTCTGTTAACATTAGCATATGTACATTCAGAATTTTGCATGCATACACATATAGCTGTCTGAATTATTTACAAATATAAAAGTTGAATTATTATTATTGAAACAAAAAGCTTTATATTTCCATAAAAAAAAATTGTTGACAAAAAAGCTGATATTGAGAATAAAGAAGCTTTTTAATTTATTTTAATTGTACTTTTTTCTTTGAATATCACATAACATTTATCTGGTTCTGTTGGTTTCAGTGCTATGGTCAAAGTACTTATACAGTTGTTTTTATTTATTTTGTTTTTTTATAATTGGTCTTTTTTAACAGAGTTAGATCACATAAAGAACGTTTATTTGTTCTTTTTAAAATTTTCTAATAACTGTTTCATTTATAGCAGACATAGATCAGTGTAGTATCGAGTTGTACCAGTGGTTCTTATCCTTACATGGTATGTTATTACTTTGAAGGTCGACGCCAGAAACAAGCATGGAATGCTGACAACAAAGTAACAGCTACAAGCTTTGATGATTTGTTTGAAGGGCAGACAAAGTCAGAAGAAACTAAAGTTAGCAGAAAAACTGAGACATCTAAAGATGCCAGGACTGCATGGGCAGCAGGAGGTCAAGGGGTAAGGTCATTGACAATGTTTGGCAGATGGGTAAGGTCATAGGAAACAGGGTGCATGGGGTCAGGAGCAGAAGGAGGTCAAGTGGTAAGGTCATTGACAATGTTTGGCAGATGGGTAAGGTCATAGGAAACAGGGTGCATGGGGTCAGGAGCAGAAGGAGGTCAAGTGGTAAGGTCATGGTCAGCAGGGGGTCAAGGGGTAAGATAATGGGCAGCAGGGGGTCAAGGGGTAAGGTCATGGGCAGCAGGGGGTCAAGGGGTAAGATAGTGGGCAGCAGGGGGTCAAGGGGTAAGATGATTGACAACATTGGGGCAGATGGGTAAGGTCATAGGAAGCAGGGTGCATGGGGTCGGGCCATAGCAGGAGGTCAAGGGGTAAGGTCATGGTCAGCAGGGGGTCAAGGGGTAAGGTCATTGTCCGTATGGGGTCAGATTGGTAAGGTCATATCCAGCATTGGTCAATGTTTAAGGTTATTGGTGGCAAGGTGTAAAGAATGACATCAAGGGGTAAAGTCATGCACAGAATGACATCAAGGGGTAAAGTCATGCACAGAATGACATCAAGGGGTAAAGTCATGCACAGAATGACATCAAGGGGTAAAGTCATGCACAGAATGACATCAAGGGGTAAAGTCATGCACAGAATGACATCAAGGGGTAAAGTCATGCACAGAATGACATCAAGGGGTAAAGTCATGCACAGAATGACATCAAGGGGTAAAGTCATGCACAGAATGACATCAAGGGGTAAAGTCATGCACAGAATGACATCAAGGGGTAAAGTCATGCACAGAATGACATCAAGGGGTAAAGTCATGCACAGAATGACATCAAGGGGTAAAGTCATGCACAGAATGACATCTAGGGGTAAAGTCATGCACAGAATGACATCAAGGGGTAAAGTCATGCACAGAATGACATCAAGGGGTAAAGTCATGCACAGAATGACATCAAGGGGTAAAGTCATGCACAGAATGACATCAAGGGGTAAAGTCATGCACAGAATGACATCAAGGGGTAAAGTCATGCACAGAATGACATCAAGGGGTAAAGTCATGCACAGAATGACATCAAGGGGTAAAGTCATGCACAGAATGACATCAAGGGGTAAAGTCATGCACAGAATGACATCAAGGGGTAAAGTCATGCACAGAATGACATCAAGGGGTAAAGTCATGCACAGAATGACATCAAGGGGTAAAGTCATGCACAGAATGACATCAAGGGGTAAAGTCATGCACAGAATGACATCAAGGGGTAAAGTCATGCACAGAATGACATCAAGGGGTAAAGTCATGCACAGAATGACATCAAGGGGTAAAGTCATGCACAGAATGACATCAAGGGGTAAAGTCATGCACAGAATGACATCAAGGGGTAAAGTCATGCACAGAATGACATCAAGGGGTAAAGTCATGCACAGAATGACATCAAGGGGTAAAGTCATGCACAGAATGACATCAAGGGGTAAAGTCATGCACAGAATGACATCAAGGGGTAAAGTCATGCACAGAATGACATCAAGGGGTAAGGTCATTGGCAGCAGGTCAAGGGGTAAGGTCATTGGCAGCAGGTCAAGGGGTAAGGTCATTGGCAGCAGGTCAAGGGGTAAGGTCATTGGCAGCAGGTCAAGGGGTAAGGTCATTGGCAGCAGGTCAAGGGGTAAGGTCATTGGCAGCAGGTCAAGGGGTAAGGTCATTGGCAGCAGGTCAAGGGGTAAGGTCATTGGCAGCAGGTCAAGGGGTTATGTGATAGGCGGCAAGGGTTGTAGGGGTAAGTTTTTTGTATGAATGTAAACAGCGATTGATGATTTACAAGTATGATATTCAGATCTTAGACTGTTAACATTATGTCTATCTTTCCTATAATTTGTCATGTTTCCTTATGATGACGCTATCCAGTTCAAACCTGACACATAATACTGTCAGCCTAATATCTGTGCTTTCTTTTATTTGTTTTTTTGGTCATTATTTTGTGGTGATTTGTTGTTCTGACCATTTAGAGATTAATTCAATAATGAAGTTTGTGTTTTGTATATTAATTGCCCAACAAGACTGCCATGGTAAGTATTGTTTCAGTTGTCAATACAACATAAACAACTGCTGAATGTTGTGTCACAGTTACAGTAGTCCCCCTCTTATAAGACCACCCCATCTGAGTCATGAAAGTGGTCTTAAAATGGGGGTGGTCTTTCTTGAGGGGATACAATTTATACAGGGCTATAGAGCTTGGTCGGTTGATTAGCAGCAAAAGCTGTGAAGTGATTAAGAATCACACAAAATAAGTATTTGTATTTTATTATTTAGGATAAATAGATATAAAAAGAATTCATGCAGTTTTTATCTGTTGAAAATGTGTAATGATAATACAACAATTCCGTCTTCTTAACAGTGAATGTTTCTGTTCCTGTTTCATCTGCATTATCGTTGTTTTTATCACTTTTATTGTCTGCCCAGGTTCCACTTCATAGTTAATTAAGGTTCCGTCTAATTTGGAAAAATCTAGGTTTTTAACCTCGTTTGTAGTAAATTTAGATTTATGATTGGTACATTGTATTATTATCTCCTTGTTGAATATTTCCGTCTTCTTGTTATAAACCTGATTTCCATAATGCCGAAATCAAACTGATCTACAATATATTTCTTGTTTTCCCCTTTAATCCAGCTTAAAAACCTTTCTTTTGCACGATTTCGAAATTTTGTTTACCGGTTGTTTAACTGTTTCCGAACTGGTTTACGAGAATAAAACCAAATCTTGTTTTTTTCGAGACTTCCAAAATAAACATCGGGTCAGTGAAAATGGTCGTTCGTGAGGGGAATTTACGTTGTTGTGTCAAAAAAATGTGGTTGCTGGTCGCGTTTGAGGGGTGGTCGTTCGCGAGAGGTAATTTTACGTTAGAAACACTTAATGCATCAGGGTTTTGGCCGGATAAAGCGGGTGGTCGCTGGCGAAGGGATCGTATAAGAGGGGGACTACTGTATAATGATTACACCATGAAAATTTATATCCAATGCATGAAACCACAGTATTTACTTCAAATGTTTGTATCAATCTTTATGCTATCTGGATATACTTAACAACATTGATAGAGAAGTAGACACGAGTTGTCTCAATGAAAAAGTCAATTACTTCCCCTATAAATTATGTTTTAGGATGCAGAAGATGTTTACAAGAGTAATAATTACCGAGGACCTAGATCACGTAGAGAGGATGAGGATCCGCTGGCAGGGGAACTAATGAATGCTAAAAATAGTGGAGAAGTAGATGATAACGAACAACAAACTAGGTATGCAAAGAAAGTGGAAGTTTACAAATAAATAGGTAAAAAACAGAATCTATTAAATAATGCCACAGTCAATCAGGAACCATAAGAAGCATAATCAGTCAACCTTGAACACAATCAATCAATCTGGAGCATGGTCAGTTTATTAGGAACATGATAAACAATACAATCAGGTACATGATAAAACAATCAGGAAAATGATAAAACAATCAGGAACATGATAAAACAAAACAATCAGGAAAATGATAAAACAATCAGGAACATGATAAAACAATCAGGAAAATGATAAAACAATCAGGAACATGATGAAACAATCAGAAAAATGATAAAACAATCAGGAACATGATAAAACAAAACAATCAGGAAAATGATAAAACAATCAGGAACATGATAAAACAATCAGGAACATGATAAAACAATCAGGAAAATGATAAAACAATCAGGAACATGATGAAACAATCAGGAAGATGATAAAACAATCAGGAAAATTGTAAAACAATCAGGAAAATGATAACAATCAGAAACATGAACAAAAACAATCAGGAACATGATAAAACAATCAGGAAATTGATAAAACAATCAGGAACATGATAAATGAATCAGAAACATGATAAAACAATCAGGTAAATGTCGAAACAATCAGGAAAATTATAAAACAATCAGGAAAAAACCCATTAAATCCTGAAATTTCTAGAAAATTAAAATACAGTCAAACTTCGATGGCTCGAACTCGAAGGGTCCGACAAAAATAGTTCGAGAAATCGGGAGTTCGAGAAACCGGGGCTTGTGAAGTCCGGAAATGATTCATGTGCGAACCGGAATCGATATCGGTTTATATATTTCTGTAAATTTCCTGTGTAACATTGGATTTATTTAATAAAATTGTGTTTCTTTATTGCATTTCATATATTAATCTTATTTTTAAGTACAATTTTTGTTTTTATTAAAATAAAAATGTTTACTGTTATAATTCTTGCTTAATTTTGTGCACGAGTATTGATAAGTATTATTGCATTACGTAATTATGTCAATGACCTCGATTCGGATTTGATAGCAATTTAATGGCGCACATTTTAATTTATTAAAAACTACTTCAACAAATATGCCTACAAAGGAGTATATAAATACAAATTGATGACATTAGGTTAATAATTAGGGATTATATCATTAAAGATCAAGCTTGGCACTTTACATGTATGGCTTCGATCTTTACACCTTTTACGACCAATTAGTCATGCAAGCTGTCAATAATTTTAGTTCGAGTTATTAATGGTTTTTTCAATGGATTTTTAGTATTGGGACTGCTGATTTAGTTTGAGTTTTCGAGAAATCGGTGTTCGAGATATCGAAGTAATGTTAACATTGATTATATAGGGGGAAAGTTCCGTACTTTGATAGGTGTTCGAGAAATCCCGGGTGTTCGAGCCATCCGAGTTCGAGCTACTGAAGTTCGACTGTAAATCAAATAAATCTGAAACATGATTAATCAATGATGAAAATAATCAGTTATTCTGATAAAAGATAATCAGCCAGGAACATCATAATTGACAAAGATTGCCAGTTTTCCTACTGAAGGTTGGGGGTTTTCTCAGGGTACTCCGGCTTACACCCCTAATACGAACTGGACGCCATGATATAGCTAACAAATTGCTGAAAGTGGCATTAAACACCATCCAAACAATCAAAGTACATACTTAAACTATTTAGGGAAATTTTTAACTCAAAACAAGCCGCCTTATATTTTTTTTTCTTGATTATTTTATATTATATGTATTAACTTTTCATATTAGCTTAAATGTAGAAGTGTTCTTTTTTTTATCTGGCAGGAAAAGGTAAGTTATGAAAAATAAAATATGGGTATTGACTGCATGTAGCACCTGTCGATTAGTGTAAAGGATCATTTCACAAGATTACATGTACCAATCAAATGCTTACGTGTGTTTATTGTACTGATTTTTGTTTTCTGGTTTCAGTATATTGAGTTTTCTGAAAAAATTTTTTTTTTTATGATAAAATTGTCAACACACTCAAAAGGGGACCTAACCCAATGGAGTGCACAATGAAACTGTCACAGAGGGGGAGGTATCATGATGGAATTCACTGATAAACTGTCAGATAGGGGAGATAACTAAAACAAAACTGCACAAGTTTGATTAAGTGTTTGCTTAATGTTCAGTGAGCAATATTTCAGCTATACGCATGGCACGTTAACAAACAGTAAACATGGATGGACCAAAGGGAACACAATTTTTACTTTCACAAAAAGTAGGGTGCATTTGGTAGTATCTCAATCTCCTTTTAGAGTGGCTACAAAATTTAATAAATTAAATGCATAATCATAATCCATACAAGACCCAGAGAATTTACAAAAGTTAGTGTTTTTTTTTATGGCTCTGCCACTTTGTGATGGACGTTCTAAAGTGGTCAGTCTGTCACTCCGTTCTTGAGTCATCCAAAGGTAATCGTGTCCAGGCTATAACTTTTTTATTTTTGAGGTAGGCTTTTGGGATGTGGGTAGATAATATTAAGGCAATATGTTGCATACCATGGTTTTTAACCTTGACCTCAAGGTTGGTAGGGCCCACAGAGATGGGTACCATCTCACTGATATCTAGTTGTTAACTGTATCTGCACTATAGATGTATTCAGTCTGTTTTTCTATGTATCACACTAAGGTGAGGTATGCACAACTTCAACTGAAGGTAACAAGTTCGAGTCTTACTGCTGGCAGGGTTATCTCAATTTCAACTTTAATTAATAAAAATTGGCTTCCTCCAAAAAAACTGGATGCTATAAAAATAGCTGATCAATTGCTAAAGTGGCATTTAACCCCATTTAAACAAACAAACAAACCTTAACCATGGAGCTGGATAACATAACTAGTATAGTGAATTAATGCTTAACATGTTTGCTTCTTTTGTTTTGACATAAAGCATGTCAAAGTCATGTGATAGTCATGTGATATAGATTGTCTTGCCCGTTTAATCATTACCATGCATGCTAAATAAACATGAAGTCTCACCTTGGCTTTATACTGTAGATAATAAGCGATATCTCAAGATTCCTTCAGTTCAATCATCAGTCACTGGTTTTTAGCTCACCTGACCCAAAGGTCATTGTGAGCTATTCTCATCACTTTGCGTGCGTCATCGTCGTCCGTAAACTTTTCACATTTCAATCTTCTTCTCCAAAACCTCTTGGCCAATTGGAACCAAACTTGGCAGGAATGTTTAATGGATGGTTCTTTACAAAGTTTGAGTTTTTGGTGCTGATCAAATATTGAACATGGCTGCCAGAGCCAAGGGTCCGGAAAACAGTCATATTTGCCGGACATGACCGAAATTTATACTAAAATGACCGACTACGATTTGCTCAAATCGGACATCTAAAAAGACATATATGAATAATGTACATGCAATAATCATTTGTTGGACTTAATCCCTTTAATTTCTTCTATGTAGCAATATTTGTATTAAAAAATCAACCCTAAAGCTATTTCCTGTCACTGAAATGTGTTTATTGACCACCGACCGGTGATTACGTAATAAGGTCAACAGGTGACAGATCTGTTTTATCCATATCGTAAACATACTATTCCAACAACATTTTGAAGCAATAGAGATTGCATATAATAGATTGTTTCTATATCACATTTCCAAGAAAATAAGACAACTTTACAGTACACGTGCAACTTTAATGAAAAACATGTGGGGTCAAAATTGTACACTACAAAAGCGCCAATGTAACTAAACGTTACATAAATCAAGAGAAAACCAATTTGAAGAAAAATTCATTGAAAATAATGAGAACAAAAATGATTATTTCATTTAATAATAAAAACTTGTAAAAAGAATCCATCGCAGAATAACGCATAAATTCAATTCTGGTCCGAACTTGTGGCAATTAGGTGACAACTTCCTATTTCTGGTAAATGAAAAACTTGCCGGGATATTCATCAAAACAAGGTTGTTTGCCATTATTTTGTTGCATAGACAACATGTCATCTTACAATATAGACCTTTTAGGCAGGAGAATGTATCTCTACACATATTTTCGCTTATTCACACTATCCTGGCGAAACGACCCCAAGTGCAAACAAGTGTCGGTACGAAACGACCCCATACCAATATTCACTACCATGGAATTTGGTAATTTCTTAGGGGGAAAAATGACCGAAATGGGCAGGGAAAACATTGGACCCCTGGCCAGAGCCATTAATGCGTTCTGATTGGCTGAATTTCAAAAATCTTCTTCTCATAAACCACTTGTCAGATTGATTTGAAATATTGCAGAAATGTACCTTAGATGTTTCTCTGCAAAGTATGAGTTTTTTGTGCTGATCCAAAATCCAAGATGGCCGCCATTGCAGGACATAGTTGAACATAGGACCCTATGGTAAAAACATAGAAACAACTTCTTCTTGGAAACTGTTCCACACAAGCTAAATTAATAAGAAATGAAGGTTGGATAATTATCTTTTTTTTTGTTGAGTTTTTTTGAGCCAATTGCAAATTCAACATAACTTCCAGGGCCATAAATGCATTCTGAATGGCTGAATTTTAAAATTCTTCTTCTCATAAACCACATGGCAGATTGATTTGAAATATTGCATTAATGTACCTTAGATGGTCCTCTACAAAGTTTGAGTTCTTTGTGGTAATCCAAAATCTAAGATGGCCACCACAGTGGAACACAGCTTAACATAGGACCCTATGAGAAAACTATACAAACAGCTTCTTCTCTGAAACTGTTCCTCACAATTAAACCAAATAATGCAGAAGTGAATCTTAGATAGTAATCTTATTTTTTGAAGTTTTCGACAAGGCTGCCAGAACTGCAAATGCATTCTGATTGGCTGAAATTTTAAAATTCATTTTCTCACGAACCGCTTTGCAGAAGGATATGTGATATTTTATGGTCCTCTTCCAATTTTGCGTTTTTTGTTTTGATCCAAAATACAAGATTGCTGCCACCATGGAACATCACTTACCATACTAACCTATGAAAAAACATAAAAACTGCTTCTTCTCAGAAACTGTCCTACAAGTTGCTGCTGATTGGAAATTCAAAAAGTTTTTTTTTAAGTCAGGTGAGCGATACAGGCTCTTTAGAGCCCCTAGTTGTATTTATAACTGATGGTGGCACTGAATGTATTAGATTTATATTTTCATGATTTTTATAAGGACATTTGACAATGATTTACCTTTGATAAGCTGTTACTTTTAATTTTAACAAATCAAAACAAAAATAGTGCTCTTTTGCCATTTCCTGTTTTAATTCCGCTACTATTGAATCAGAAAAAGGCTATAGGTTTAAACACAATTTATCTGTTAGTCCTTGTAATCCATTTTCCTGTCATGTATCTTCATCTTTGTCAGCCAATGGGTATAATCTGGTTCTCTCATAATAAACCATGCCTATCAAGGATGTGTATTTTTGCCACTTTTTGCTATAATGTTGTCAACCTATTTCTTAGACACTTGGTAAATACATGTAGGTATATCATAAGTAACATGATTTAAGTTTTGTGTCTGATTGATAGACTTTTCAGAAGTTGTGGTTCTTTGGAAATTAAACATTGCTTGCAAATATCTACTATTTTATTAAAGTTTTTTTCTTGTATACAAGAATCTGTGATCAAATACTTGGAATATAGTCAAATTTTAACAAGTTTTTTTTGGTTAAGCTTTAATTTTTTGCACAAAACTTAACACATAGTGTCTTTCCATTTAATTAAGAAATAATTCATGGAGGCTCAAATTTATCATTGTTTTACAATGAGGTGACCATTTATGTTGCATTATTTTATTCTGAGCGACAGTAGAGGTTAAACTCCATTCAAGCTATATGTAGTTACATGTCTGCAATAACCTCTTTTGGCTGTCTGTGGTAATATGGTCAAAGGTCATACAAGTCTATGGTGGTATAGGATACTAGGCATGGGTCAAAGGTCATACAAGTCTATGGTGGTATAGGATACTAGGCATGGGTCAAAGGTCATACAAGTCAATGGTGGTATAGGATACTAGGCATGGGTCAAAGGTCATACAAGTCTATGGTGGTATAGGATACTAGGCATGGGTCAAAGGTCATACAAGTCTATGGTGGTATAGGATAATAGACATGGGTCAAAGGTCATACAAGGCTGTGGTGTTGGATAAAGTATACTAGTAACATTAGAAGAATGTGTATTTTGTTCATTTACTTTTAGACTTCAGTCATCCTCCTTAAAATGTTTGAAATAACCTTTCAATAACATTTAAGCTGCATGTAGGTTTTATGTGTTTTTTTTTATTTTAAATATTTGTTTGCCAGACATGTGCTTTTGATGTTTTAATATAGAAGACCAAACATACCAGTAATATGTTTGATAAAAAATGTGTAATTAACATGTCTATAGATCTTTTAGAGGTATAGTGTCCTTAAAGGAATATTTTATGTTTGGTCTCTTTGCATGACCCTGCTCAATTAGTGAGAGAAAAGAAGTGAAATAAGGCTTTTAGACAGCAGGTAGCAAAAAAATTTTCTATTACATTGTCTCATTTAATAATATTAGTTTAAAATCAAATATTTTATGAAATTTCAAAAATGTTTATTTAAATCTATATTTACAACATAAATTCTTTTATTAATATTTGATAATATAGTTTCAGATACCATATAAATCCATTAAAATTTTAGTTATAAGGCATATTTCTATATTCAAAGATTCAACAAAACAAGTGATAGATCCATGTTTCTTCTTTATGTGTATATATGTGACACTTCTTATGCTGTTACATTAAAAAGTTAATATTTTTTAAAACCTTGTAACAACTGTAATATCTGAATATAATTAATTATCATGGAAGTATGGGAAGTATGGCAGATCTAGCTCAAACAATGACATTAATTTCTCCCATTGTATTTACATGTGTTTAGTACTGGACGAGTGCGAGGTCCAAAAGTGGATGCCAAGAAACATCGACAAGAACTTAACAAGATTCTACAGGATGACAAACATTCTGATGACTCAGGTTACTTGGAGGAACAGGACGAACAGGATGATGCCATTGAATTATTAGGTTTGTGTTAGATGATAATACAGGACTTTGTTAGCTGTGTATTAATTATAATGTTTGGCCAGGTTGCACTAAAGGTTGTAGTACATTTTGTATAGAGAATTTGGTCTGATGGGTGTGAAAAATAGGATATCTATTTGGTGTAATCAACTACTCCCATAGTTTTCAACCCAGATCTCTGAAACTTTACAGAAAGATTGCAGTGCACCTGCTTTTAAGGTAGTGTTTAAAAATTTTTTCCTAATTTTCCATGGGACTTTATCATTTTTCAGAACATTTGCATTAGATGGTACCTATTTTGTGTTTAAACTCCTCATAATTTTTTTCAAAGACCTAAAATCTTCTTCCAACAAATTTTAAATAATTCCCCATTTATTTAGGCACTTTCTTTTCTATCTGTCTATTATAGACTCTTGAGATTTTACAATGATTTTGTGAGATCCAGATCATACAGGGACTTTGATTCGGATAAATTAATTTTTTTAATTTCAGAGGATGCAGACGATTTGATGAGAGAAGGAGTGACAAACATTCCAAAGTCAGGATACAAACTTAGCAAGGTACCATTTATACCTAGGATTATTTCACATCTGGCATGGGGGCCTCAGTGGCCGAGTGGTCAAGGTAGGTCTTCTACTATTGATCACGTGGTCTGTCAAGACTGAGATTGCGGGTTTGATTCTCACTGCGAGCAGGGTGTACTCGACTCCAATCTTAATTGACAAGGATTGCCAGTTTTCCTACCTTGTTTATATGATAGACCATTTTTATTTTGCTTACCTATATTTCAGGAAAAATGTTTGTAGGTAGTCAGGTGTTGGCTGTGGATCTTCTTATAAAGATGGTGGTAGGTGTCAAGACATAAGACATAATCCTTTAAAACATGGTTGATGAAAAAATAAAAAAAAGCACCCAATGACATTGTAGAGCCTTAACATGTTCTACAGTCTTTGTAGCTATGTAACTAGGTTTGTAATGGTGTTTTCTGTGATTTTCAGATAATGAGACAGAGACAAGAGGAAGCTAATGTAAAACTGAATATAAAGTAAGTATAGTTGATTGATTGATTGATTGTTTTACATCCTGCAAGCAATATTTTCGCTGTATTCAGGACATGGAAATTATAATATTTCAATTAAGAGTATTTCTTCCTTAATACTAAAACGTGATCTCATATGATAATATATACAAAGGTAATTAAAACAATAAAAAGTATGATGCATCACAATTACCAGTTAAATTTTTCCATATAAATTAATTTCTCATAAAAACATTAAAATTGTGTAGCCTGCGACAGTTTTAAATAAATTAAAATAGGTATCTACAGAATAGAAGTGTTGCCCCGAATGTGGGCCACGTCCACACAGTCCATCCAGACATGCTTAGTGATGTATGAACTGTTACATGGAACAAATTGGGGTGGTGGCTTGTTATTTAAAGTATAACTATGTGTTGTCCTGGTATGACTAAGTTAAACCTTGTTTAAATAACTTAAATAATATTTGACAAATTATTACCAGTTTCTATATATGTCCAAGGTTGAGCAATAGTCTAAGACATGATGATTTACTGCTTTAAAAATTGGAAAAACAAAAGTTACATTCAGCTAACATTTGTTTGCAAAACAGTTGTTTTATTCAAATGCACATTTTAGAAAACTAGTGACAAAAATGCTGTCATGTTTTTAATAAAGAGGACTTTTGTATTAGGTTTTGTTAGCATTTTTTCAACTATACCAAGCCATCCAGTTTTTATTGAGGGTGAAAGCCATAGTGACAAGTGAGACCCGCCAAACTCAAGCTGAAAAATGGGCAATCATTGTCATTAAGGGTATAATGTCAGATTCACACAGGGTATCATGATAACATTATTTAAGTGATATGTTAAGTAAATTATTTTGAAATGTTTACAATTTTGACAATGATATATTTTCCCTCAGAACATATTTTGTGCCTAGCAAGGGTAAGACAACTCTGTTGTACACTCAGATGCATTATGTACTAATTAGTTGCACACCTTTGACAGTAAAATCTAACTATATCAATCTCCACCAGAATTTTGATTAATTAATTGATTTTTGGGATCACATTAATGGAGAATTGTGAAATGATGGTGGGATGTTCAGAAAAATGTTTATGTTTTATATAATTTGGGCTTCAGTGAATTTTTAATATCCAACAAAAATAATATGTTATTGTTTCTTTGTATGTGACCCATGCCATAAAACTCAATTTAACAATGAATAACAAGTAATGTTATATTTAGATTTTATTGTTTTTCTGTAACTCTTTGATTAGTTGTCTTGGGTTTTCCCTGTAACAGTTTTTACTTACATTGTGTTATTGAAAACAAAGATTTATGTGTATGTGCACCATCATGCCATTTACAGCCAATCGTGTTTTAAGAGAACACTAATGATTAATGTTCTTAAGTTATAACTTGTAGTATGGGACCACAGTTTTTATTGGCCGGATTTCACAGAGTTAAAATCATGGTTATAGTATGGTAAATGTTAGGCCGGCAGCGTGTGGGCGGGCGGGAAAAATGTTTCGTAACAGTTTTCTTGGCTTCAACTTAAGTGATCGATTTCAAATTTGGTGCAAAGCTTAAGTATGATGATTTGTACCGTGCCTCCCCTTTCCAGGTCAGTCAGTTATCTACTTCCTGTTTTCTGAGCTGAATGTTTCAAGGGTCAAAATAGGAAAAATTTTCGCAAAAGTTTTCTAGGCAACTTCTAATCACATTCTCTTGAAATTTGGTATGCAGCATCATAATGGCATCCCATAACGTGGGATTTGATTTCAGGTCTTCCTGTTTAACGAAATCTGGTCATTTCTTTCTAATCGATTTTTATTTATATCCAGTTTCAGGTAATTTAAATAAATTAATCCTGTATTTCAAATTTCAATATTTCTATGAAGGGTCTCTTAAGACAGGTTTGACTGTAGATGGTCTCATCACCTGTGACAATTTTTCCAACATCAGCTGAACTGTCCATCAAACTGGACTTTG
The DNA here is from genome assembly GCA_944474755.1 of Limnoperna fortunei. Classification (NCBI taxonomy): domain Eukaryota; kingdom Metazoa; phylum Mollusca; class Bivalvia; order Mytilida; family Modiolidae; genus Limnoperna; species Limnoperna fortunei. The sequence continues at coordinate 57,784,415 of OX104124.1, forward strand.
GGCGAGTGCCAGACATCTCTGTCCCAGTTGTATCATTACATCAATCATCATTATATAGACATTTAGACTCTGGTTCTATACAGGGTAGTTGTTGTAGAGAAGCATCTTGATTTTTTAAAATATTAATTCTGACTCTTCAACTGTCGGTATTTCAGTCTGTATACTGGTATGCAACCCCAGTACAGCTTCACTGGTATGTATAATTTAAACGTTCTGTTGTGTCTTGCTTGTCATATCACAGAAGGCAACATCATAGTAAGTCTTACTAGCCAGATCTGGTTATTGTAAGTCAATGGAAAGACAATTTGTTTAAAAGAATGTTTATGTTGATGACATTGAATTAAAAAGACTCGCCCATCAAGTCTAGACCATTACTGATGGTTGTTTATTAGGGCCCTGCCATTTTGTGGTCAGTCCGAAACTAATTGTGTCTGGGCTGTAACTTTTTTATCTTTTGAGGTAGGCTTTTGATATTTGGAATGTGGGTAGATAACATCAAAGCGATGTGTCACATTTCCATGGTTTTTGACCTTGACCTCAAGGTCAGTAGGGCCCACAGAGATGGATACCATCTCACTGATATCTAGTTGTATCATATAATCGCTACTGTAATTAGTGATCTGTAGTAAACAAAATTCTCTAGCTTAATTTAACTTTCATACATCTACATTGTATTGGTGATTGAGTTACGTTTATATGGCTTGTATAGCTTTTGAATTGATTTTATTTAAAATTAAATTAAATTTAATGCATAAACTAGTAAGCTTTCTAGTATTTCTTATTTTTTAAATAAAATCTTGTTAAAAGGCTAAACATACAAACTAGTGACATATTCTGTACTGTTCTGTATGATATACATGTTTTGACGCTTCCTGTAATTTTTTAGAGGACAAATACAGCTCTCTACAAACCAATGGCAGCCCTCTGGACTCTGACCCAGAAGAAAGACCAGATACAGGTATAGTAACCATATCTTCTGGTACATCAAAAATTCTAATGCACCAATATTATTTCGACTTTTTCAATAAATGTGTTGTAGTAACAGTTAGTTGGGAATTGTTTATATCAACACTGATCTTGATAAGATGACATGCAATCTGTCATATTTTATAACATGAAGACATTTATTATACACACCCAATAGGACATAATAGAAATAATTTTACCTACATATGTACGCACTAACAGATGTTAAAAAGAGGTGTTACTCAGCTCAAAACTTAATGATAATTGGTATATTTGCAGGTATGTCTGGTTACCAGCCGTCTCCAGGAGACAGTGATGATGATGAATTTGAAAGTGTTTCCCAAGTCACTGGCCCAGTAAGTATTGTGTAGGGAACATGATAGGGGAAATTATTGCTGCTCAGTACTCATTTTATTTCTGTTTTTTTTTTATTGATATTTTTTCAGAACTGAGTTTTTTACTAAATATAAATACATGTAAAATATAAATTTGATGTTATGTGTTTATGTCTAATTTGCACGCAGTTATAAATTTCATGACTATTTTTGCCTTATTGACTTACAGTCGAGGAACTGGTTATCGCGCGTCCGGTGATTCCGCGCATGTATCTTCCAATTTCTGTATTATTTAAAATATATACATTTAATTTAACCTTCCATGGACAAATGTGGTCTTTATATTGCATTTTGGGATGTTTAATTCTGCAGCGTAATTTTTATAAACATTGGTTTCTTAATTATCATAAAAAACGCTAACCTGAAACACAGGATCTTTAAAACTTCAATCAATCTTTGGTATTTCAATGACTGTTTTATTTCTTTTATTGTAAAAATTTAACTGTTTCATCAATGTTTAACTTAAGAATTGTTACATATAAAAGTCTTTTCTTAATTCAATCCTGTATTGATTTTATATGCACATGCATGATATCAACAGGACACACCATTATTTACATAAAACCAGGTCATGCTGAACAAAATGACAAAATTAAATACTTTGCAGACGAACTTTAACAAATTGGGTTGTATGTTTTAAAAAAAATATATTCAAAGATTGATTGATTGATTAATGGTGTTTAACGCCCGAGCAGCAATATTTCAGCTATATTCAGGCGATATATTCAAAGATAAAAACATTCAATTTTCATGATTAAATATTTTTTCTGAAACATTTCTTAGGTGTGCAATAACACCGGACTACTCTGTAGTTGTTCATTATCTACATACCACTTCACTGTAGCCAGGGAATTTTTTAGCACTCGCCACTTTCGTCATTGACGAAATCATTTGAAAATTGACGATAGATTTCTAAATGGATTTCGTCAGCTGATTTCCAAGTACTAACATTTTTCGTTACAATTCATTCTACCAAGTGTAAAACGACATGTTTATGATCCCAAGGCCAATAAACAGGAAATTTAATTATTTCACCTCGATAGTTTTAAACAGCAGGTGTCAATCACTGAATCGATGTTTTTACAGGTAATCTGATTACATGATTTTGTGGTTCTCCTGGTCAATATACGCAAACAAAAGTGTCGTAGATCGTACTGATGCACACAGCTTTTGATTAAATATGTAATGCAAATAGAAATTGCAAAGATTTGGCGTATTTAACTCAATTTTCGTATGTTTTGCTGGTTTTAAATGGATTACGCGCCATTTGTGTACATCCGAGATACGTCTAAATACTGATGACTATCACTTAGAAAACGCACAGTACAATGGCCCGTAATGAAAAATTGTAACCGATTGATATACAAACGCTTTTTAAATAAGTTTTAGAATAATAGATTATTTACGTTTTTTGAAACGAGATGCGTTTTCTCGTCCATATCTCATCGAAGGGCGACAGCCCTGAGATGAGATGGCAAGAAAATGCAGCGAGTTTCATAAAACGTAAATAATCTGTTTATCGCTGTTTTGTAACACTGTGACGTCACAGTGTTTACTTAACGACGTCTTGACAGCGAGCTGAGATGGGCCCATCTCACGCTAGTAGAGTGAGATGGAATAATATTGCACACAAAGATCAAAGGAAAATACTGCAAAATAGCGATAATTAAAATTCTTTGAAAATTTATAAACATTTTGTTATAATCATTTTTTTTTTAAATTTATACACTGCAATTGAAAGAATATAGTTTTTTTATTCATAATATTTCACCAGTACAATGAATGCATGCTTCTGAGCAGATGCTTATACGGCTCATCCACTAAAGTGACTAAAGCCCTCAAAATCCTAAAAAATTCCCTGCTGTAGCTTTACATATATATAAGTTTACTCCAGTAATATAACATTCATACAATTAGGAATTGTTCCTATTATCATAAAACTTTTCAAATTATGCTTTCCTTACAACCCTTTAAAATTTTACAGTTTTGGTAGTTGATTCTCTATTTTGAACTGTTTATGGTATTCTCTACTAATACATAGGTTGACATGATATAACTAAAAATGGCTGAAAGTCGCATTTAAAACCAATTCACAAACAGTCACTTAGAAAAACTGAGTAGGTAGTTTCTTTCAAATTTTCAAAGGAAAACGTTTTTATAATAAACATTCTGAAAATGGTTTAAAAAAACAAAATAATTTGTTTGGTTTGGGGTGATTTTGGTGTGTCTGTGAGAAAATGATAAATCTAACAAATGATTGGTTGCCTTATAGTTACCTTCAAACAACATCTATAAATAAATTTATAATTATATTCAAACAAAAATTTAAATATGAATGTACTCACTGGGAATTGCTAAGCCTGCATTTGTAATTAAGGAGAAAATAATGATATATTTTTATAATTTGCAGAGAAGGCCTGTATGGAATGTGATGGATTCTGATGGTGAGTCTTGTCTTCAGTTTAATTAATTTTTTTGCATGCTATCTATGCTAGTCAAAATGGCATCGAAAAGGGACTGTTGTGTCCACTGTTTCTAGTTTAAGCAATTATCTGTGGTTTTCTTGTTTTTAGTAAGATTGTTGCTTGCTGTGATTAAAATACTATTAACTGTATTTAAGTTTTTTAAATAGTGATGTGAAATCATCTGACATAAATGATTTACAAAATTGTCTGTAGTTGAACTGTTGTTTAATGCAATCAATTGGGTATTTGAAACAGTGAAATTTTCATTGTAATCTAATCAGAGTGGTCGATGGAAACCATGTTGCATTAGACTATCAAGTACAAAATATTACTATACCTTTGCCAATGATATTATTTAAGGCATAAATATGTTGGTATATTTATCTGAAATCATAAAAATATCAAATTATAAATTGAAACATGTGTTGTTATAATTACAATACACAAAACAAACTCATTTCCTATTTAAAAAAATATTTTGTGCTAAAAACTGGTCAAGTTGTAACATTTAGGGAAGCCTAAGATATCATGTATGATTTTATTTGAGACATACATATACATTGTACTGAATTCATTTAGGTATACTGTTATTCCAGGTGAATCATTCAATCTCAAAGTATCTAAAACATTACCTGAGCCATCAAGGTCAAGGAAACATAAAAGTTCTAGTAGTCAAAGGTATGTGTACAGAGTAGTCATGGCTACAGTGTTATGTGTACAGAGTAGTCATGGCTACAGTGTTATGTGTACAGAGTAGTCATGGCTACAGTGTTATGTGTACAGAGTAGTCATGGCTACAGTGTTATGTGTACAGAGTAGTCATGGCTACAGTGTTATGTGTACAGAGTAGTCATGGCTACAGTGTTATGTGTATTGAGTAGTAATGGCTTAAGTGTTATGTGTACAGAGTAGTCATGGCTACAGTGTAGTGTTATGTGTATTGAGTAGTAATGGCTTAAGTGTTATGTGTACAGAGTAGTCATGGCTACAGTGTTATGTGTACAGAGTAGTCATGGCTACAGTGTTATGTGTACAGAGTAGTCATGGCTACAGTGTTATGTGTATTGACTAGTAATGGCTTAAGTGTTATGTGTACAGAGTAGTCATGGCTACAGTGTTATGTGTACAGAGTAGTCATGGCTACAGTGTTATGTGTACAGAGTAGTAATGGCTACAGTGTTATGTGTACAGAGTAGTCATGGCTACAGTGTTATGTGTACAAGGGTACAGAGTAGTAATGGCTACAGTGTTATGTGTACAAGGGTACAGAGTAGTAATGGCTACAGTGTTATGTGTACAGAGTAGTAATGGCTACAGTGTTATGTGTACAAGGGTACAGAATAGTAATGGCTACAGTGTTATGTGTACAAGGGTACAGAGTAGTAATGGCTACAGTGTTATGTGTACAAGGGTGCAGAGTAGTAATGGCTACTGTGTTATGTGTACAAGGGTACAGAGTAGTAATGGCTACAGTGTTATGTGTACAAGGGTGCAGAGTAGTAATGTCTACAGTGTTATGTGTACAAGGGTGCAGAGTAGTAATAGCTACAGTGTTATGTGTACAAGGGTGCAGAGTAGTAATAGCTACAGTGTTATGTGTACAAGGGTACAGAGTAGTAATGGCTACAGTGTTATGTGTACAAGTGTACAGAGTAGTAATGGCTACAGTGTTATGTGTACAAGGGTACAGAGTAGTAATGGCTACAGTGTTATGTGTACAAGGGTACAGAGTAGTAATGGCTACAGTGTTATGTGTACAAGGGTGCAGAGTAGTAATGTCTACAGTGTTATGTGTACAAGGGTGCAGAGTAGTAATGGCTACAGTGTTATGTGTACAAGGGTGCAGAGTAGTAATGGCTACAGTGTTATGTGTACAAGGGTGCAGAGTAGTAATGGCTACAGTGTTATGTGTACAAGGGTACAGAGTAGTAATGGCTACAGTGTTATGTGTACAAGGGTACAGAGTAGTAATGGCTACAGTGTTATGTGTACAAGGGTACAGAGTAGTAATGGCTACAGTGTTATGTGTACAAGGGTGCAGAGTAGTAATGGCTACAGTGTTGAGTTGCCTGGTAGCTAACTTTATTTAAGGGTTGGGGGTTTTTATGCATTAGGATTTAGTTGATTTTTTTTTTAATTTGAATGAGTAAATGGATGAAATATTATGTTTCATCAACTTGTCTCAGCTGTGCATGTACTTGCTTTTGGGGTTTATTGGGGGAAAATCAGCCAGTACAGTAGAGGCTAAATCACTAATCATGATTGATTATTATTGATAATGTTTATTGTTTTCTTCTTAATAGTTGCCATTTTGATAGGTTTACTCCACTTTCTATATAAACAACATGGGTCATTATAAATACTTTGCTGAATAACTACAGTGTGTAGCATCTCACTTCAGCCCATCTTTCAGTGTGTTTTACATCTTATCATCAGTGCTCTTAAAATTTATGTTTTATAGAAGTAAGTTAGCAGCTACAGCACCAGTCAGATTTGATGATACAGCATATCCAACCAGATCTCTGGAAAGTGCCGACTCATTCCTTCAGGGGAGAGAAACCTTGTCAGGGAGACCATCAGAACCCAAGGTCAGCTTATAAGGCATTGTTAATTAACCATAAGAAATATATGCTGAGCAGATATAAAGAGTTAAAATATAAAAAAAGTATTGTCATAAAAAATCTTAATTAAGTTAATTGTTCAATTGACAATAAAGTAGTAATTCACAAAAACCATTACTGAGTGAATTATTAATTTATTTGGTGTCAAGTTGTTTAGTTTCATTAATAATTCAGTTTTATACACCATCAGTTGGACATATTTGGTATAATAACATACTTATAAAATTGAAATTCAGGGAATGCATAGTCTACCTTCCAAGAATCTTGTCTGGAGGCTTGACCCCATTTCCTCAAACAATTTATTGTGGTGTCTACTTGGTACTTGGGTGAGAAAGGATTTTTTAATAATTCTGTGACATTAAATTTGTTGCCTGTATTGGATACATTAACTTACATGATACGATGAAAACTTTCAGGATGTGGAGGCTTCTGTTCAAGGCTCCTTGAGATCAGATGCTGGTGGCTGGCAACTCCCAAGATATGAATCTGATACAAGTCTGGCAGAGTGGCAATATGAAGGTAAGTGTAAATAATGTCATGTCGAAGCGAGACGTTTGGTATGCCATAATACCTGGTTTAACCCACCATTTCTTTTTAAATGCCTGTACCAAAACAGTACCATTGATGTATTTGCTATATTTTTGGTTGTTTGTTCTAAATTTTGCCGTTTCTCCGACTTTGATTTGTGGATTGTCTTTTTTGACAATTTCCTTGGTGTTCAGTCTTTTGTGATTACCTTTATTGATGGCTTCAAGGCATCATTTTTTTCTCAACCTCCGAATTGGCTATCATACATAAGGCTCCATTATTACCCCTTTATCTATTTTTGTTAACTTCCCTGTGCCTGATTATAGCACGAAATACTGCATGCTAGAGATAAGCAAACAATCAGTCTTATTGGGAAAGTCACTGTATTTTAATTGATTTATGGACTATTTCAAATTTAATACACTTTCAAAGAAAATTTGTTGTTGAATGTTCAACACACATAAGCTATTAGATGACAGTTATCTTATCAATTAAACTATAATTCTGATATGATTTGCATATTTAGAAATACTTTTATTATATTGGTTGAGATTACTTCTGGTAGAGGTTTTCAACGAAATTAATTTTTTTATAAATGAAGTTGACTTAATTTATTTTTGGATAAATGACGTTGACCAAACTATTTTTACTGAAACCAGGGTAAACAAAGTTGGTGGCTTTCAATATCGAAAGTAGCGATCAACTTACAAATTATTTGTTTGATGAATTTTCATTAATGATTTGTTAAATTTAAAACTTTCCTTGTGTTCGAAACAGAAAAAATAAGGTTATAGATTTTTGTAAAACTTAATTGTGTTTATTAAAATCAGAAAATGGTTTATGGAAATAATCGTACATAAAAAAAACCAAAATATTCATACGTTCAGTCAATTCCCCTACCAAATACACAAGAAATATGAAGTTGAGAAACACGTTAGATAAATTAATTTCTTAATGCAATTTTAAAGAATTATAAGGATTAAACACTGTTTTCAATGGATTTGTTCAGACTTTTATTTGTTTGTGAGTGAGTTGGTCTTGTTGTTAAACCGATAAATCCATTGAAAACGGTGTTTAATCCTATAGGGAAGAGATTTCATCGTGTTTGCCATTAAAATATTTCTAGACATTAAAGTTCAATCAGTCATTACCAAAAACAGTAATTTTGAGTCCAATATTATTAGATAGAATTATCTTTTTTTTTCAATAAAATGATGATTCCTGCTTTTTAATTGTCTGCAAATGCTTAGGATTTTTAGTCTTGGTACATTATTGTTCACTTTTAATTTGTTTTCAGGAAAACAAAAGAAACAGCCACCTCCAAAAGGTAAAATTTTTGTCTCAGGCAAAACACATTATTTATGGTTTATCAGTTATGTCACTGAATTTTTATAATTGAAAAAAATGTTTTCTAAAATACAATTCATAGAAATACAAAATAAATGCTTGTGTGTTTGTTTAATGACCACTATTTGCAATGTTTAAGCTAAATCAAGGTGTTCATTCTGTCTCTGCATGGGAAGCAGATCACCATGTGAAAACCTCCATCCTTTTGCAGGAAAAATGGTTATCCTTGTCAATTAAGGCTTAACTCAAGTATGCCTTGCCCTCTGTAAGGCTCGAACCCTTCAACTTAGTGTTGACAGGATGTGATCAAAAGCATTTGACTAACTTCTTTAACCACTTGGCCAATGAGACCCCTAAGATAAATGCAAGAAATTACTTACAGAATATTCTTCTGTTGTAACCTATGAGAATGCAAGAAACAGGCACTTACATTAAATGAAATTACATTAAATGAAATAAGGGGAGAGAGAAACAGCAAGCAGATGCCATAAAATCATGAGATAAACCTGCTTTGTTACAATGTGTTTGGAAGGTAGCGTTTTCAATCAAAGCGTAACATTTGCAAACAAACACAGGAATCTCCATACACTCTAAATCTGAATATCCTGATTGGTTAAGGCTATTGAATATGTTCAACATTAAAAAGAAAACAAATGCAGTTCTTTTAAAGATATCTACAATAGTGTTCTCTGAAAGGGCTAGTTATTGTGGAAGCAATATTTAAAACTTTTTTCCGCCCCTCAGCCAAATTACTTCCTCATAAAAAAAACATGAAAAAAAACTCAAGGTTTAATTAAAAGATTGCATTACATGATATTTAAAGAGTTTTATTTTAAAGAGTCATGCTTTACATTTTTATATCTGTTTCAGCCTACTGAATAGGACATATTTTTAGAAAGTGTAGAAGGATGTAGCAAATAACTAGTATGATATATTAGTGACTTTTACCAGTTGGGCTGCATAATTTTGTTGGAAAGTGGCAGTAAAGCTTTCTCTGATGCTTGGTGATATTATGATATTTATTATTTCTATCAGCTTGAAATATTCAGGATGTATAAATGTACACATCCACCAGATAAAGAAAGAAACATTTTCTCAAACTGGCATACAAATAGTTATTATAATTATACATGTATTAAATGTTGTTGCAATAAATCAAATATCTTTAAAAAAACATTTGTTCCAATCGTTTAATTAATTTTTTATTGAGATCGGTTTCCAAATAATGTCAGAACTTTTTACTAAATTATGTTATTGGCAGCTTATTTTTTAAGGTTGTACTTAAAATAACTTTACACATTGAACCTCTATCAGCTGAAATCTGTGATATGTTATCTGTATTATTTTCATTTTATTGAGATAGTATGATAATAAATAATTTTGAAACATGATTTCGTTTATTTACTAACATTACAGACTACTTTGGATTTATTTAATTTCATGCTTACTAGTTCTCATAGTTGATAAAAAGTTGCCAGAATGTCACAGGAACATGGAATTTGTAGTGCGTTGAGTATTAAATTTAGTGGTTAGCCTGAATAATAATGTATCTACTGTAAATCTATAGCTTGTTCTCAACTAAATTATAAAATTTGCTGTTAAGGTGTAGCCATACCCATGACATGTTGAAAGAATTCAGTCAATCAACCAATATTAAAACACAAATTTCAGTAATCACTGTATTATAAACAACCTGTTCATTTCTGTCCTTGCAACAATTGTCCCGCATTGGTTTCGCAGCTTTCTTTTGGACTCTTTATATAATATTTTGAACTGCCTGTATTGTGTATTTACACGATCCCAGTGGACTTATATTATTCCATCTCCCAATGAAGAATATCTTAAACATTTAGAGTTAAACGCCACTGATGAGTCTTAAGTAGACGAAACGCGTGTCTGGCGTAATGAATTTGTCACCTTGATAATTTTGATTACATCTTGTTGGAATATTTGAGCAAAGCCAAGTAAAAGCACGGCACGTCCGCGGTTAGCGGACTGAGAAGCAACTATTAAAAAGTTTTGGGTTAAGTTGAAATGAGAAAGTTTAAGATCAATATGTTATGATTGCTTACGTTATTTATTTGTATTGACACTCAATGACTAATGAATATAATTCGTCTAAAGAAATAGTCAACAATTGTTCGTACGGGATGTTGGATCGTTACGGTGGATAACGATGCTGTACAGACTAAAATAATAATATATTCGTTTAAAAATATGTACAACAACATCTAGATACATAATTAAAGCGAAAACAAAGTTTTACACTTTAAAAAATGCACAAATATTTCGCCTGACCAACAGGCTTCGTCAGTGTTTTTACAACGAATTTTTACAAGGTATATATATATATAATTTCTATATAATTTACTTACTGTGACTGAATGACAAGTAACTTTGTCATCCTATATAATATATACAAAAATGCTGAATTAGATTACTGTCAAATTAATATGTATTGGTTACGAAAATTCCATCGTCACACGCTAGTACACATGTACTATGTCTATGTCTACGATTTACCCCGGTTAATGAAGCTATATTTTTATATAGCGGATTTGGCCGAGGGGTCTAGACCGCTGGACATAGTGCAGGCGATTTGGTGCCACAGTGTCACAACGGTGTGAGTTCGAATCCCGCTGAGGGTAAACAAAAATTTGACAGTGTTAAAAATCTAATTCAAACAGTGTTGGGCTTAATTTGTAGAAGTATATATAAAAATTTGATATTAACCCTGTATTTCTGATGTTTCAGAAATCCGCTGGATAGATATATTATATGGTTGTCACAATACTTAGACGTTTGTATATAATTTACTTACTGTGACTGAATGACAAGTAACTTTGTCATCCTATATAATATATACAAAAATGCTGAATTAGATTACTGTCAAATTAATATGTATTGGTTACGAAAATTCCATCGTCACACGCTAGTACACATGTACTATGTCTATGTCTACGATTTACCCCGGTTAATGAAGCTATATTTTTATATAGCGGATTTGGCCGAGGGGTCTAGACCGCTTGACATAGTGCAGGCGATTTGGTGCCACAGTGTCACAACGGTGTGAGTTCGAATCCCGCTGAGGGTAAACAAAAATTTGACAGTGTTAAAAATCTAATTCAAACAGTGTTGGGCTTAATTTGTAGAAGTATATATAAAAATTTGATATTAACCCTGTATTTCTGATGTTTCAGAAATCCGCTGGATAGATATATTATATGGTTGTCACAATACTTAGACGTTTGTATATATATATATATATATAGGCGGTATTCAATAGAGGACAGAGTTTTTGTTGCTGATAATCAACATAGCTTACATTAATGAGTTGTTATTAGCTTTTGATCAGACTCTACTGAGTGACATGTTTTGAGACTGCAACGCTCCTTGCACGTTAAGAACCGTTTGTAGATTTGGAAAAGATTTGTCGCTACAAAAGCTATGCTATAAATTTTCACACAACTCTTCTTACATTTCAAATAAGGAATAAACATTTCCTACCAGATAACCTCTTTCCTAGTCTTGGAGCTCACCTGACCAAAGGTGGGAGGTATTCTCATCACTTGGCGTCGGTCATCGTCATCGTAAATGTAAACTTTTCACATTTCAATCGTCTTCTCCACAACCACTCTTGGCCATTTCGAACTAAACTTTGCAGGAATGTTTATTGGGTGGTTCTTAACAAAGTTTGAGATCTTTGGTGCTGATCAAATATGAAACATTGCTGCCAGAGCCATTAATGCGTTCTGACTGGCTGTATTTAAAAAAATCTTCTCATAAACCGCTTGGCAGCTTGATTTGAAATATTGCAGACATGTATCTTATATGATCCTCTGCAAAGTTTAAGCTGTTTGTGCCGATCTTAAATCCAAGATAGCCGTCATCGCACAACTTAGTTTAACATGGGACCCTATGGGGAAAACATGCAAACAACTTCTTCTCGAAAACTGTTCCACAGAATAAAGCCAAATTATGGGAAAATGAAGAATGGATAGTTATCTTATTATATTTTGGGTTTTTTAAGCCAATTGCAAATTTAACATGGCTTCCAAGGCCACTAATGCGTTCTGACTGGCTAAAATTTAAAAAATCTTCTTACAAACCAAACAGCAGATTGATTTGAAATATTGCATTAATGTACTTTAGATGGTTCTTTACAAAGTTTGAAACACTGTGGAACACATCTTAACATAGGACCCTACGGAAAAAGACAAAAATAGCTTCTATTACGAAACTGTTCCACACAATTATGGCGAATTATGCAGAAATGACGCTTAGATAGTTATCTTATTCTTTTGAGTTTTTAGAGAAATTAGAAATTCAACATGACTGTTAGTGCTATTAGTGCGTTTTGATTGGCTTAATTAAAAAATCTTCTCGCAAACCGCTTGGCAGATTGATTTGAAATATTGCAATGTACCTTAGACAGTCCCTTACAAAGTTTGAGTTTTTTTGTGTGCCGCCACCGTAGAAAACAGATCAACATAGGACCCATTGGAAGACCATACAAACATCTTCTTCTCCGAAACTGTTCCGCACAATTAAACCCAATAATGCGGATGTGAATCTTCATTTATCTTATTATTTTAAGTTTTTCGATTCTATAGGAAATTAAACCTGGCTGCCAGAGCTGCTAATACTTTCTGATTGGCTCAACTTTCAAAATTTGTTTCCTCCCAAACCGCTTGCCAGAAGTAATTGTGATACTGCAGAAATATACCTCACATGGTCCTCTAATTGTTTTGAGTTTTTTTTATTTCGATCCAAAATACAAGATTGCTGCCACCATGGAACATCACTTAACATAGTAACCTATTAGATAAAATATTAAACGACTTCTCAGAAGCTGTCCTACATATTCATAGAAACAACATCTTCACACAAACGTATAGCATTTACCATCAAAATTCAACAGAAAAGTCATGTCTCCTATAAAGACTCTTAAGAGCCTCTAGTTTATTTTTGGCTATAGTATACTATTCTTACCGAGAGGTCTGGGTCTTCACCAAGTAATTCGACGTCATCCGCCAATAAAAACGCCACAATATACCAGGAGCTGAAAGATTTTTTTGGTATCCTAATGTGAAAGACTAACTGTAATTTAGGGGAATGTTATAGAGTTGTAGTTCAGATATACAATAACGCAGATAAAAATAAACACATACCCTTATTGTCATTGTCATATTTTAATTTTAATTAGTAACACGTTCAGACAGTAATTCTGTCGGCTTAAACTGTTACAGGTAGAAATAAACCCTTAAATTATCAAAAAAAAGTCAAATTAAAATTTTAATTTATTAATTAATTGCCAAATAAATTACAATAATAAAGAATAATATTTACTGTCTTTTTAAGTTCAAATCGGTGTTCAAAATGAAAAGTCCAATCAATAAAGTTGAATTCCCAGATAGGCCAAAGTTAACAAGTATACTTGTTCCGCACTAATGACATGAATGGAGTGTCCAAACAATTGCTATCCACTAGTATGAAATCCACCCAATTGTTGTACACTATTATTATAATGGAGCCACCGAAATGGATGCATTTCCTTTATATATAGTTCTTGAATTTTGTAGATCGTGGAATGTTCTTGAATTTTGTAGCTGACTGAAGTTCATGAATTTTTCATAGTTTACGGTTTTAGAATATTATTTTCTAAAGTAAATAAATAACAATTAATATTAAACATTACAATGTAACTATTTTATAACGATTTGTTGTAAACAAATATAAAATTGTGTTTTAAACAAATACAAAATACACATAAAAGGCCGATCAAATCTTAAATACAAACACGAGGCCAAATTAATAAGTACCTCATAACAAAATACCCTTATAGTGTAAGAGAGAAAATCCAATTTAAGTGATTATTAGACATAAAATAGCTAAGTAAGGAACAAGATTACAATGATTTAAGTGCATTGTATCATTTAACTGTTTCATTAAAACATGACAATTACAATATTAAGATAAATAAAACCGTACCCTGAGCTTGTTTATCTAATCTGAAGTATAAAACAAACAATAACGAGATAAAAAGCACCCTGAGTATAGTTGACGTGTTAGCAATTTATACAAAGCATGATGGGTCATCATACTATTAGTAACTTTAGAATTTTTCTGTTCCAAATTTTCGTTTTTGCTAGTGGACAGGCATTCTTTCTGGACAGCAGTACACCCGCTGCAAATGGTGGAGACCAGTATCTCACATACAGACATTTTATGCAATTAATGGACATGCTGTACGAAGAGAAACAAGCCCGCCATCAGTTAGAGCAGACTGTGTCTGTACTACAGGGCAAACTCGACTCTTTTAACCAGAACTGCCACGGGCATATTGTAAATGTTTCGGAATTCACGCAACCATACATAACACGTCTACAGAATCAGGAGAACGAGTTAGCATTATTACGTAAAACCTATGACAATAGTATACGAACGAAAGAAAACGAATTAGTTTTTCTTCGTGGCAAGGTTACTCAGTTAGAGCAGAATTACACGTCATTAATACATGACACTGAAAATCTGAAAACAGAGAATCAAATGTTTTTAAAGGAAGTAGCTGCATTAAAAGTGGTCAAGGATTTGGCTGTTGCTAATAAATTACAAGAGACATCAAATGAGTTGAATCTATTAAAGGTCAACAGCCAAGCTAGAAGTCAGGATTTCCTTGCTCTGTATAACTTAACGATGTCGTGTAGAGCTGAAATAAATGATGGATTGAATAAACTCACAAACGCAGATAAAAGTAAGTTAAACTTGCTGACAATGCAATAAAATCTGACTGGAAATAAAATGTTTAATACATTTTCATAACCAAGTGAATAGGCTTTTTAAAAAAAAAACCAATTATGTTTATTCAGTATTAATTAGTGTCTTCTTTATTCTACGTAATGTTTGAGTCACAAATTGAAATGATTTACATTATCTTTGTTTTTAATTTACATTTTTATATTAGTTGTAGAGAACAAATTTATTAACATGGAAAATAAAATTTTGGAGATACAGCACGGACAAAACGTTTCACAAACGCGGCTTACTCAGGTTGTTCATAATGTAACTGCGATATCAGAAAAAAGCAAGTATACTTGTACTTTTTACACTGTATTTATATGTCCGGTGTACCATCTATTTCATTTTTAAGGTCTACTTTTTCTTTTTCTGCGGTAGCGACGCATTTAACTTATTGTCAAATCTATAAATTTACCAAAATATAAGGTTGTTATTACGAACTTTTACCAAAATCAAGGGCTTTCTTGATTTAACTACATCCTTGTTCGTCTTCTTTAGAGCAGGTTTATGTTCCATTAAACTTATAAAATAAGTGAACTGTATGGCTTTGCACTCACGGCCTATATGCGTGCTGGAGCCACAACTGTACCAAATATTGTGTTCTTTCAACAGTTTCCTTTTCTCTTCTTTTTTTTGTGAAGTATGATTTTCGGAAGCTTGATAAACAACAATTTTATTTGCAGTGACTCAGCTTTTTACATGAGTATATTGTTTCCCAGTGGTTTTGTAGTTGGTGTGGAATCCTGTTTAAAGTTCATTACCGGATAATTTTTGATTCAACTCATATCTTTAATAAATTCGTGTAAAAGATGAAATGGAATATTATGTTTAGATTGTGTTACTCGTGTGATCTATTTCTCTTGAAGCCTATAAGGTAGTTTAATAACAATTGGTTCCAACTCCAGTCAAAGCATGCCTTCACGTTCCTAAAATTAAGATTCTCTTTTATATATAATCTCTGCCAGTATATGACCAAATTCGTAGAGAGGTTTACTGCCTCTGTTAGACGAGATCGTTATTGATCGTTATTTATTTATCGTTATTTATGTAGGCATTGGCGCTTGCTTTGCTGTAATGCTGGATTGTTGTGAGAAGTAGTTGGAATCTGTCGGTCACCGACTGAAATGTTGGGCAATTCAAGGAGATCGTCAGCTTTCTGATATGAAATCTGTTGCGGGTTTTTGATTGACAAAGTGTTATACCCGATGAAGTTTGTTTCGGGAGATTATCCAAGTCTGAAGTTTTACTATTGTCGTCGGCTTTTGCGACAGCAGCTTCTTTACAGATTTCAAGTAAGCTTAATTAATTCAACCTTGGTTTCTGCCTTTTTACCTGTTGTTCTATTTCGTTTTGTTAAGCGACTTTCTCTTCTAGTGACGCTATGTCTCTTACGATTGCTGCCTGTGAGCGGAAAGCGCAAGACTAGCTCCTGCCACTTCCGCTTTCACCATTTTTTGACTTTCAACGCTAGATTTATCTTAACATATCGAATTCCCACTACGGGATGTGTCTCGGCTCTGTTTTGCTTTAGTTTTCTTGGAGTCGAAGTATGACAAATTTACTTGAGAACGACCATTGCAGTGTCCAACTTTGAAGCTTTCTTCAGTCGTTGTCTTTTTAAAAAACTTGATATTTAGTGGGGGAATATACAAATATTTCTTCAAGTTCTCGTACTAATTGTCCGGGTTTATCAGTCCATGATTATATGTCTCTCATGAATTGTAAGTTTGGGTTTTTGGTTTTGTTTGTTTGTTTGTTTGTTTGTTTGTTTGATGGTGTTTAATGCCAATTTCAGCAATTATTCGGAGTACCCGGAGAAAAGCCCCGACCTGCGGTAGGAAAACTGGCAATCCTTGTCAGTCGAACCCGCAATCTCAGTGTTGACAGACCACGTGATCATGGGTTTTTGGTATTTTTTTACTATACTGGCAGTCCTGCAAAATTATATGGTGTTTTCAAACAGAAAAACGTAGATACTGTATCTTTTATTCAAACCATAAAAATATGGTTAAAAAACTACAAAATAAGAAAAATGAAACCAGAATTACAATGTGTGATGAAAAACGAGAAAAACGAGAAAAATAAACAAACTGCTCGTAAACAAAAGATAAATTTTACTAACTATGTAGTCAGCCACAAATTGTGTAGCTCCAGTGACGTAGCTATCATTGACACAGCATGCACAGAATTATAGTTTTATAATGTTTTGTTTGGTCTTGACACACAAAAAAACTCATGTCAATGTCATGATGATTTCCCTGTTAAGTTTACCTAGAAGGGTCCCAAAATTAACAAATTCGCCAACTGTAATTAGCCCCGTGCAAAAACGTCCCTACCTTTTGCAAAGTCGCCCTCATTACAAAATTGCCCGATTAAAATCATAATAAATAATGATAATGATTCCTAATGACGTTTCGTATAGAAGTTACAATTATAATTAAAAATTATACATTTCAAAATGTGTATCCTTTCGTTTTTTGTCGGATGTCTAATTAAAATTGTTCGAATTATCTTGACTATCGTTTTGTTTTTAATAGAAACACCGATTAATAAAACTTAACAAGTACTATCTTTAAAAAGATAGTGGACGCATTTAACTCCTAGAAATGTATGTATAAAGTAGAACGGAAAGTGAACAAACAATAATTAGAAAAAAACCTTAAAAAAATATCAAACGAAAGAAAGAGACTAAAAACATTTACGTTTTCTTTCATTAATATGTGTGAGGGAGGTAAATAATTAACGTGCAGCGAACTGTATCCAATCAAAATAAGTACATGTAAGTTGCTATACATTCATTAATCATATATTTTGTAAACATGATATTAACGACTGTGTCTTATCAAAAAGAGACTTTGCAATTAGAGCTCCATCTCCTGTCTGCACGTGAATGACGACGGACGCAAGAAAGAAGATAGGCATTAATGGCTTTAAAAATCATAGAACTAACAATAAACATATTTAAATATCCCAAATGAAAAGTTATTTCAGAAGTTCAAGACCACAGGGTAAATAAAAAAACATACAAACCTTTCTATGTAGATGTCGGAGTTGTAACATTTTTTTCTTGCGATGTATGGTATATATTACATCGAAAATAAGTTAACATTTTAAAATTTCAAAACAGCACATATTTTTTAAATAAATTTCATAAACAAATATGTACTTACATTCAAGTAATATTCATTCACATATATTCATTACAGTTTGCAATTTTATTAATTTGACTCTTTTAAAATGGGAACTTCTAAGTAAAATATTTTAATTAGAATTGTATTAACATGAACACAAAATGTCAATGCAATGCTAATTAAATGTGAATTGAAATCGATATTGTGTATGCCATTCCAAAAAAGTGGGTGGGGGGATAAACCGTATGGGTAATTGAGGTCCTAATAAATAATTGCAACGGAACGATCAGTGAATGTTACTCTTAATTCTATGGGCTGTGCGTGTATAGTAAATAAAATGTGTATCGAGCCACTGTGTCTCATAGAAGTCATTTGGCGTTCTGACAATTACCAATGACCTAATAACCTTTATGTAGGATCATTTGTATGACCATAATTTCACGATAGAGAGAGATTGTGTTTGTCAGGCGGTCAAATCAAGAAAATATGGTGTACTGGCGTGAGGATTGTTTACGATGGTCAACGAAGCAAATATAATTCTACAGCAGACGAAATGCGCAGAAATTACAAGATGTATAGGTTTTATCATGTAATTATTGTTTATCACTTATGAATGACATTCTTTGGCATAACAATCATTCTTTAAAGTTTAATAACGACTACCAATTGTTTAAAGCACATGTCTTCTAAAATAATAATTGAGAAATGCAAATAGGGATGATTTTCAGAGTATACCATAGTAGATTGTTCGAACGCAGAATTTTTTACTATTTTTGTCCAATCAGAGTGCAAGATTGTATTCAATAACAGTACGTTACCATGGGTAAGCGTCTTTTAGTTCAAAGGTCACAATTCGAAAATATACCGACTGCGTCGGAAAAAATAACAGTAATTACTAAACAATCATTTATGTTATTGATGATATAGTTCTTGCATAAAATGCGGTAATTAGACTAATACAAACAACAACGAGGGTCATCTGTGGCCGAATGGTTAAGTTAGTTCATCTACTATTGATCACGTGGTCTGTCAACACTGAGATTGCCGGTTTGAGTCTCACTGCGATCAGGGTGCGCTCTACTCCAATCATAATTGATAAGAGTTGTCAATTTTCTACCGATACTCCACCTTCCAGTAAAACTGGACGCCATGACATAGCTAAAAATTGCTGAAAGTGGCGTTAAACAACATTCAAACAAACAAGCAACAACGACATATTCTGTTTTATGTCATTATTCATGTTAACATTAAAATTATTATTTTACTATCAGTTTAGTATTGAAATTTAATTAACTATAAATTAATTATTAATGGGCCGCCAGACGCTTTTACATTATGTATCGATTTGTGTTATGGGGAGATTTTTCTAAAGGTTTTGAAAGGGCGATTTTTCAATAGGACAACCTGTCCCTATAATTTATTATTATTAATACCACTTCCAATTTCGTAAATGTTAGCTTCAATATAAAAAGGAAGCCGACTAATGTAGAAAAGAAAATGAATTGCGAAAAGTTAAAACTTATTTTAGCTCACCGAACCGAAGAATCATCTGAAATTTTGCCACTACTTGGTGTCCGCACAGTCGTCATATCACTTTTCACATTTTTATTGTTTTATAAAACAACTTAACAAAATTAAACCAAATTTGCCACTGATGTTATGAGGTTCTAAATTTTTAGATAAAGACTTTGTGTGAATCGGTCTATTTGAAGTTTGTAATTGATCTTTTTTCTGGTTGAAAAATCATCGAAAATGCTTCATCTCAGGAGCTTAAGGAGGACGGCTCCGAGTACACAAAGCCCTACCACTGCTACGATCAGCTGTAAGCCTTAAGCGGACCCCGGACCCCTCGCCGCCATCTTTTCGTGCACTGCTCACAGTATCTAGCTACTTCACAGTTACTCCAACGAAAAAGTTGACAGAAAATAACCCAAAGTGAAACTCGTACAGTTTAGTCTCCACCATGAGACGCATTATAAAGTTGCGTCTGGGATCATGTTTGTATAGCTTCGCTACCGATAGGCTGAGACAAATCAAATATGATTCTATTTTAAGGCGATATTGTTACACCAGGGAAACATGTCAACACTTATAAATGCCAATAAAATGTGTTTCTCTTTGGGTTGTTCCTAACATTTACTTTTGTTTAATTAATTAATTGATTAATACAATTATTAATCAATACAAATCAAACGAACTTTAAATGGCATATCATCATGATAATATAATTAGAAACGATGCAATGACGTGTAAAATGAATTAAAAACTATTAATCTAATTATTAATTATTAATTATTAATATAAGAATTATTAAACAATGTATAATGTTATACAGAACAATATTTTACATGTGTCTTTTGGTTATTTATAAGGTATTCTTATACTTTTGTTTTGTTCGTTCTATATAATAAAGAACTTACTATATACTCGGATGTAAATTCAGATTATTGATAATTATATTTCATTCATTGATTAGATATATGTTTTATTAAAATTTTCTTCGTAATTTGTTTCAGTTGGATTCACTGCTTGTGGTGCTCAAATTGAAGGCCAGATAATTAAATTCGTCGATGTGAAGTATGTAAACGGTATAGTGATGAGTTCTTCCTATCGAAATGGGACATTTTATGCAACAGAAAACGGTTTTTATTTTGTAACTGCTAATGTTTTAATTCATGCTATGGATGGATTTTATATTTATCATAACAATAACCTTATATCATTTGCATGGTCTCATTATCTTGGATCAACAAATGGGTATCACTCGGCTTCAACCTCTGCTTTTCTAAAGCTAAAAATCGGCGATACAGTTTCGGTTAAACCAGTGCCATCGATGACAACAGATCCTACAAGTTGTCTGACAATTTTTAAGTTTTAATAAGAACAGAAGAACTCATTATATTGAAATGACAGTAGGAAGTAGCAAATGCTGGTCGAAGGTAATGAACTGTCAAGTGTTTATGACTATTTTTTTTAATCCTTTCTATAATATAATTTGCATTATTTGTAATCGGAAGTATGTAACAATAACATTAAATATTTTCATCTACACTTTAGTAGGCATGTACCCTCCCTCATATACAGCTTAAATACATGCTTACAAATCGTAAGGAAAATAAAAAGAATGATTAAAAATGACAGAACTTATTATTTAATTAATGATATATATCTTTATAGGAATCTAATAGGTCCTTACATTCGTCTCTGGGAAGGCCGGTTTATCTCCCCCACTAATGGAAATATTATGTCTATTCGCGAGTAGAGCTAAGCGGAAAGAACGAAAACATAACATTGCTTTATCACTAGTAAAAGATTAACTAGGCTTTCCAAGAACGGATCGATATAAGTACCAATTTGTTTAGTAAACTAACAATTTTCCAACTTTAATATCCTATAAATTCTCCATTGTTTACTCTCCGGTATCCAATCAAACCATCTTAAACAAGAATTTTGCCATAATATCATGGCAACTTTCTTGTTTCGAGGTTGATTTGGATAGCGCAACGAGTAAAAATCGTCCATTTACGGAAGATTAAAGTAATAACCATGTGTACAAGTATTTTTAACACGCATTTCAGTCACTACATAAAAAAGTGGCAATAATTTGAAAGCAGATGTATTTATTTAAGTCACAGACAACATATAGAAAAAGCAAAGAAAACCGACCGAACAAAATTAGCCAACAGCCAAGGGACAATTACAATTCCGGATATAGACAAACACAACACAAAAACCAAAAACATTAAACACAGAGAATTACCCGAACCCAATAAAAACCATGGGTGCACACAGGTGCTCCTGACGAGTAAGCAGTGCCTGCCTCTAATTAGACACCAGTTGAGTTACTCATTGTCATGTCCAGGGAAAAGTCAAATCCAGGAATAGGAAAATGAAACCTTTTATTTGCTTATCCTTCTTCTTGTTGGCATTTAAGAGTATTTTATTAAAGAAACATAGTATGCAGTAAAGTTTCTTTTTTCTGGTTGTACATTTGACATGTAACGATATAATGATTTTCATATGTGCTTGCGACAAAAATTAGGAGTAGGCCGGATCGAAATCGTTTACTGTTTTATTCCTTAAAACTTGAACTTTGCTTGAACAATATTTAATATATCAGTTCGACCGCTCTCGAGACTCATGCCTCTATCACTGTTATAAAATAAAAAAGCCACAGAGACCCGGGTCGCTGAATGTCTCCATGCAAGTATATCGTTAAAAATCAAAATCAATAGGTATGTAGTCTGTTTCTGTTGTCTTATAATGGGTGATGTATTATAATTTAGAACCTTCTACAACTGGGAAGGAAAACTATGGTTTTGCTTATGTTAAATTCAGTTTTCAGTTGTTTTCAGTTGAGAACCACATAATAAAGCATAAAACATATTCTTTTAAAGTTCATTTAAGGTCACTGCTTGTGGATTACAAGTTATTTTTATGGTAACCACATTCTCATTGATTGATTCAATATTATGTAGTATTTATTTTATATGAAATATAAAATATCATGTATCAGTAAGAAACAAAATGAAGATACCGTGGAGTGTTTAAGAAACGACAAGTCAGAAAAGACAGAAAAGCAAGAGATTATAATATAAAAAAATAAACTGTCAGACAACACAAAACTTGAGTAACACAAATCTCCACTAAAAACTGGATATGAGTTTAGGTGTAAAGATCTTAGTTACAGTCACATATTAATATGATTTGGAAATATCACTTTTGTTTGCATTTTAATTAAAAACATTATTTATACAATGTCAGTAAAAAGCATGTAGAAAAGTACCTAGAACACCTCATAATTGTGTATCTACAATAAAGTGTTTTTCTTTTACGCTTAAAAGAAGAACTTGAGATATATTGCCACCCGTGTGAATTTCCAAATACGAGTTAGACTTTGGTAAGACGTTTTAATGAATAGGAACACACCATTTCCATCTCTAGCATTTAAATTACTAATACCATACATAAAATTTTGCATTAAATTTTATGTACATATATTTTGGACACACACATTACTTTGACCTTAGGGAGCAATCTTCTTTGCTTCCAAAAACCCGACTGAACAGTATTGATAATCGGTTTGGATTAGGCATTTTGTCTGACGGCACAGACAATTTTGTAGGTGTATTGATACTCAAAGCTCTACGGTCTCCATTTGAAAAAAATAGCAATTAAACCACCTAACAAACAAGAGTTAAGACAAGGACAATTACAAATCTGGATTTCGACAAACATACAAAGCTTGCACAAAAACACAAAAAGTAAGGAACCCGACCCCAATAAAAGCCGCGGAAGCACCCGTTGTGTTACTCATTGTCAGGTCTAGGTAAAAGTCAAATCCAGGAATAGGAAAGATTACATATGACTCAGCTAAAATGTCTAGTCATATTTGAGAGTTGAGAGATGATTTCCTTACACGAACAATTAAGTCACGGTGAGGCAATAAAACTTATGAAAGGATAACATCAACCATGCCAATACACAATGCGCCATAAGTTGCCAATTGAATGTTGAAGTCATCAAATTTGTCGTAGAGTCTAGTTTATAGTGATTGAGTCTGTTTCTACGAGTTAGCACATTGCGGACATTGTTATTGCAAATAAAAGAACTTTATAAAATACGTTAACAAAACTATCAATCTAGATAGTACTTGGCAACTAACAACAGAAACCGCATTCTCCATATGATAAATTACTTTCCATAAATAAAAATGATATCAAGACGCGTAGTGAAAGTCTTATCTGTAGGTAAACAGCGAACTATTTGTACTATCAAGAACAAGCGAGATATGAGGCGCTTCTGCCAAAATATTTATTGTCAACTTTTCGTTAGATAACTTATTTACAATCATCACAAAATAAGTTTCGTTTCGGGTAAACATCCTGCTTTATTAATTAATTATAGGTCCAGCAATTTTATGAAATTTTCAAAACTGAGTAATATATTGCACTTAATTTCGTTAGACCAACATATTTGTGGATAGTTAATAGGTTACTTAACATCAAGTAAGCAGTATTTCAGTTTATGCAGGACTGAATCCGTTTCAAAAATATGAGGAACCCTATTTCGACTACCGCTGGAAAAGAAAGTCGGATCATTGCTTAGCGACGGAAAATATAGTATTGTGTAGTGGCTGGAAAGTGCCAACTACAAGCACTTTATTGTGTAAAGAAAGTGGCTGTTGAAGTTTTCCAAAAGCACTCAAAATGGTTTGTGGTCAAGCTTTAACCAGGTTTAAAGATCTTATAAAACGCTGCTTTTTGAAGAAAAACGGGAAGAGGTGATATAAATATCTTGTAATTAGTCATGACAGAACTTAGTTCGTCATCAATGACTCTAAATCTAATACTAAATATACTGAAGACCAAATCTGTCATATGTTAGATTTCTGATTGACAACATATTCGTCATGTTTGGTGGACATTTGGTACTAATTGTGTTCCTCTCCTCTGCGACCTGTTTTTATACTCTTATAAGGCCGAGTTCCTAAAAGGCCTGCTAAAGAAGAAAAAAAAAGACACTGGCCCACACCTTTAATTTCACATTCCGCTATAATGATGAAGTTTTGGCCCTCAACATGCTACATTTGGTAACTATTTACATTCATTATACCACATCGAGCTTGACATTAAATACCACTTATGCACTATGGTCAGCCTCTTACTTAGACCTACTTCTAGAAATAGACTCGGGAAAACTACAAACCAGACTATACGACAACGCGATGACTTCAACTTCCGATTAATCGACAGCAACATTCCAGCAGCTCCAGAGTATGGTGTGTACATTTCACAACTTATACGGTTTTTTTAGATCTGGCGATCGGTATTTCGATTTTCTAGACCGATCACTGCTGTTGACTGTTAAACTACTCAAACAAAGGTTTGTTGTACCTAGGTTGATGTTATCTCTCCAACAGTGCTATGGTCATCACCATGACTTAATTGATCGTTATTGGAAATCAGTTTATTCAATACGATCTGACAATTTCGCTGAGTCATAGGTAGTGTTTCCTTTTCCTGGATTTGATTTTTCCGTTCACATGACAATGAGTAATTCAACGGGTATTTAATTATAGGCAGGCACTGCTTACTTGTCCGGAGTAATTTGGGGTTTCCCTTGTATTTACTTTAATTATTGTACTTCTATGACGCATTAATGTGAAAGTGCATATAGTTTGTTAAAATGTTTTAGTCAGATAATTATAACTATATATGCATGTAGAAATGAATTTTTTGGAAGAAAATATTTTCACAGTTTAGTGTAAAATATATCTTTAGAACGATATCAATGATGTAGGAATCTTTAACATAATGCACGATTAGTTGAACAATCCACATTTTGTGATTGGCTCAGGCATATTATTCTTTTCGAATTTTCTGTTTTTCATCTTTTCATTGCTTCCATGCCAGATTTGAAAACTGTCCATATACAAATTAAATGTAATTGTCTATAAAATGCATACAATTCAGATAGATTTTTGCACAGTCAAAGATACCAATGTTAAAATAATTTACTACGCCAGACGCGTTTTGTCTAATAAAGACTCACCCACCAGTGGCGTTCAAACCCAAACAATATTACAAATCAAAATGTGTAATTCTGACTAAATATATCTGCACCGTCAAAAAACAGAAAAATCATATAATTAGATTAATTTTCGAAATTTCAGAGCAGTTAATCTATTTCAACGCGCCAGCTATATTTCTGGAAACATGTTTTAAATATACACCGCCACATACAGCTCCTTTTAAACCATTGTAAGATTATAGCAAATAAATAGAAAGGAATATTAAAAGGAAAAATGCAGCAGGTGATTTGGAACTGAAAAACCTTCAATCTCCAAAACCAACATCCAAAAATATGGTAACTAAAGCAATGGTCCTCATTTGGTACAGGTATTTCAAAAGAAATGGTGGGTTAAACCAGGTTTTATGGCATGCCGAACATTTCGATTCCCGCATGTGAGTGAGTTAGCTGATTTAAAAAATGGATGGGTATCATATACCACTTGTCTATAATAGGTGTATATAAGAGCCATCGCATCACATTCACTCTACATTGAATTCAAAAATTGGAAAAACTATCTGCAACATTATTTTCAAACGAGAATATTGTTCGACAAGTATGTGGTTTCTATAATAAAACTTCTTAAAAACGCGGACGAGTCTTTTTTTTCTTGTAACCTTGGTTTTTTCCGAAAAAATAGGTGACATTTGTAAAAATCAGTATACTCCCCGCAAGCTCTTGCATACCCGATTAATTGAGAAATAAAGAACAGTATGAAGGAGAACCAGGAACATTGCTGCATAAGTGTGGAAAAAATTCTCTTTTGTCGTAATTCTTGTGCTGAATGAAATGACCGGTAGTGTCGTATTTGAGGTGTAAGTCTAAAAATGATGTAGATGAAGCTGTTTCTGTGGTTTCTTGAATTTCCAGTTCTGAAGTACATATTAACGGAAGCTACTCAGCAAATTGAGGGTTGTTTATTGAAATAACATCATCAATATATCTAAGACATATTAAGGAGCCGTCTTCTTTTAACTTCTTGTCTTTAATAAGACGTCAAATAAATTCAGTTTCATAAGAATACAGAAACATTCGGAAAGGACTAAGGCACAGTTTTTACCCATTAGAATTCCGATTTTTTGATGGAAAACACATCTTAAAAAAGTTACAAATATGTTGTCGATCAGAAAATCTAGCATACTATAAATCGGTTCTTTGCTGTACCATAATTTGCCTTTTAGTTCTTTAGTAGACAAAAACGTATTGTCGTAACCTGAATCTAAATACTTGTAGGAATATGTGGAAGCGAAGGCTTTATGCATGATTTCCTTAAGATGGGATTATAGATTTTAGTGCGGCAAAGTGTTATAAAGAGCTGAAATATCAAAGATGAAATTTTAGAAAGAATAAAGATAAAAGAAAGATATGCCTTCTTACCTATTTGTAATATGAGGTTTATCAGGAACACAAGCACAAAAACAAAATTCATCAAACTGTTTTTCTTTTTAGGTTGCGTTTACATTTTTGCTTGTAAATATGGAATGTATTTATACACACCTCACATTATACTTTGCGTAATCACTCCAGACAGAAACAATTAGAAACATGAAACACGTTCGCATACAAATTGCATCGTTACGTAAAACCTTGTTTTTATATGTATTTTTTTTTATTGCAATGCCAAGTTATTAGTAAGTGTCAAATTATGCAACACACTGGACGAACGATAATGCATGTGATGCTATAAATGTCTCGATTCCGAATGTTACAGATGAAGAATAAACTGTTCATTATTTTAATTCGACATTAGTTCTTTAATCACTCATAGAAAATGATGTTATTTAATACAATTATTTTATTTTTCAACATTGCTTTAACAAGTACATATTCAATTGGTTCGAAATCTGACAGTTGGAAATCGTGTTCAAAGTTTGACTTCGAGGAAAAGGTTTTAGAAAAACTTGTTCGGATTGAATTAAAAATTGAAATCTTTGATAAAAAAATGAAAGATTGGGAAGAAAAAATGAATAATTTTGAAAATGTTGAACTGAAAAGAACTCGGGATATTCAAATGAAGATAGAAAAACAAGGCAATGACGATATGGAAAGACATAAAGATATAGTGGATAATGTTATTAAGAATATTACATTGGACGCATCAGGTGTTTTTGAGATGTTGGCGACTAAACACGAAAACCAGATAAAAGGTAAGTTTTAGGTTTTCAGTCAACAATCAAAGCTGATCGACAGGAAAGACAGGCAATTGTATTTTGTTTGTTTGATTTATTCACAAAGCGAGTAGTGTGAAAAAAGACCAATATACGTTTGTATATATGTTTGAATATGTTATTTTAATTTACGGGTAATTCAGTTATTTGTGATTATAATATTGTTCCAAGTAAGACTAGAAAACTGATCTTAAATGTACAATAAATACTACTATTTTCATGGTAATTACCCTTCAGGGATTGGACCACATGGCAAATGATCAAAACTTGCTAAAAAAGCAACAATGTTAATGTCAACATATACTTTTCATCAATAGCTTTGAACTCAAATATTCCCGCCATTTTCTCACGGATGTCTTCATTGTCCTGGGAATTTATCAATCAGTATGTTAGGTTAACAATACGGGGAAATTCCGATTCGTACATGTGCTGGGAGATGATTATGCCCAGGTGTCATATAATATTGGTGCACTTAATATGACAATACACTATGACGGCAGTTAAATGTATCCGAACATACTTTACATCCAAAAATTATTCCTGGGATTTAAAAGAAAATGAAATTTAAAAGTTGAAAAATAATAATACAATTACTACATGAATAGATCTCATTTATATGCGATAAATTGTATATTATTATAGTTTTACCTAAAGAAAAAAATTGATTGGCACTAAAGAAATAGTTAAATCGCCTTTGGTAGATTTCCTATAACGGTGGACTGAATTTTTTGACGGTCCTATAATTTGTGAAGGTATAAAATCCACCTAGGTACAACAAATCACTTCTAGATACATAGTAATTGTGTTTCAGCTTCCAACAACGGTTAAAAGTGGTAATTAATTACATAATAACGATTAACCTATGTGCTCAATATCACATTTTATGGCAACAGTTTCTAATGTGTGTCGATGTTTACTCGACATTAATTGTAACACATGTTTTGATATATACGTTTTTGCTAGTTAATAATAAAAAATTAGTAAGATATTTTTCAATTTTTTAGCTTTTGCTTTCGTTTTAAGTTGCAGACGAAAAACTGGCAAATATGCAGAACAAGTTACATGAAATTGAAACGTCACACAACTATTCTTCGATTAAGCTTACGAAACTGATGAACAATATTACCACAAGGTCTGAAAAAGGTAAGTGCATGCCATGTTTTAATAGCATATCAATAGTAAGACAGATTTCCTGATTTTTACATAGCAATCAGATCAACATGAAGAATGTCAAAGTAAAAGAAAATAAAAAAGAACAGAATGTCAATGTGATCCGTTGGCCATCACGATCTCCGGATCTTAACCGAATTGAACATCTGCGGGATGAACTGGATCGGCGCTTTCGCCAACGACAACCACCGCCGCAAAATCAGCAGGCACTTCAGTATGCGTGGCAAATGATACCGCGTGTTCGTACTCAACGTTTAAGTGAATCCATGCCAAGACGAGTAAGGGCTGTGTTACAAGAAAATGGTGGGCACAACAGATACTGACATTGTTTGCGTGATTTATTGACAATATGCGACAAAATGATATATGCCATTGTAAAAGAACTCGTGAACAAGAAGTGTTCCAATTTTTACATTTCTGTATCAATTATCAAGTAAAATTCCCATTTTTCGTATGGTGCGTTTTTTGAGTGAGTATATATGGATGTTTGAATAGCATTTTTTATTGACGACAATCATTTCTGATAATAAAATAAACCAGACGTATCATTTTTAGCTGTAGATGAAAAGCTTGCTAATATTCAGCACGAGTTATTGGAAATTGAAAGGTCACAGAAGAATCAGCTTATACAATTTATGGACAATGTTACCGAAAAAGGCAAGTTTCTTTTTTATCTAAAGGAAATGCATGTATTTATTAAATTATATAACACCGTTAAAACACCAGGGCTACGTGATAATGCTAATAGACGAACATGGTATTTTATGAAGTGATCGATTGATTGAATGTTTACTTTACGACCACCGAGCAGTATTTCAGCTATATTCAGGACAAGAACAAGGTAACAAACAATAAACCAATTAAAAAAAAGATAGACCAATGAACACAATTTTAAATGCCACTGGAAAATTTAACCTTTTGTAGCGGTTACAAGCCTACTTTTATCGACATCTAAAAAATTGTTTTTATTGTGCAAGATACTTGACACTTTCCAAGCATGTCACCAAATGTGACCCTCGGTCAGGCTTTCCGTATAATGATCGGACAACAACCAACGAGATGACACCCCTTATCCGTCATCTTGGGACGATCTTGAAAAAAAATTCAGTGACATTTTCTACTCCATGAGTGGCATAAATGAAATGTGGATTTTACAAAATTCAAAGGACCTTATAGACATCTCGATGTCTGGATCTCTTCCCCACTGTAACATCATTAAACATTTCATTTTATGATTTTACTCGGCCATCCCTTATATGCAGCTTAACACCAGACTGAAAGATCTTATTAAACGCTGCCTTTTCAAGAAAAAAACAGAATGAGACGATATAAATACTTGGTAATGAGCCATGAAAGAACTTCCTTGGTCATAAATGACTAAATCAAATAATAAATATACTAAAAACCAAATCTGTCAAATGTTAGATTTTCTGATTGACAACATATTTGTCATGTTTGGAGAACACCGTTTTCTACAGACTGTAGGTATTCCAATGGGTACCAATTGTGCTCCTCTCCTCGTCGACCTATTTTAGAACTGTTATGAGCCGCTATATCGATGATGTTTTGTCCTCAACAATGATAAATTGAGCTTCCTTTGATTACATAGGCAAGTCCAGGCTATTCTTCCCGCTAATTTGGTATTGCGAATCGTTTTGAGAATTAAATAAATGTTTATTGATATTGTTCGCGCTATGATACAATTATGTTAGACCTGATTTGCATGTACACGGTGATGGATGTTTTGAAGTGTTTTTTCTTCCTATAACTGATAAATTTACGTAACTGTTTTTATATTATGTGATATTTGTATCACTGATAATTTTTACTATGGATACCGTTCCGTGTTGATAAATATTCTATCACGTTTAGAAATATGATTGCAGATAGTTTACCCAGTTTTTGAATTAAGTATATAGTGATCGTGATGCAACAATAATTGGATACATCTATTACTGCTATCACTAACTACAAGTCAACGTGTCTTATTTGAAGTTTTTTGCATGATAAATGAAAACTGCTTACCGCGTTTGATCAAGTTTATGCTCTGTTTGTAGAGCCATAAGGTGCAATTAAATCAACATTATTTTTCACAGTTTATCATCATACTAAAATGCGGCGGTTTTTTCATTTTGATAGGGCGATTGTTCATAGTAAACTCTGACCTAATTTTAAACGGAAATATAAACTAGGAGCAGTCAGTTGAAACAGAATGCATGCTATCTAATAAAAACAAAGCGGACAGGTTAAGTTTTTACCAGAAGTTTATTTACAGGTGATATATCATGTGCTATACAGATAGTTGGTCATTTAAATGAACATTTGGGCTTTGTCCTTATCATATATAGTTCGCTATCAAACTAAGTCACAAAAACCCTTAATTAGGAATATGTGGTTTTAAACTTAAAACGGTAAGATTCGTGAGCAAAACAATACTAGCAGCTTCAATGTTGATAATATATTGAATTACTTCTTAACAATAACCTTGTTATTAGCCATTCTGTCGTTTTTCCACCTTTCCGTCTTTCAATGTTGCTGTATGATTTGTTATACGTTTTGGTATTGTAACTTAATAGTCAAAAGTTATTGCAGATAATAAAACCAAGACAAAACCAGTTATTCTTTCGTGAAGTTCTTGCGATGTGTTGTGATTTACGTTTTCTCACTTAGGTAAAATTGTGATAAACAAATTTTTTATGAAGTAACTTACTGTTACTAATTACTACGACTTTGTTGTCAACATTTATCTGTAGATGGTTCTCCTCCTAAACATTATATTTGTAACTTATTTGTGTAAATAGAAGCCAAACAAATCTACGTGTTTTCTGTATATCTGCAAATATACTTATACTTCATGAGATGTCAATTCTTTTGTTAACATTAAACAATATTTTATTGATTTAAAAGGAAGCAACTTCGTTATAATGATATGACTTTCGTTTATCACATGACCTTAATATTACTCTGTCAAATAAACGTTCATGGACGTAATTGAGTGTTTTGCTGTTTTGTCAAATAGTATCGTTAAATTAAATTATAAGTCCCATCCCAATTTTGTGTTATACACTGTAACCTGGTATGAATCAATTTACAGCATTTATTAAAAGAACAAACTCCCGGTTTATTAGCCGTAAAAAGAAACTAAAACATTTAAAATCATACCACTTGATTATAAATTCGAAATATTTCTTAACCAATCATGTATTCAAAATCGTATGATATTTAGTAAATACAATTACTCATTCTGCGTCAATTTAGAAGTCCCAAAGTTGAAGGACAGATAAAATTACTAGTAAATTACAAATAAAGCGTTAACTCAATCCAAAACCAGAAATGAAACTACGAATGCATCTAGTTGATACAAAACAGTTCTTGCATCAAAACGGTACATGCTTTGCTTTAAAATGTGCAGAAAAATCAGATATCTAATATGTAAAATAGAGATCTTAGAAGAGAAAGTTAACAATAAAGTACAGTCGTGACAGAAACAGAAACAAATGACATATTTAAAAATACGATGTTATTTGAATCACATCAAACTTGATCTTTAAAGTATTGTTTAAAAAAAACATAATAAGTAAGAAATTAAGGATCATAGAACGGATGAAATGAAAACATTACAATTATCTAGGTGTTTGTGTTTATGCAGAATTAACAGTATTTACGTTTAAAAAAGTAAATTGAATGTTTGCAAACTTGTTCAATTCCTAAATTTTTCTGAAATATTGCTCGTTATAAATTAATTAATCAACTGTAAGTCAACACTATACAAAACCAGACTATCGAAACAGATTAAATTATGCGAAATAAAAAAAAAGCAATATAAAGAGCGTGAACACAGTATGCATCTTCTGCTTTGCAAGCCACACCAGTTTCGCTATGGCAGGTAATGTTTTGGAATAGCTCACAGACTGTATGCCCTAGACAAGTGAAAGATATATAGTTAAGCTGATATAGAAATAACATATTATTTACGGAACAATGGCTTAGAGGATGTCATGTATATTTTTGTTTCAGCAGTTTTTTTTAAATTAAAAAATGTATTTTTTGTTTTCGACATTTTTTTTTCAGCTGGATTCTCTGCATGCGAGGGATCTATTACAAACCAGATTATTACATTTAGAGAGGTCCAGTATGTGAATGGTATTGCGATGAATTCTGCATATCAAAAAGGGATTTTTTATGCCCAAGAAAAGGGCTTTTACGTTGTAATTGTTAATATTTTAATTTATGATGACACTGGATTTTATATTTGGCATAATACTAAGAGGATGGCAGTAGGATGGCCACATTTTGCTGGATCGAAAAATGGGGCACACTTGGCTTCAACCTCTGTTTTCGTGAAACTAGAAATTAATGATACGGTTTCCGTTAAAGCATACGACAGTTCTATGAGAATAGATCCTTCAAGCTGTCTGACAATATTTAAGCTCTAACAGACACAAAATACATGGGGCTCAACATATAATATTTAAATTGCATTTGTTAAAAATGATGTTTTAAATGAATACCAATGAATATTTTGCTGCATTATATTAAATTTACGTGCATCAATTAGTTCATGAAGACCACCAAATAATTTAAAAAGTGATCAGGTTTAAGTTTTGTTTAAATTATTGATTATTTTTAACTAAATATGAGCTGTGGCTTGTTAAGAAATTCACCACTAGAAAAAACAAATCTTCTTATATATTAAAAACTGTGAATGAACCTAAAAGGGCGTGCTCTCTATTGGAATAGCTTTAATGCTGACACTATGTTTGGTTTGAAAGGCGGATCTGTGTAGTTAACGAGTCAATATGTAACCATAGATGCGATAAAATAATCCAAAGCGCATAAAGTCTATTATAGACAACAATTGGCAAAACACACATTTTAATATACTAAGTATTACAGATTCATAACTATAAATATGGTCAAGAGGATGTTACTTTTAGCGAATGTTGTACCATGCTTTAAACACAGTCGTTAATGTTTCAATTAAAGTAACACAACTAACCTTTTCGTTTTTATAATGAACATAATTTGCCATTGTATTGTGCTTTACAAAGTCTACAGAGACACACTGTTTTTGTTTGATGTACATTTGAATACAAATGTTGGAACAAAACCAATAAAATCAAAATTCCAATTAAAAAAATGTACCTACTGATTATTTCATTTTGTTTAACATATCACAACATTTATAAGTCGATTAGGAAAATCGATTGT
Organism: Limnoperna fortunei; assembly: GCA_944474755.1. Classification (NCBI taxonomy): domain Eukaryota; kingdom Metazoa; phylum Mollusca; class Bivalvia; order Mytilida; family Modiolidae; genus Limnoperna; species Limnoperna fortunei. Next base: position 57,818,787 of record OX104124.1, read on the forward strand.
CATAAAAAGTTATTACTCTCATCGTCTTTTCATTGTTTAAATGATTAAAGAGTTATTAACCTTAATCATTTCTTAGTCAATTACACATGGAGAGACAGTTTCTCTGTTTCACCTATGCATTTTATCCTTTATTAATTGTTGATTTATGGATGTTTCCATCCTTATTGACATAGTATTGTTAAGATGACAGATGTTAAGAAAGGTTCGGACACTACTGATAGTTCAATAAAACCACTTTGAACTCAATTTGATGAAATTGTTTAATTATGATTAGTTTTATTATTTTCACTTCTAGGCTTGTTGTGAAGTACTGCTGACTAAATTATTATACATATACAATAATTGAGATACTATTTTTAAGATACCAAACAAACAAAAAATGGATTGTCAATTATGTTTAATTTATTACAACTATATCTGTGACATAATAGACACCTACAATAGACTGTGCAAGACAGACATTTGATAGCCTTCGTTGCTTTTTTTCACATTCAATTATTTTAAACTCGATTTTATTTCAAAATAACTTTGTCATAAAGTTTGTGTATTATGTGGGCTAGGGCATAGTCCCCTTTGACAAATTGTTTTCACATTGGATTTTAACTCTTAAAATGTGGCGTTACTATTTATTGTCTTGGAATTTTCAATTGCACAATACGTAACAAAAATCTGTTTTGCTACAATGATAGCTAAATTTAAGCAGATACTCACTGAATATATCTAGAAGTATTTAAATCTGATCTCTGCAGATTAGATTTGCGAAAATCTTTTCTGTGACTATCGAAACTGTCACATAGAATACCTACTTTTGTTACAATTAATTGAAAAGTACAAATATCGTTCAAATATTGAACAAATTTAACTTTTCGTCCGAAAAAGACTAGCAATCTTTGAATTTTATTTTTTTACCTGTTCTGTGATTGACCTCGACCTTATATAAAAATCAATATAAAAAAACAAATTCCATAATAGGTTTGTAATGAAAGGCACTAGGCCCTAGTTTCATAAAACTTCTCAAATTGAGATTTTCCTCAAATCCTTGAGATTGTCCTCAAATTAAATTTGTCCAGCAATCTGATTGGTCAATATTTGAGTTGAGAATAAGTTGATGAAATCCTCAATTTGAGATGTTTTATGAAACCGGGCACCGGTTAAAAAGTTCAAATTTCGGCTTTTGAGAGTGATTTATCTTTAGGATATTACATATATTTGATTTGGGGTTTAGTTAGTGATCTAGCGGATTCAAAAAATATTTTATTATTCAACCCAGTAAGGCCATGTTTTTTAAAACTATCATCTACGTAAATAAAATTGTCAATACTGCATGTTATTTACAAATTTGTGCATTTTACCTTGCCTTTCAACGTTATATTGAACAGATAGTTCATCGACCTAAGGGTTATATTTTGCTATTTGACGCGAAGTATCAAGTATTTGTTATATTATACTCAAATATGTTTTAAGCTAAAGCGCTATGATCAATATGTATCATTTTCACTTACATTTACCTTCTGAATATGCAGTACATGCACTGTCATGTCTGTGATCAGTTAAGGTTATGTTTGTTCTGTAAACTAAGCTTGCCGTATTTGTATTTTTATTGCTATTTACATTTGGTTATTTGTAATAAAAATAACAAAAACCAAACTGATTTGTAAATTAAAGTTGATTGAACTTTACGACAAACCAGCAGTATTTCAGCTTATATTCAAGTTAAAAACAATAAATCAAGGGAAAAAAGTGGGTAATACGGAATAAAAGTTTGACTGCCACAGGAAAAGTATGGAGAAATTGGTAGAGGCTAAGATTTTAGCTGCAATGAGCCTACTCTGTTTCGAAATCTACAAAACGGTTCTTTATCGTGCAACTAGCGTGGCACTCTCCATACACGTCACCCAATTCGGTTCGCGGTAAAGCTCTCCGGAGATGCGCTTGGTTGCTCTGTGGGTCGAGCACTGGGAACCTTCCCAGTATGGTCTCGGACATATGCTTAAGCATTAAAAGGTTAAATTAAGAAACATTATGATCTTGACCTTGAAATTCTACGACATGTGTGTTCCATTAAAATTAAATTTACTTCCCAATATAAATACAATGTTTGTTTGTTTGTTTAAATGGTGTTTAACGGCACGTCAGTATTTGTTCATCTATATCACAGCTAAACATTATTTATTATTTGGCTTGAAACGAAAGAAAGAATAAGAAACATATCAAGTGATTTACATAATATGCTGTGTTAATTTTTACAACCAAAGTAGCTCCATACGTCTTATTTTCCTTTAAAAAGTATTGACGCTTTTTCTATTTTTAGTTTGTTCAAGCTATGTTACTAAAAATAAACTCAAATATTCTCCGTTCAAAACCGATTTTATACATTACAATTTTTAAAAAATATACAGAAAGAGACAGACAATGGGAAGCAGGCGAAAAGAAAATTTGCGAATTTATATTGCAATTTTACATGTGATTCACAAATTAAATCTAACAAAGTTTTTTACATGGTGTTTTTACCCTACTTTAAGCATTTCTTAGCTATATCGTTGGGTCCAGTTTTTATTGAGGAGGAAGCCAGAGTACCCAGAAAACTCCGATCTTAACACAAGAAAGTGGTGGCTTTCCTAAATTTTTAAATACAAAAGGAGGTTATTTACATCTTTTAAACACGTATGTTTTTTATCAACGTCAAAACTGTTGTAAAATTCTGAAACCTATGTCGCCAGTAAAAGTTGTAATAAATATATGACCATCAAACCTTTATGCAATGGCTACAGCAACACACATACGTGTTTCTATTTTAAGCAGAAGCCTATTTTCAAGATAGACTCGATCAGGTGATGCTTTTGAACATATATTTTCTTTGTTTTACACATTTTTGTTGTCTCCAAAACCTGACTTGCTGAAAGTTTTCATTGGCACCGTTTTCCATAATGCAACAGTAAATGCGCCGTCTGTTAGTTTCATAGCATATTTTAATTCGTTATTTTAAACGAAAAAGAAAGCTTAAATTATGCAACCTTCATAATATTATTGTTTTATGTTTAGGTAATAAATATATTAGTTTTGCAAATAATTATACTTAAAAAAGACTAACTGCTTCTAGGAAGGTCAAAATGACGACTGAATACAGTATATACAGTAACTAAATTCGACAAATTCGATTCTGGTACGGAACATTTTGCAATTTAATCATCACATATTTTATGTTTGTTTGATGGTGTTTAACGCCACTTTCAGCAATTTTTCAGCTATTTCATGGCGTAGTTTGTATTGGGGGAGCCTAAGTACCCAGAGAAAACCCCCGACCTGCGGCACATATTTAAAAATATTACATATTTTAATACACTAAATAGTTTAATCTGTATTTTTAGACATTGAAGTATTCGTTCTATTTTCAAAAAGACAAAAAATATGAATAAAACAATCTCCTTACAACCAATACTAAAGGCCATAAGCCTGATATATGTTCCGTAACGATAAGATGATAGGTGTATTCTTTCAATACTAATCGTGTCTTTGTTCTTACAGTGGTGTGGATGAAATTTATCGAGCTTTCAGTGCAATGTTTTAAATTTCATACTTCATAAATATCAAAACTGTATTAGATAGGTCACATTTTGCTATTTTTTTTATTTAAAACGAATCAAATACCGGAGAATGGTTGTGACTGCAGAAAAGGACAAACAAGAAAAGGCCACAAACATTTAAGTATGTATGTCAATATATACTATTAAGCAGGCCAATCGTTTGGCTGACTTATATTATCGTATATTAAAAGTGCACGCAATTGTATTTGTGTTCTGTAAAAACTACAGTAAAAGCAACAAAAAGTCATATAAAATCACAAAAAAAAACTGAGTTGCACTATTTGATTAAACGGAATGCCAACAGCAAAATTGAAAATTTCAATCCTGAATTATAAACGCTTAACTCATTGTTGTGCATTCTTTATTTATCGCGTGCACGTTACAATGCGATGCTACGCATGCATTGTAACAACTTTAATTATAAATTAATCTCCTCGCTGATTTTTCAGAGAAAGAGATTTTTATTTTAATGGAATTTAAGTGTCGCTTTGGAGATTATATTATTATAACTTCCTGTATAGCTGTTACATCAAAATATTACATTTAGAGCTGTTTATTTACTTCTCAAAGAGTTCTGTTCTAAAACTTAAGAGGTAAGTAAATATACTTATTCAATGCAGACCAAAGGCATCACGATCAAGATCATTAAATGACATAAATAGTACATAATTTTTACAGTTTGATCTTGATCAGCTGAAAAACAAAATAATCTATGACGTTTCAGTGTCTGAGTTTAATTAGGTTCTAAATTAGGTATCATGTAATAATCCTTATTATTAAAATAAGACAAAATTATTGTGATAATTGCTAAATGACACAAAGCAATAATAATGCAAAAGTTGCAACTTCCCAAACTAAATGTAAAGCTAATTCCGCAATGCTTCTAAAGATGTCCGTATCTCGATTTAGGTAAAGACAAAGCTTAATTTGTGATTACCTCATTTAAACCGACATTTTTAAAATATTTGTTGTATTACGGACTATTCAGAAAAAAATAAGAAGTGATTAATCCTTTTGAATCATCTTTCGAAATACGGGTGACATTATTGTTTTATGGATATAGCCTTTCTTTTAATAACATACATTATGAATATTATAAACACTTACGAAACCACATCATAACTTGACATTCATCAGCACAGTGACCGTGAGAACCGGTTAAGATGCATTATTGCACGACAGGCGCCTGAAAATCTGTAATTTTATCTTGCTCTGGAAACGAATAAAAGCCCAAATCAAAAGTCGCGGAAACAAAAAAAGACCAATAATGGATTACGAAAATATAACATTAACATCCTCCCTACTGGTTCTCAGGAATCGATCTACAGAACTGTCCTTGCACATTCGCGATGGCAGACATGGATGCTCTCTCGTTGTCTTATTTGGGGCCGGAGGGGAACAGGAACTGAAGGTGTAGGACCACCAAATACCAGGAACCAGTCCAGAGGCTGTACGTAAAAGTAGTACTATAGTACTGTAAGAGGATTCAGACAGCACATGCATATGTAGTTAGTCTATCTCAAACAGCAGTTTATGACATATTTAAAAACTGCTTGAACATGGAATTATGAACATTAAATTGGTGTTCGTTTTGGATGTTGTATGGTCGTAATAAACAGTCATTTGTATTCCACAATGACTTTGTTTGGATTTTAATGTTTTTTTGTCATTTTATCTCGACTCACTACGGGCAAGGTGTGCCCCACTCCAATCTTAATTGACAAAAATTGCCAGTTTTCCTACCGAAGGTCGGGGGTTTTCTCCGGGTACTCCGGCTTCCTCCCCCAATACAAACTAGACGCCATGATATAGCTTAAAAATTGCCGAAAATGGAGTTAAAACATTATTTAAACAAACAAACATCACAATCCGTTTATCTCGATAACTTCTTTTGTTCAGATCTGTTGCTATTCCATAAATTAACACGAGGGGTACCACAGGTGGAGCAACTGATTGCATGGCCAGATCACCAGAGTTCACGCCAGTCCTTTTTGTTAGTTGTGCTTACATTTGGTGTTTTTGTCTATTACAAATAGTTTGTTTGTTATCCGTTTACCTTTTTGTCTTTCCATACTGCTGTACGGTTCGTGGTATCGGTAGATTTCCTTCCAATTCACTGTAAGAGAAAGGGAGTCTTATACATTTCCAGCTTAACACCAGGCTTAAATATATTATTAAACGCTGAAAACGGAATACGACGATATGCATACGTGGTGAGTAGCCATGACAGAACGTACTTTGTCATCATTGACTCTAAATCAAATAATAAATATGCTGAAGACCAGACATGTCAAATGTTATATTTGCTGATTGATAACATATTTGTCATGTTTAAAGAACATGTTTTTTCAACGAACTGTTGGTATTTCAGTGGGTACTAATTGTGCTTCTCTGTTCGCCTACCTGTTTTTATACTTTTATAAGGATGAATTCCTAGAAAGCCTGCTGAAGAAAAAGAAAGAAAGGACACTACCCCACACTTTTTTTAATTTTCCGCTGTATTGAGGATTTTTTTCACATAGCAATACTAAATTTGGTGAATGTTTGCATTCAGTCTAAAATAGCGAGCTTGAAATTAACACTGGTCGGCCTCTTACTTTGACCTACTTCTAGAAATCGACTCGGGAAAACTACAAACTATATTCTACGACAAACGGGATGACTTCAATTTATACTTTTCAACTTCTCGTTCATTGATAGCTACGTTCATGCAGCTCCAGAGTAAGGTATGTACGTTTCACAGGTCATTCTCTATTCTGGATCCTGCGATTCTCATTCTGATTTTTCTAGACTGTCACTGATAGTGGTGACTACTTAGCTACTCAAACAAATGTGATTTGTTGTACCTAGGTTGATGTTATCCCTTCAGAAGTTCTATAGTCGTCACAATGACTTTATTGGTTGTTATGGGAAACCCATCTCTCAAATGCGATCGGACATTTTCGCTGATTCATAGATAGTCTTTCCTATTCTGGGATATGATTTTTTCCTAGACATGACAATTCGTAACTCGACAGGTGTCCAATTAAAAGCAGACACTGCTTACTCTTGCGGAGCACTTGAGCACTTGAGTGCATCCATTGTTTTCATTGGGTTCGGGAAACCACTTTATGTTTGACTGTTTTTGATTTTTGTTTTGCGTTGTATGTGTCGGGATTTGTAATTGTCCCTTAGCTTTCAGCTCTTTTTCGGTCTATTTCCTTGTTATGTTTTAACACGTATAGAAGTTGATGCAGATAATAAATAATTTTCTTGAAGGCGCCAATCAACTATGTTTTACTGAAAAACATAGCACATCCCTGTTTTGAAAAAAAATGGTGAAAAAAAATCTACATCATCTTAATCTTTAAATTTATGATTGTCAAATCAAAGTACAAAGCAACTGAACTAGTTATCTAGTTAAACATGATCAAACATTTCAACTTTCCTGACTTTCTGATAGTTAACATTTTGGTCATGTTTGTTAGATGCGTTTTTTTAAGAAACCATCGGCATTTCAATGGGTGGCAAACATGTGTCTATGCGTATAAGGCTAAATTTAACACAAAAACTTCTTAAAAGTAAGGATAAAAGGTTACCACTCTTCTTCAATTTTACTTTTCGCTTTAAAGATGACGTGCTTTCATGGCATACTCCTAACTTCCGTGTCTATGTTGATCGCATCCTTCTTCTTCTTCTTGAGGTAACAGTATACCATCAGCACTGATGATTACATACTGTCGCATGCGCGGACCACTAATTAAATATATTTACATAAATTTTAAAGACAAAAAAATGAAATCCATCCCAAAGGACACCACATAGCCATCAAGATCTGCCACATACCTAGATCGACGTCTATAACTGTAGAGTGAAGGTCTGTCTGCTGAGAACCAAAATATACGCAACAAAGAGATGATTTTAATTTTCCTATAATAAATTTTCCATTTTTATATGGGCACTAAAGAGCAGAACCTGAATGCATCTCCCAACTGATCATGTACTCAAGAAACCGTTAATTCCATGCATATTTCCGTGATATATAATGTCTGCAGAAAAAACTAATTAATCCAGGGGATTGAAGTCATCAATTGAAAAATACTGTCCGTGTCAAAAATTACCACTAATTTGTTCCGTTTGTCATAAATAATTTCCACCTTCCTATTTTAGTATGATTGGCCCTGGATATGACAAATTAGTAGATTAGTTCCTGATTGATACGAAGATGAGTTTCTTACACTGATCTAAGGCACCTGGTTTTTAATGGTTTCGTGCTAATATATAACTGGGTTTTTGCGTTGTGTCTTTTTTGGCTTTTTAGACCTCAGTTCAAGAATGATACTTGGTATCTTCGACTCTTTTTTCTTACCGAATAAAGGCAAACGCAAACTTTCTTGCAAGTTAACTCTGTAGGTAAATAATATATACCATACTAAAATTTTAATAAAACGAGGTTCAAGCATTTCTTGACGTGCAGGTCTACATTGTCTTGTCACGGATTATTTTTTTTAATTATTAAAGTCAACATTTAAATGTCATTCACACTATCTTAATAACTAGATAATTGGGTAAAGTATTGATCTGTGTATGTTTAAATTACAATAAACATGCATGTAGTTCTTATTAGTAGTCGACCATTGATAAAGAAAGGCCACGATGGGCGAGTGGTTAAGATAGTTTGTCTACTATTGATCACATAGCCTGCCACCACTGAGGTTGCGTGTTCGAATCGCACTACGGTAGGGTTAGCCCTGGAACTCTGTATTAAAGATGGACATATGCTAATGTTATTATTATTTTCCATTAAAATATTAAATGTATTTAATGCAATTGTTAAAGCCTGATAATTTCTAAAGCGACCGCAAGCAGAACTTCCAAAGGTAAGGATCTGTTTTATGAGCATTTATGCATTATCAATGTGTTAGAAGTTCTATTAGCCGGGAAATAACTTTAAGCTATGTCAATGGAATATTGCTTTCAAAGAATACATGTAAGAGGTATTTTTGGAAATGATATTTTATGAAAACTGTTAAATTTTGCATTAAAGACGTTCGCTTTTCCATTGACATCTTTCTTAAGTTAACACAATACACCTTTAATTTTTCCGCAGTATCTATAGTAAACTTTAAGTAACACGAGACAAATGATACGATCAAACTAAAACAGACATTTTTTGCGTTTACACAAAGCGAGCCCAGCGGCATAGGGGCAAGGTCAGTAAGTGTACAATATTTCAACCTTTTTTAGTTGTTTTAGTTAACAGTGTGTTTTGACTAACAAAGATTGTACAAATTTAACGATTCTTACACTTAATAGTTATAACTGATTTTAAAACTTTAAAGAAATAAATAAAAACATGGATGCACAAGTATGCGAAGATGAAACATAGTGTACCAAATCCGTTTAGGCCAATAAAAAATAAAAATTACTGAGTTAAAATCAACGAAATGTCTTATTCAGAACAAGCATATAGTTTGTTACGTATTATTGTTCCTTTGTGTGTTTGATATAGTTATAAATGATTGAAAGTTGAATGCACATTTTTAGAATCTATTGCTGTCTGGGGAAGACGAGTCTGGTTACTGTGTATGACAAATTAAATATACATGTAACACGTTACAGAAAATAGAAACAATGTTATCTTGCTCTGGAAACGAATAAAAGCCCAAATCAAAAGTCGCGGAAACAAAAAAAGACCAATAATGGATTACGAAAATATAACATTAACATCCTCCCTACTGGTTCTCAGGAATCGATCTACAGAACTGTCCTTGCACATTCGCGATGGCAGACATGGATGCTCTCTCGTTGTCTTATTTGGGGCCGGAGGGGAACAGGAACTGAAGGTGTAGGACCACCAAATACCAGGAACCAGTCCAGAGGCTGTACGTAAAAGTAGTACTATTCAACAGACAGGCTCACTCTTGCCTCATATAGAATTTGAACCGCACATGATACCAGAATAAATTTGGTATTTTTGGAAAGCTGAATAATCTAGGAAACTTGAGGATAAAGTTTTATTGGTTTTAAATGAACATTAAAATGTTGAGAGTCAATTAGGGACATGCACTATTTTTGACTAAAATAGAAAGTGAAAGTAGATTTTTAGACCACGTGGACTTCAGGTTGAGCATTCGTTCTTATATGCCATGAAACTTATTGTGAAATTTTGACAGAATGTGCACCCAGTGCATTTTTATATGGGACGGAAGTATCACTTAATTTGAAATAAATGTAAATTTTCTAGGATAAGTCAAAATTATCAAATTTTAATATAGCCAAAGAGTAAAAAAACAACGATGGTCCTACACCTGAAAGCTGGACCGTGGACTATAGTGGTTGATGTGTGCCAAGTTCCTTGGCTTTTATAAATATCGACAAAGATTAAGGTTATTAAAGTCGGAAAAAGCAAAATAATAGCCTCTTTACCTAACACTCCGTTTTCGTTTCTAGTATCAGGCATAATACCCAATCTCCTGCCTACTGGTAGATCCAAGTTCTTTGATATATATTGTATTCTCTGGGTCTTCTCTGAATATTGCTAAAATGCTGTTGTGTATTAAGTGTTGACCATTGCATTGTAGTTTTCATTGTTAGAATTATATATAACGTATCTAAATGATATAAAACACTTCTGACGCTTAAATATAGTAGAATTAGTGATGTTATATATTGTTTAAAAGGGGGGTCTCATTAGTTTTTTAAGCAAGTTCTGGCAATTTTGGAGCTAAATCAAGAGATGCAATAAACTTTATACTGTCTTCAAATATTTGATGTTTGTTAAGATAACAATGTTGATGTGTAGGATAATATTTTGAAAAAAAAACATTTATTCTATTTCTGTTCTCTTATTTTCTTTCAACGATATACAAAAAAAAATAACAAAATTGTTAATTGAATAATTTGTAATCACGATGTAAATAAAGAAATTCCTAGACAATGCTTGTTTTAATATGCATGTATATACATAGCATGTTACTTTTGCAACTTTCCGCAGGCAGTATACTGTCAAAAATATTTCTTATTTTATTTTGATTAAAAGCGAAAGATGACTGTATTTGCAATCCATGCTTTTGATTGACTTTACGTTTTGAAATATTTTCTGAATTTGCTTGTCAACGTCTATTGTTTCCAGTACTCTACAATGATAATCTAATGTCACCTAAGATTCCTCATTTTGTCTTGATTAAGCAAAACGGAATAGCTTACCTTGACATATTTTGATTGACCTCAAGTTAAAACGGAATTGCAACTAAAAAATCAAAATGGATGGCAACATTAAAGGATAAAAGGATTAAAGTCTTTTACCAATTGCTGTTGAAAAGTGATCGTGAAAATAGTTAAACATCGGAAAGCATTGTTCCTGGTTGAAGTTTTAAAAGATATGTCTCTGAACCCGGCATAATATACCGTGAACACACAATAGACGTCATTTACGAAGATTCATGGTCAGACATAGATGCCATGATGAACTCATGTTTCTGATTGCTAAAATTGTTTTAACTGTTGTCCTTAAATTACCAGTTTCAGTAAGTCTGCCATTTTTTCTTAAGTGATCTAATATTGTTTCCAAACGTTCGCCAGCTTTCGTGAAGTACAATGGTATTCGGACAAACCGCGAGAATTTTCCCGCGTTCATCGCAAACGACAAAGCCTGAAGGGTTTCGAATGCACCTGAATACCACGACAGTTCTAATTTAGGTCAAAATTTACTATGGATAATCGCCCTATCAAAATGAAAAAAAAGGCTACATTTCAAAACGCGAAATATTTGAGGAAATATTTGTTGATTTCAAAATATAGTTTTGGTGATCTACAAAAGGAGCACAAGTTCGACCATACGCGGTAAACAATTTTTATTTGTCAGGCAAAAAGCCTCCACCAAAACACGCCGCCTTTTACTTTCGTGGAGTCCGTGCGATGTGTATACACAATTATAATTTCTTAATAATATCATTCAGCTTCTGAATATCTTCATGATATTCTATTAATTTTTCTGTGTCTATAAATGAAGTAATAAAGTAGTTGTTATAACTTTAGTTCATGACCCAATTCTTTGAATTAATACAACTATATGTTTTGAAATAAATACTGACACATTCAATGGGTCACATCTTAGCTGAACAAAACTAGTCTTTTCGTAAATCTTCCACAATATTTGATTATAAAAATACAACAAGAATCATACAGTTAGATTGAAATTTAAAGAATGACTGCATACCTCTACACAGCTGTAAATAAACAGTAAAATATTGAGCAATCTGCTTCTTATCGGTTATGCCAGCTTTCCTGCAGGTGGCTGACAAATCAACCACTATTGCATAGCACCATGATTAGAACTATACAGATTAAATAATACCGATGTCCAAGACTAGACTGCAGGTGGACACTCTACCCCTTATCTACTGCATAACACCATGATAAGAACTATACAGATCAAATAATACCGATGTCCAAGACTAGACTGCAGGTGGACACTCTACCCCTTATCTACTGTCTAACACAATGATAAGAACTAAACAGATCACGTAATACCTATGTCCAAGCTACTACAAGTGGTCACATTGTATAACGATAATACAGAATATGGACACATGTTACATTTATAATTTCGTGAGAACTCTCGGGAACTTGCTACAAAACATTTTTGTTGTACAATAAATTTATTTCTTTTTTTATATCAATATATAATATCAGCATAATTATAACATAATGAGATCTGAAACAGCTGTTAAGTTTTATAATCTTTTTATTTTTCCCGTGACAGTTAAAATGTAATCCTTACTTTACAAGACACATACATTCAATAGGTTTAACCTGGCAAAAATTACATTGTACAGTCAAATCTCTCCATGGATATAGTGAGGGTCTAGGTGATGTTTAAATAATTTCGTACTAGGGACATACTTTGTCTATTTTCCGTTTATGTTGTTAGGATATTGCTAAAATCGGTTTTGACATCGCAAAAATATATATGGCTATAATCTAATATTTGCTTCGATAGATGGGATCGAATATATGAGATTTTATTTTTTATATCATTAGCTTAAAAAAATCCAATTGGTTTATTTACATTCCTCAATTAATGCTCCTTGGAGGTTACATATTCTCTTGTGATATTCGTCTAACTGGTATCTATTGATTGAAGTATTTTTGAGTTGTCACACACAATTTAGAACACTAAAAGTTTAACGAGTCAAAAGTTTATTCAAAAAGACCAGATACATAATTAAACATTGAACTATTTATCGAGTTCATTTATTCTTCGTAAGCTATCAATTCAGTAAACCACGATCGTTTAGATCCCCGATAATGTTGGATTACCTGGGACACTGCATCTAACTAAAACAATTGTTTGAAACATATGTTACTAGTATTTACTTTAATTCTTTATAAATATCAATACCGCACGGTCCTGGACTACTAATTGACAGTACACATAAATCTGGACATAGTATTTATTTTCCTGCACAAGTAAGTAGTAGATAATTCCGATAATTTAATAATCACTGTAAATGCACAAGTAAGTACTGTAGATAATTCCGATAATTTAATAATCACTGTAAATGAACTTGAAAGCATACATCTTTATTGATTTTAATATATTTTAACAAATAACTATTACTCATTACAACATTTTGTTATTTTGTTTATTACACTTTTTTAAAATGTATTTTTATCTTAAAATGTGGCATAAAATAACAAAATGAATAAAATTTAGCAAATAAACCATGTCAGCCAGGAAATAGTGTTTATTAACTGATAAACGGGACTAAATATTCTAGTTTTTAACCCGGTTGGCAACTTTTATTAGCATCACGACGAATCTATATTGATACGACCATATTTTATTTATTTACAGTGTATGATAAATTGTCCAAATCTAGAAGAAATTAGAAAACCTTTTATTGAAGAAATAAATGATAAATATTGTAATTTTAAAAACCTTTGTATTGATAATAAATTCTTGTGGTTAATGAGCAATGAAGATACATTTGTTATAAAACTTTTATTGAAATTAGTCGTTGAATTGAAAGAAAAGCGTAATGTATTAATCTGCTAAGATGATAGAGTTGTCTCCCCTTGCTCAGTTCTTACTGGATAACCTTATTACATTTATATATCTATGTTCTTATAATGAATACAATTATGTTAAAATGAAACTTTTGTTTATTTATTAGGAATTGTTTGTTTGTTTCTTTCTTTGATTAAATTGTAATTGATTCTGCCTCTAATGGGCACCTTTAATTGGTAAATAAAAATCTGTTCTGTTCTTTTAAGTGTACACTTGAGATATTTTTATTCTGTTTCTCTCATATAACTGTAACAGTAAGCAGGGAGGCAGTAGGAGTACTTTTGGCAGAAAATTAGACAATGTGAAGTAAATTTAAGGTCGAGTTAATGTTAATGTTGTTTTATTGTTACGTTGAGTAAATGCCACTTTTGGCAATTATTCAGCTTAATCTTGTCATTCAGTTTTTGTTGAAGAAGGCAGTCCGTGTGTTTTAGCAGAAAAGACAATAATTACACAATTCTTTTCAAGTAAATTATGGTCGAGCATATCGAGTATGTGATCAAAAGCGGATGATTAACTACCTTATCCACTCGACCATCGATAACCTTACTTAAATAAGAAGATAGAAAATACAAAGCAATATTTAGGAAACAAGATGCAAAATACAGACAAAACCACGGTTAATCAAAACAGGAGACAAACAGAAAACAACCAGACAAAAACAAATAGCGAATACGAATGTCAACAACGGTTTTGTCAATTATTCAGCAAAATCTATTCAGCAATAATTAGTCCTATTAATCTGAAAGTAATTTATATTTGTTCTTTATTAATTTATATACACGAAATATATTTATTGACATATTTCTACCAGGTGTTTAACAAGTCAATTAAATATAGTTTCATCATTTACTTATTTTCGATTACACCACTATTAATTTAAAAATGTCTTTTGAGAAAAAATCTCGTAACAAAAACATTAAACAAACATTATGTTCCTCTGTTGACTTACAATAACACATTTCATATTGCTGAATAATATCGCACTCTAATAAAATGAGGTTTTTTTTAAATTTCCGAACATAACATAATAACATAACATAAAATGTATGACACAGCTTTGGCAACCAATCAACGTTGTGGAATGAATTTTTGAAGACCAGTTAAACAAAGGAATTTGTTTTAGATGAATCAAAAGTATCGTACAGTGAATCGAAAAAAAAAATTAGATGCACTAGTTAAATAATAAGCCCGCATGGAAATACAAAAACTTTGAAAACCCTTACATATTATTACTTTGTAGGTAGCGATGAGTACCACAATTAAAAACTGGATTATTCTGACATTGCTGGTAACCATTATTTGTCAAGGATTAGCTGATAGTAAGTATAAATATTCTATCTATCAGTTGATTCTGTCTGCATGTTCGAGACTCACTTCAATCGCCTTAATCAACTCGACTACAATCCTAATCACTTTTCCTACCGAAGGTCAGGGGTTTTCTCTCGGAAGGTCAGGGGATTTCTCTCGAAACTACATGTACGGCTTGCCTTCATAATAAAAACTTAACGCCATGAAATAGCTGAAAAATTGATTGATAGTATGGAAGACGACCGGAGACACTAGTGTAGCCAGATTGATGGTATAGAAGACGACAGGTGACACTAGTGAAGCCAGATTGATAGTATAGAAGACGACCGGAGACACTAGTGAAGCCAGATTGATAGTATGGAAGACGACCAAAGACACTAGTGAAGCCAGATTGATAGTATGGAAGACGACTGGTGACACTAGTGAAGCCAGATTGATAGTATGGAAGACGACGGGTGACAATAGTGAAGCCAGATTGATAGTATGGAAGACTACCAGAGAAACTAGTGAAGCCCGATTGATTGTATGGAAGACAACGGGAGACACTAGTTAAGCCAGATTGATAGTATAGAAGACAACCGGAGACACTATTGAAGCCAGATTGATAGTATGGAAGAGTGCTGAAACTAGTGAAGACGACTACTTCGGAACGCCTCATATCTCACCTTTGTTTAGAGGCTTTCATGTTTCCTATTTGTTTGTTTTATGTTGTAAGCGTTTGTTGCTTGTTGTGTTAGTCATAGATGATCTTCCAGTTTGGTCAAATCCGACAAGTCCTGAGATTGTATATGCATATTTGGAAAAAACTAGATCCATAATATACATGTAAAAAGAAAAATATTTCACGTAACAAATTCTGTGTGTAAAATTTTTATTTTAGATTTTGAGTTTGATAAGATCATTGTGCCTTTGAAATTTTTTTTACGATCTAAAAAAATCACTGAACATGATATATTTCTCCCTATAAAATTCAATTGACCTTGCATTACTGTTACCTCATTTGACTATGACAAGAAGTATTCTAATTGACGAGATTTTTCCGGTTTGGAGAAGAAATTATAGTTCATCTATTGGTTAGTAATTTCGTGCATGGATTTTCTTTATTACACTTTATTATCTCCTGTTTTACTTTAATGCTGTCTCTTATAAACGCCTAGATGTTTAGTATTGTATTTAAAAAACCATGCTTTTAATCTCCTAACGGGACATCCTTTACTGTTACCGCTACAAAATTCTGAATTCAGTTTTCAGTACTTACCAAACTATTAATATCTTTCGTCCAAATGCGCAGTCATATCAGATCGTACCCCGTTTCTCCAATTGATTTATTGTTTGTTTTATCCTGTTCTAAATCAATCAATCAATCAATCAATCAATCAATCAATCAATCAATCAATCAATCAATCAATCAATCAATCAACCAATCAATCAATCAATCAATCAATCAATCAACCAAATGCTATATTTACAAACTAGATATTTTAAACACTTTCAGAATTCCCTAATATGAAACATCATGCTGATCACAAAATCCTTTTTTTTTCTGTGTTAATGATACCTGGTTCCATAAATATTTTTAATGTGTTGCTTGCGTATTTTCTTTGTAGAACCCTATTGTGGAATGATTGCGCAGAATCTAAGTTACAAGGCTTTCTGCTATGACGTAAATACGTATGCAGATTGTAAAACAACGTGTAGAAATGTTGTTATTGATCAGTTACATAAAGACCAAGGTAATTAATGAGTAAAAAAAACAGTTGTCAAAAAACTTCACAACAGCAAAAATACCTTTGACAGCTGTTGAAAGGTAAACGAATCTTGTCATAAAAAATGAATTGGTTATTAACGTGATGTTAAAACGTCCAGCAAAATTAACAACGAGATTAAGAATATAACAACAAAAATAAATCTCTTTCTTTAGGTCCAAAACGTGTAAACAGCGTTATATTTTTGCGTTGTAGCGTCTTTTAATAAAGCAGTAACATTTAATTTCCCTAACAGGATACATAACACTACAGAACACGGGCAGCATAAGGTTTTGGATGCATCTTGTAGAAATAACGCAAATATGTTTTATGTACATTAAACTGAACATGCTCCTATATTGCATAAAAATGCACAAAAATTATTTTGTTAGCAAAATTGTGTCTCATTATATATAAGTTACAGTAGACAACTGCATTAAATACAGACAGTGTCGTTCTTTCTTGTAAAATTTCATTGTTTATGCTAATGAGTCTGTTATTTTGTTCTCGTTTGCATATTTTATCTCAATGTGATACCAACCTTTAAAAGTTTTTATCATTTTATCATTAAAATCTAATTTCCAACAATTGTGACAGCCACAAATACGTGTTAATATATTTTAGTGCGAAATTCACAATTTAAAAATTGTCATATCAGAATCGATTGATTGATTGATTGGATGTTTGCTTTACGTCCAACGAGCAGTATTTAAGCTATATTCAGAACGAGAACAAGTTAAGAAACAATAAATCAACGGAAAATGGGGTAGGATGGGACACAGGGAATACAATTTTCTCTGCTACTGGAAAAGTATGGAGTATTGGGTAGGGGCGCAGAATTTAGCCTTTTGTAGCGGCTACAATGAGCCTAATCTTTTTCGAAATTTACAAACGGGGTCTTTATCCTGCAAGGAGTGTGGCACTCTCCAAACACATTAAACACAACGGTCCGCGGCCATTCTTTCTGTATTATGAACTGTGCAAGGCAATATCAGAATCGAAATAATGCTCTAGTCAAAATATAACTGAAGCCTTTCCATTTTGAATAATCAACAACACATGGATGAATTTTTTCTCTAGTAAATAAAAAGCTAAATATGTATTCTTTTTTCGCAGATTGCCCATGGGGAGATGCCCCTAATGCTGCTCGCTGTCAACAAATTAACAATTTAACCTCGGGGTTATTCTGTCTTAGGGGTAATATTTTGAGTTCACTGGTGTCCAGAGATAATTTAGTTACAGGAATGAACTGTTGTGGATCGTGTATGGAAACAACCAGACGAACAGCACCAGATAAAACAGCGAGTTGGAGAAGTCAATATCCAGGACTGTACTGACCACTTCAAATTTAAGACAAAGTTTAAATCCCGTACATATAGCTCAAGTTGTTTTTAAATTAGTTTTAAAAAATTGCATAAAACTGTTGATAACTAAACATGGATAATGAAACAACGAATCTCTTTTTTTTATTAACTCGCCTGATATTATTTATAACTTTGTGTCCGTCGTCTTACGTAAGATCTCGTAAGATGGCTACCTAAAATTTCATCAATAGAAATTGGATTTTTCAACTCTTTGCGTCGTAGAATATAGTAAGTATACTATTTTTGCAGCCGAATGTCCGGGGTTTTTCTCTGGGTATTTGAGCTTCCTCCCCCCAATACAAACTGGACGCCATGATATAACTGAAAAATTGCAGAAAGAATATTTTTTGCAAACGTCTTCGTGAGAGACCTATTGCCAAGTTTACAGGGAAAAAACTCGTCAACTCTTTTAATAGGTTTTACTATAAATACCATTTATTTTAACTTGTCCGTGCCTTCAATAAATTTTACAATACATACTATTTTGTAGATAAATATTCGAATGAAAATATGATTGCAGATAGTTTTCCCCATTTTTAGATTAATTATTTAGCGATTATGCTGCATTAATTATTTAATACACCTATTACTGACTAACGGTGTATGATACTTAACCTTTCTCATCAACTCACTCACTACAATACAAGAAGCGGGAGGTTTGGCATGCCATGAAATCTGTTTTAACACGCTATTTCTGTTGAAATGCCTGTACACTACCATCGCTGTTGTTGCTTCAGTTTTGTTTTAATATTTTATTGTATTACATTGTTATCTAAATTAAGTGCACCCTTGATACAGCGTAAGACGGGACCCCACACTTCATCGGTTATAATGTGGAACAATTATCTTCATAGATCTCTTGGCCCCACTGGAACCCTGTAAAATTTTAATATCTATTAATAGCGAAGAATTCTAAGCGACACTTTGTTAATATAGTGCAGAAGTTTAAAAACATTAAATAAAATACGGAATACTGAATTTATATTTTGTAACATTAGGTAATACGCGATAAAAATCTAATTGATACAGTTTATTTATTTCCGTTTCTAATTTCGAATTTCGACGAACATGGTTTTCAATCATTTTCGTGGATCAGAATAGAACAAACTAAACATTGTTTGCGATATAACTCTTACCGAATGATCCCAACACGTATAGCTCAGTGTCGACTTCCGTTTTGTCTGAATCCGTTTTTCTTTCCTTTGTGTTTTGATATTATTTTTCCTATCTTTTTGTGTTTTTTAAAAAATATGTTTGGTTTTAATTTGTTTCCTTTCGTTATACGCAAATTAATAAGTTCTCAAAATAAATGTACAGTGTTCTCTTTAACTTTAATCAAATTTTAAACATTAAAGGAAGTGTTTTGAAAATTGATGCTGACAGTACATACTTTTTTTAAACACATTTGTCTAGGAAAAAATATCCTGCAACGATTAAAGCTGATACCTGTTTTTTGATCGCGATTTTTAAGAGGAAGGAAACATAGACAGATCGCAGAAAAATACAAATTCCATGCAGTCACGTTCCCTACAGACATGACATCTGCTTGACCATGCAAAACCTACATACGAACATCTCTCGGCCATTTCCGTCAAGTGTCGGGAAATAGGCGGAAATAACCGAGGTGATCCGATTGCACTGATCTGGGACTTCGAAGATTGTCCGTGACGTCATAACCGTACAATTGACACTATGACGTTCACAGCTATGGCAAATAAACAAATTAACAAAAGCATATCGGCTTTTAGCAATGATCGAGAATTTGAAAAAGAAGTATCGACTTTTGGCATAGGAAGGATTCAATTAACACTGCATAAACGTCGAAACTGCACGGTTAGCAATCTATTTTGACATAAGTTTTCTACACGAGTAAGTAGTTAATTTAGAAAATTAAATAATCACTTTAAATGAACTTTCAATCAGACATCTTTCCCAATTTTAATAGCCTTTTGATGAGGTCGATAAAAACAAATATTGACCGAAATTTAAGGCTATGCTGTACTGCATACGTGAGTATTATTCTAATTCGTACTGATTACAAAGTAGAAAACCAATTAAAACGCAAATTTTGACAATTTGGAAAATAAATTATTTTTAGATGTAATTACACCAAAAGTCACACCCCTGTATAGTGCATATATACTCTAAAAAGGAAAAGCATAGTGGTTTTTACATTTTTTAATAAGCGACATTCAAATGAAAATTTTACATTTATACGAACAATTTTTTTTATTGCGAAGTATTCTTTGCAATTCCTCTTGCAACATCTATCGAAATCGATTTAGGGTCGGCGGTGGTGGTTGGCGCACACGTTTGTCCAGTTGATCCCATTGATGTTCGATGGGATTCAAATCCAGCGAGTTTGAAAGCTATGACAACACATTAATGTTATTCAGCTCAGAAAAAGTTTCTGGTTAGTTGAGATGTATGCGGCCTAGCATTGTCCTGTTAGACATTTCCAATATCTCCGACTGGTGGTCACTAATTAGGAGACGATGTACTTAAATGATGTCGTCTATGTATCGCTGAGCTGTTAAGTTCTTTGGTACGTACACTAACTCTGAGATTCTGTCATCTGATATCGCCGCCTACATCATGACGGTACCCCCGCCGAATCTATCCACTTCCTGGAAATATGACGTTTCATTTCGTCGGCGCTAAACACGTGTTCTACCAGATCACGCTTCTGTTCAGACACCGTGACTCGTCACTAAATCAGATGTACGTTATTTACAAAAGTTCGTCTGCTTAATTTTCGGCGTAAACCGTAAACCGTAAACGAAATTGAGTTTCGAACAGAGAATATTCGCCTGTTTTTAGGTTACTCTTTCTTTCAAAAAAATGCAAGCAAAACGCTGAACGCATGGGGGGTCTAACTGTTAGTATAGACGTTCTTTGTTTAATACGAACAGGAAAAACAATAGTAGTCAATTGTTCAATGGATTAATAAGTGAAAATTGATGGAGCTGTGCTGAGACATGGAGTTGGAGACAAATCCGTGCATCTTGCTCATTTCGTTGATTTGTTGTGACCGAGAAAAAAAGGTAGTTTTATCGTTACGGCTATTGTGTGTATTTGAAATGATTCATAATTGAAATTACAAGCAACGCAATTTTAAAGTATCGTTTATACATGCCTTCACACTCGCATTTCGTCCACATTCGAATTCGGTTATTTCCCGTCATTCAGTACTGTGTACAATGAATCCAAAACGAAGTGTACTGTTAAAATGTTTTCTTGTAATATGTATTTATCTATAAAACAAATGATTTCATAATAATAATATACAGCTGATTCAATTAAATAGCTTTCCGTTTAAGCGATACATTGCTCAAGATATTTGAATCGTCTAAATTCGAGTGTACTGGCTTAATTTATTGTCTTAAGCGTACACGGCACATGGCCGCCATATTTGTTTACTTTTAGCAAGAAAAAAGTATTTCCCCAAAAGTCGTTCATCTAATTATGAACGGATCTGGGAAGAACTGGTTTAAGGCCTTTTGACCAATTAAAATGACTACAAACGTAAACGAATGTAAGATAAGAATTATTTGCTGTTGACGCGCTTTGTCCGAATATCATTGTACTGTACGTTACGTAAGTAGCCGTACGTTTGTACAAAATTTGCTGACTTACAATAAAAGTTCCCGTAGCAATTGGCAAGGGGCGATTGATAAATATTATATAGATATATAAAATAAACCTAAAGTATCACGAACAACTTGCTATGCTATATTATAATTCTGAAACCAAATCTTAATGAAGTCATTTTATACATTTTATAGGGGCGATGACTAAGATAACTAAAAACTGGATTATACTAACAGTCATGGTAGTGGTAACCAGTATGTGTCAAGGATTACCTGACAGTGAGTATAATTAGTGCTACTATTATATTAC
Source organism: Limnoperna fortunei (assembly GCA_944474755.1). Lineage (NCBI taxonomy): Eukaryota > Metazoa > Mollusca > Bivalvia > Mytilida > Modiolidae > Limnoperna > Limnoperna fortunei. The sequence continues at coordinate 57,840,745 of OX104124.1, forward strand.
ATGTTAATTATATAAAGGTGTCCACCTTTAAACGCAGTAAATTTGCTATTATTTACTTTCCAACCCATTTGTTATTTAGACAAAAAAATATGTTTCAACTCTACATGTCCTGACTGATGTGTAACCTTATCACAAGAATAAATAAATCAATCAATCAATCAGGTAAGAAAGCAATGTATGATTCAATCAATCAATCAATCAATCAACCAATCAATCAATCAATCAATCAATCAATCAATCAATCAATCAATCAATCAATCAATCAATTATTCTTAACACTTTTGGAACTCCTACATGAAGTACACACTGATAATGCAACAAATACACAAATGAATACAATCGGTGTTTTCTTGAAGAAAGAAGAAACAATGTTTACTATCCCTGGTTCCATAAATATACATTTTAATATATGTTAAAATTTCCTTGTAGAACCCTATTGTGAAATGATTGTGCAGTATCCAAGTTACAAGGCTTTCTGCTATGACGTAAATACTTATGCAGATTGTACAACGACGTGTAGAAATGTTGTTATTGATCAGTTACATAAGGATCAAGGTAAATAATGAGTGAAAATTAGTTGTGAAAAAACTTCATGACAGCAAAAATAGTTTTGCCAATGACAGCTGTTGAATCTTGTCATAAAAAGAATGAATTGGTTATTCACGTGATGTTAAAACGTCCAGCTAAATTCACAACAAGAACAAGAATAAAACAATACCAGTATTAGCTTTCCTTAGCCGTCTCCAAGCTTTATTTTATATTGTGGACAAAAAACGTACTGTTTTTATTGTTAAATAGCAATATGTATTGTTATAATTTACATCACTTCATTATAAATACACAATGTTAAGATAGCCAAATCAGGCAACCGCAAAATAAAGGTCAGAAACAGCATGCACAGTGCTAAGCATCCCTAGATGCATTATACCTGGTAAGATAGTTGATGTGTACCTTGTCAGTAAGCAGGAAAAAAATTTGATTTTTCTCCTAACCGGAGTCATTTGTCTATTAAAAACAGATCAGAGGCAGTATCCAAGAATGCATTGGGGTTAGTCCCTAGATGCATCATATTTACCAATATAGTTGATGTAGACATGTTCGCGAACATTGTCACGCTTCGGAAATTTCCGGCAATTTCCGTCGTGTTTCTCCGTTTAAGTTTTATGATACACATTTTATGATAAACATACACAAATCTGTGCCACTTTCCTTTTAAAACAGTTTGATTCCCATTATCTTGCATAGTTTTCCCTTTTTTCATCGTCACCGATTCCTGACCGCTCGGCTTTTCTCGATAGGCTACGAACTTAGGTCGGCCTATTATGATTGCTACCGCCCCATAATCATGCCTGGTTTTCACCCCTCTGCTTTTTTGTTGGTCAATCGGCAACTATCTCCCGATTTAGCCACAGCATTGTTCATCTTTTATACTTGGGGTACAACTGGGCTCCGAAGTTTCGGTTTTGATTATTTATCATGCGAGACGGGAATAAATGTGATATATGGTATTTTGTATCGCTAATGTATTACATGGTTGCATTTTCGCGTCCTGAAAAATTTTAATAACGCAATGTAGCGAGAGAATTAACTGGATTTGACTTTTCCCTAGAAAAGACAATGTTACTAAGTAACTCGACGGGTGTCTAATTAGAGGCAGGCACTTACTCGTCTGGAGCACCTGAGTGCACCCATAGTGTTTATTGGGTTCGGTTTACTCTCTTTCTGTGTGTTTTATGTTTTTGGTTTTTTGTGTTGTGTTTGTCTATATCCGGATTTGTAACTGTCCCTTGGCTTTTGGCTCTTGTTGTTCGGTCGGTTTTCTTTGCTACTTTCTTAACCTTATAATAGGCAGCGATTCCTAGTAATTGAATGCATCTAGAAGAAAACAAAAACCAAGCGAAATTGACAACTGCGATGTTTACGTAAATTGATTTCTTTGGGAAAAAATGTTTTTGACAATATAATCATTAATTGCATTTAATAATTAAGAAATAGATTAATGTGAGCGGGCTCTATACGAATAAGAACATGGTCAGACCTTATATTTGTCAATATTTTATTCCGAGCGATAGCAATAATCTAGTTCTTAAATTACATTGCTCTTGTTATGAAGTACTTGTATGTTATTTAATTTCTCGTATGCATATTTATCATTGAGTAACTAATTTCCAACAACTTTAAAGACACAAAAACGCGCAAAATATGAATATACACCCATATTTAAATACTCAATAACATATGAGTGCAATAAATCACTTCATAAGTTAATTAAAGTCTATGTTCTGTTTTGACAGATTGTCCATGGGGAGATGCTCCTAATGCTGTCCACTGTGACAAAATAAACAATTTAACATCCGGGTTATTCTGTCTTAGAGGTGATATAAGTTCACTTGTGAACAAAGACAATTTAATTACGGGAATGAACTGTTGTGGAAAGTGTATAGCTACAACCATGCGAACAGCGCCCGATAAAACAGCTAGCTGGAGAGGCAAATACAAAGGACTGTACGGGTCATTTCTGATCTAAGACAAATCCTGAATCTTAAATCTTGAAACATGTATCTCGCGTTTTGTTTGCAGAAGCAGTTTTAACAAATTTAATACAATTATTGATAACTTAAATAAATGAAGCATCGAGACTCTTTGAAATGTGTATTTTTATTGTGAAATTCCAAATGGCTGACAACGAAGTACATATGACTCGTATGTTCAGAAGCGTTGAAATGTGTTCTCAGTAAGCGCAAAGCCGATTAAAGCTAAATTGTATACAAATGTTTATTGAAATAATTGTATTATACACATTGTAATTTCAAAATGGCGAGTACCCGCAGAATTAAGTTTAACATAGGTCTTTACATAAATGATAAAACCGTTTAACAAGATGAACATGAAAGCAATATTCATTGTACGATTCTCTACAAAGTTGTGTTTTTCATTCCAATCGGAAACTTTAGTGACTCTAGGGGAAATGTTTGAAAAAAACTAATTGATACACTTTATTTTTTTCCGTATCGAATTTCGACGAACATGGTTTTCAATCATTTGCGTCGATTCAGGATAGAACAAACTAAACATTGTTTGCGATTTGGATCTAGCTGAAATATCCATACACGTTTAGCTCAGTGTCGACGGCCGTTTTGTCTGAATCCGTTTTTTCTTTCCTGTTTCTTTATTTTATTATTTTTTTCTATCTATTTTGTTATTTTTAAAATATGTTTTCCTTTGTTTAAATTTGTTTCCTTTCTTTATACGCAAATTAAAAAGTTCTCAAAATAAATGTACAGTGTTCTCTTTAACTTTAATAATCAAATTTTAAACATTAAAGGAAGTGTTATTAATATTGATGATGACACTACATGCTTTTTTTAAACACATTTTTGTAGGAAAAAATATCCTGCAACGATTAAAGCTAATATATGTTTTTTTTATCGCGATTCTTAAAATAGAAAAAAACACAGACACATCGCATAAAAATACATATTTGGGCATATAATTCCATGCAGGCACGTTCTCTACAGACATGCCATCTGAATGACCATGCAAAACCTATACATACGAAACCACTACACTGTTCCGGGACGTCGAAGATTGTCCGTGACGTCATAACCGTACAATCGACACTTTGACGTTCATAGCTACGGGCAAAAATAAACAAATAAATAAAAACATATCAGCTTTTAGCATATTCTGGTACCCTGACGATGATATCCTCATTAGCCTAAGCGGCCTTCGGATATAACGTCAGGTCAGGAGCATTGGATTTCAACGGTGAGAGCGTTGAAATTTGAAGTTCGGATGTCCTCTAGACTTGCCATTTTGTAATGAAGATAAGTTCAATTAGACCGAAAGTATTATGACGTCATTCTCTTTATGACGTACAATGTTTACATTTCTAAGCTGAGTTTAAATTTAGACTTTATAATTTAAACGTAAAGTTTAAAATGTAACTTATATTAACATTTTATAAAGAAAAGGTATTTCCAGCTATAAAAAAGATTGACATGTGCATGTGAGTTTACATGGCGTCACATTATCAGCCAATCAAAATGCTTATATTGGAGGTCCTGACCTGGTGTTATATTTGAAGTGAAGCTTGCGTCAATGAAAAATATTGCACCAGGAGACCAGGTTACTTTTAGCAATGATCGAAAATTTGAAAAAGAAGTATCGACTTTTGGCAAAGGAAGGATTCCATTAATACTGCAAACGTCGAAACTGCATGGTTACCAATATACATCTATTTGGACATAAGTTTCCTACAAGAGTAAGTAGTTAATTTAGAAAATTATATAATCACTATAAATGGACTTTTAACCCTTACTATGCCAGAGAGCCTAAAAATAGGCTTTTTGTACCCCTTTCATTTTGCCAGAAGCCTTTTTTTAGGCTTAGATACTGTTGCCAATACAATTAAAACGTCGATTGTTCCGACACAGATATGGTGACGTCACAAACGTCGGTCATCGGGAACATGGAGTATCATAAAGGGAAATATGTACAATATTAAAATTGTATTTTAATACTACTAGTAATTAAATACACACACATGTTGCTTTTCGCAATTGCAAATGCTAGTTACGCTTTTTGTACGATTTTTTAGTTTAAAGAAAACGCGATTATATATCTCGGAATTTAAAATTATATATAAAAACGGATTAGAAAAAAAACATCTGGCAAAAACCTCCTACGTCATAATTGGGCAACGACGTCAAAATTACGTCACGTCGGGTAGTTGCGTTAAAAGTACAATCATAATGGCTGCTTGGTTCCGAACATGCCGCCAAGAAATTCTAAACCAATAGTTTACTTTTACCTGATGTTCGCACTGAATATTCTTCGAAAGATAGTAAAGGAAACCAACAGGTCAGCGAACAATTCTTTTTTTTTTAAACTTTGCAATCATGGATTTGTTTAAATAAGTTAGAAGTAACAAATAACCTGAGATTGAAATTTTAATCATATTTTCTTTTCAATAATAGGCAAGCGGTAGTGATTTCAATAAATAACCAAAAATGCGATATAACTTTTAAAAAAAGTATTAAAATTTTCGAGAGAGAAAACAAGGGTTGCAACCAACTTTCCAGGCGTGAACAGTTCAAGAAATTAAAAGAGGCTCTAGCGGAAAGATTGAATATATGCCAAATCAAAATAAGATTAGAATGAATACATAATACGCATATTTACACTACAAATGAAAGCAACAATAATAAGGTAGAAATAAAATTGACATATTTAAATTTGCTCTGAATAATTTGTCTTCTGCTGCATATAAATATTACATTTGCATTTACAGAGTAGTGCAAAAAGTATTCGTCAATATGGCGGCGTCGGCAAATTGCTAAAAATATTTCACAAGTTTTCGGTATTTTTTCTGTTATAAATAGACGTCGTAGTAACAAAAGGGTAAGGTCACATTCCTTTGTGGTTACGTCACAAACAAAATGACGCAAAATTATGACGTCATTTGACAGATGTGATAACATTTTGCACTTTTACCGAAACAATGGGTCGGAAAGGAGCAGAGTCAAGTCCTGATGTTAAAACAGTAATAACTCAACTGTACGAAGATGGATCATCTATTACGAGGATCAGCAAGTTGTTATATATTCCTAGAACTACTGTATCAAGTTTTATCCACAGATTTCTTCAATGAGGGACAGTAGAGAACATGGAAAGAAAAGGTCGACCAAAACTTGTGACGCCGAGAGATTATCGGAAGTTGGAACGGATTGTAAAGACGAACAGGAGGGACACCCTTGCAGATATCACCACCAAATTCAACGAGAACCGAGAAAAACCTGTTGCCAAGCGAACACTTCAGTTTCATCTGCATAGAAACGAGTTTAAAAGAAGGGTTTTGAGGAAAAAAATGGTTGTAAAGGAGGTAAATCGGAAGAAGCGTTTATCTTGGTGTCGCGAGAAGAGATGGTGGACAGTTCAGCAGCATTGGAAGAAAGTTATCTTTTCAGATGAAAGCAAGATAATGATAGGACACGATGAAAGAGTCTATGTGTGGAGGAAATGCGGTGAGGGCTGGAGACCGGACTTGGTACCGTCGGCAAATGTGAAACCGAAGTATGAGGCCATGATTTGGGGATGCATTACATTTAATGGTGTTGGCACAATTTCTGATGTGAGAGGTAACATTAATTCAGAAAAGTATCAAGAAATACTAGAAAACAATCTGTGGCCAGTTTTAGCTCGGCATTTCCCTACTGGAAGTTATTTGTTCCAAGATGACAATGCTCCGGTTCACCGCTCACGTTCTACGATGGATTACATTGCCAGAAACCATATTAAATCCATGTCATGGCCTGCACAATCACCAGACATAAACATAATTGAAAATATATGGTTGTATCTTAAAAGAAAGTTGCAGTGTAGGAAGAGTAGGATAAATTCGAACGCTGATCTTTTCCGTGAAGTACAGGCAATATGGATGGACATAACAGTTGACTACGTGCTGAGCTTGTACAAGTCTATTCCAAAGGAATTCTTCAGGTTATTAAGTTGAAGGGACATTTGACAAAATATTAGGTAAGTCTCGATGTTGAAGTTTTACTTGTTTTGTTTTAACCCTTGCTTTTATTCAGTAGGATAATTTACGATAACGTTGTTGACGTCGCAAAAATGACGAATACTTTTTGCACTACTCTGTATCTTGTGTTTAGGTACGCAAAGCAAGTTATCCGCCTTAAAACCAGACAAAACAACCTAGGGCCATCTTCAAGACTTAGACTGTGGACTCGAATGACGATTAATGAGCTAAAAGGTTTTCTGCTCGTTATATTTAATATGGGGATAATTCGAAAACCTACAATATCTATGTATTGGCAAAAAAATAGTTGCTTTTCTACACCATGGTTTCCTAAACTGTTTCGTAGAAATCGGTTGCAATTGATTTTGAGATTTCTTCACATGGTCGACAATACAAAAACCCCGCAAAGAAATTCACAGTTTTATAATCCGGCGGCTTGGTTTAAACCGTTAGTGGAACATGCAAACATGGTTTTTAAGCGACATTATATTCCCAAAAGAGAGTTATCAATTGATGAATCTATTGTTGGCACGAAGGCTAGGACTGTAATGACTCAGTATATTCCGAGTAAGGCTCATAAATTTGGAATTAAATTATGGATGTTGGTTGAAGCCGCTACTGGTTATATAATCCATTTTTTGCCCTATCGCGGTAAAAGGTACGACCCAGTCCCAGCCGGGGAGACTCAAGGAACTCATGTCGGCTTAAAACTTCTGCGCGAATCCAATCTTTTAAACATGAAGTACCACGTTTGCGACAATTTTTTCGCATCCTTACCCCTGGCTAAAAACTGTTGAACGCTGGAACATTTATGACAGGAACTCTCAGAGCTAACAGAGAAATGCCTAATTTAATCAAGAATGCAAACCCCAGGGAACATGAGTGCGTGTATGGTCGACAAAACCGTATACTTTGCGCGGCGTACAAAGAAAGAAAAAAATCAGTTAAGGCAACTAACTTTGCAGAGGACAAACCTTTGGTTGCGAAAGTTTTCAGTAAGAGTATGGGAGGAGTCGATTTGAATGACATGATGTCAGGAATATACGACGACAAACGAAAAGCTAAAACTATGTGGAAAAGACTCGCCATAAATATATTTCACCGCATGATGCTAAAAGCAGACATATTGTACTCACAAAATACAGACGAAAAAGTACTATCCAGACTTGACTTCATACAGGAAATAATTCAATCTTTGTCCGAAGAATATCTGAATAATGATGAGCGGCGGCTTGTACTAAACCGAGGAATAATCCTGCAAGATTACAAAAACTTATGCGCGGTAAACAAAAGCAGTGTTGCGTATGCTCACGGCCGCAGCGTAGACGTAGGACAAGTACATACTGTACAGCGTGTCTTAAAGGTGTACATGGCATGTGTTGGCACCACCACCAGTGTGAAGCGTTGGAACAGTAGGCTTGATCTCAGTATAAATTAAAAGTGTAAAATTAAAGGATTTTTTTGTGTAATAGAATAGAATAAGAATAGAATAATTTTATTGACGCAAGCACATTATAATAATGGCACAGGCCCAATGAACAATATATAATAACAACAGTGGTTTACAAAAGAATATATGATCATACATAATGACTAGAAATTTACACAGAGTATACAATAAACTAGTTATATACAAAGTGACTGGTCACGAGTGGAAAAACATTTACTAATAATTGGCTGTATTGAGTATAATGTAAACACCTGTACTGACTATAATGCATATGTAAACACCAGTACTAAGTATAATGTAAACACCGGTACTAAATATAATGTAAACACTTGTACTAAGTATAATGTAAACACCAGTACTGAGTATAATGTAAACACCAGTACTGAGTATAATGTAAACACCTGTACTAAGTATAATGTAAACACTAGTACTGACTATAATGTAAACACTAGTACTGACTATAATGTAAACACCAGTACTAAGTATAATGTCAACACCAGTACTAAGTATAATGTCAACACCAGTACTAAGTATAATGTAAACACCAGTTCTAAGTATAATGTAAACACCAGTTCTAAATATAATGTAAACACCTGTACTGAATATAATATAAACACTAGTACTGAGTATAATGTAAACACTAATACTAAGTATAACGTAAACACCAGTACTAAGTATAATGTAAACACTTTTACTAAGTATAGTGTAAAAACCTGTACTAAGTATAATGTAAACACCATTACCAAGTATAATATAAACACCAGTACTAAGTATAATGTAAACACCTGTACTGAGTATAATGTAAACACTAGTACTAAGTATAATGTAAACACCAGTACTAAGTATAATGGAAACACATGTACTAAGTATAATGTAAACACCTGTACTAAGTATTATGTCAACACCAGTACTAAGTATAATGTAAACACCAGTTCTAAGTATAATGTTAACACCTGTACTAAGTATTATGTCAACACCAGTACTAAGTATAATGTAAACACCAGTTCTAAGTATAATGTTAACACCTGTACTAAGAATAATGTAAACACCAGTACTAAGTATAATGTAAACACCTGTACTAAGTATAATGTAAACACCTGTACTAAGTATAATGTAAACACCTGTACTAAGTATAATGTAAACACCTGTACTGAGTATAATATAATCACTAGTACTGAGTATAATGTAAACACTAATACTAAGTATAACGTAAACACCAGTTCTAAGTATAATGTAAACACCAGTTCTAAGTATAATGTAAACACCAGAACTGAGTATAATGTAAACACCTGTACTGAGTATAATGTAAACACCTGTACTGAGTATAATGTAGACACCTGTACTAAGTATAATGTAAACACCAGTACTAAGTATAATGTAATCACATTTACTAAGTATAATGTAAACACCTGTACTGAGTATAATGTAAACACTTGTACATGTACTAATTATATAGTAAACACCTGTACTAAGTATAATGTAATCACTTGTAATAATTAAGTATATAGTAAACACCAGTACTAAGTATAATGTAATCACCAGTACTAAGTATAATGTAAACACCTGTACTGAGTATATAATGTAAACACCTGTACTAAGTATAACGTTAACACCTGTACTAGGTATAATGTAAACACCTGTACTGAGTATAATGTAAACGCTAGTACTAAGTATAATGTAAACACCTGTACTAAGTATAGTGTAATCACATGTACTGAGTATAATATAAACACTAGTACTAAGTATAATGTAAACACCTGTACTGAGTATAATGTAAACACCTGTACTAAGTATAACGTTAACACCTGTACTAAGTATAATGTAAACACCTGTACTGAGTATAATGTAAACGCTAGTACTAAGTATAATGTAAACACCTGTACTAAGTATAGTGTAATCACATTTACTAAGTATAATGTAAACACCTGTACTGAGTATAATGTAGACACCTGTACTAAGTATAATGTAATCACATTTACTGAGTATAATGTAAACACCTGTACTAAGTATAACGTTAACACCTGTACTAAGTATAATGTAAACACCTGTACTGAGTATAATGTAAACACCTGTACTAAGTATAACGTTAACACCTGTACTAAGTATAATGTAAACACCTGTACTGAGTATAATGTAAACACCTGTACTAAGTATAACGTTAACACCTGTACTAAGTATAATGTAAACACCTGTACTGAGTATAATGTAAACACCTGTACTAAGTATAACGTTAACACCTGTACTAAGTATAATGTAAACACCTGTACTAAGTATAATGTAATCACATGTACTAAGTATAGTGTAATCACACGTACTAAGTATAATGTAAACACCTGAAAGGATGAAGTAATTTTTAATACTTTAAAAGAGGTGCTATCTAAACAATTTATCATTTTTTTATTATCAATATTATTAGATATTCCCAGATAATTTATTATTTTATTTTGAAAAGACTGTCTAAATTCTGTATATTTTTCACATTGGGTTAAAAAATGAACTTCATCTTCTATTACACTTTTGTCACACATTTTACAAAGTCTATTATTCAAAGGTATTGAGTTGTGTCTGCCCTTTTATTACCAGAGTAAATTTTCTTTTTTAAAAGATATCTTAATGCAAAGTGTCATAAAAATATATTGAGTTTTAAGTCGTTTGAACTTACATATTTGAAGGATATAAACAGAATTATAAAACAGCGATTGTTAAGCATACAAAAATTTATAAAAAAAATCTTTGGACTCTATACGTACACATGAGAGAACGAAAATAATAACAACCAACGACCTAAAAGAAACAAAAAAAAACTAACTAACTAACAGGGAAAACATGAAACAAAACAAAAAGAAACAAACAAACAAAACAACCCTTCGAATTCTCAACAATAAGAGATACATAAAAAGAAAAGACATTAATTCACATTTTAAATTTAAAACTGAAAAAAAACGTAATAATATCATTGGAATGACTTTTTTTTCATCACGATTTCCTATCTTTTTATTTTCTAAAGACGTCGTTTTCCCTTTATTGGTTCTCTTTCTTGTGACGTTACGCTATTGTTAACATCACTGACGTAGCAGTTGTATTTGAATAGTCGAATGTTGGTCTGGCAAAATAAAGAAAAAGGCTTGGCACTGAAAGGGTTAATCAGACATTTTTCCTAATTTTAATAGCCTTTTGACGAGGTCGATAAAAACAAATATTGACCGAAACTTAAAAAGGCTAGCCTATACTGCATATGAGAGAATTATTCTAATTTGTACTGTTTACAAAATAGAAAATTAATAATTAAAACACAAATTTTGAACATTTGGAATACAAATCATTTTTAGATGTAATTAGTTTAAACATATTTATTAATATAAATTCCAATAATATGTACAAAATACATCATACAAAGAATAACATACAGGATTCGGAAATAAGCATGTAAGCTTTTGTTAATCCGTCTCCTTACAATTCCGACAAAATGTAATATCAAAACTATAAGCATGCTTAGAGAATGAATAGAAATAGAAAAAGGACATGTAAATGTTGTCAGGAAGTGTAATCAATAAAAGAAACCGTCAATGTGACAATGGAAATGATGGAACAGTGAACTGCAGTTAAAAAAGCGTTTGCTTTGAACAATATATTTTTGAACAAGATTAAAGACATTAATATTTTCATCTAATGTTAGAAAATCTGACCCATACAATAATAAGTTAACATCGACAGGTTGGTTTAAATTAAGAGTATGTATGGTACTGTAACGAAGCTGATCGTTTTATAACATTCAAAAAGAAAATGATAGGTTGATTCGACATGACCACATGTACATTTTGGAGAATCCACAAGGTTTCGCAGAAACAGGTGTTCATTTAGTGAACTACTGTTCATACGAAGCCTTGCATGTAGAATCTGCCCTTTTCGAGTTCAAACGTAATAGTATTTTGGGGTTACTTTGCTACGAGTCTCCAATTTATTTTTAAATATACTTAACGAGGTAGACCTTCTTACATCCAATGGCAAATTATTCCACATGTTAATGGTCGCAGGCAGAAAATATTCAGAGTAGAAGTTCGTTCTTGTACGAACATTAACAATATTTTCGACTTGGCGAGTAAAATGACTATGTCGATCACCAATTGAACTAGGAACAAGTTCCCATAAATAATTTGGGGATTCCTTGTTTATAATCTTATATAATTGAATAAGTCGATGTTTGTCCCTCCTAGCCGAAAGTGTTTTCCAACCCGTTTCTTGATAAAGTTTTTCTAACGACGTCAATTTTGTCCCTCCCGTAACAATGCGCATAGCGTTTATCTGGACACTCTCTAACTTGTTTACTAAGTATTGTGTATAGTTATGCCATAACACATCCCAATATTCCAGAATTGGTCTAATATAAGAAAAGTAAGTTCTCTCCAGGACATACATGTCAAGGACAAATCGTACCCTACGAAGGAAATTAACTCTATTATAAGCTTTTTTAACAATGTAATTAATGTGGTCATGCCAAGAACCATTACTTGACAAATAAATGCCTAAGTGTTCACGTGAAGCGACTTCTTGTATATTGAGCCCGTCCATAACAATAGGTGGATGAATTGGCATGACTGATTTACGAGATACAGTTATCGTTTCAGTTTTATGTGTGTTTAATTGTACTAATCACTTTTCTGACCAGCTATGAATTTTAGCTAGATCCCTATTTAATATGTCAGCAGCGACTTCGGGACTATCTACTATTATATAAATGCTAGTGTCGTCTGCAAATAGCTTAACACAAGCATTAATATCTTCTACAATATCATTAATAAATAAAAGAAGCAATGAAGGTGCCAAAATGGAACTCTGAGGAACACCTACATTAATAGATGTCCAGTCAGAACTAACACCGCTTAAAACCACTCTTTGTTCCCTCCCTGAAAGATAGTTTTTAAAGCAGAGTAATAAATTTCAATCAATACCATAATTCTGAAGTTTGAATAAGAGTCATTTGTGCCATACACGGTCAAGTGCCTTACTTATGTCACAAAATACGACATTATTTCTTTCCCATTATCTAAGGCTTTCCCAATATCATTGGACACGCTTATGAGCTGGTTTACGGCAGAATCACCTCTAGTAAATGCCGACTGACTGGGTGTGATTATACTGTTTTGTTGTAAAAAATTGTGGACATGTTTATAGACACATCTCTCCATACATATGGATATAACACTAAGTAAGGAGATAGGTGTATAATTTTTTACTTCACTCGGTGAACCACTTTTGAACACGGGTGTTACATTTGCCTTCTTCCATTCAAAATAAGACAAAGATAACGACATATTGTATAGTTTACACAAAGGATATTTTAAAATAGACGAAGCCTCCTTTAGTAATCGCGGATTTATTGAATCAGGTCCAGAGGCTTTGTTAATATTTAAAATAGGAAGGACATCTTCGACTTCACTTTCATCTAAAACAATATTTTCTAATTTAGATTCTTGATGACTTAATCGGTCTGGAAGTGTAGCTTGTGTTTCATCTATTTTTGTCTGCAAAGCAAAGTAATCGTTAAGACTGTTTGCTCTGTCAGTGCCATCAAAAATTAATCTATCACCAACTAATAAGGGGAGTATATCAGTATGTGCTGGTTTAATACCAGCTATTTTATTGCAAATTACCCACCAAGCCTTAGATGAACATTTCTCAGCAGATAATTTTCCTACTAAATCGGAGCGGTACTTTTCGCAAGCGATTCTAACATGTGTGACGTCACATTATTCCTTATTTTTTTGAATTTATCCCAGTCAGTCGGTTTATTGGAGCGTTTTGCTTTACAGTGAGTGCGATTTTTTTTCCTGATAAGTTTTTTTCAGATCACAAGTGAGCCATGCTGGATTTGATTTCCGAATGGTTACTAAACGATTCGGAATACACGAGTCCGCTGCAAATACAATGCTGTTTGTAACATCGCTTACAATCTTATCAATATAATTTGACTTGAAAATATTATCCCAATCAGTATTAGCCAACATCTGCCTATATGTATCAAAATCGCCATGGTTATAAAGCCAGACTTTACGCTTAAACGCTTTTCTAATTGGTTTGGGAGAATTTATAAAGCCAATAACAGGGCAGTGGTAACGAATTTGATCGAGAAGTGGGGGACCGACTGTAACATATGGTACAAAAAACTGATCATCTGTAATTATCAAATCAATTAACGAGGAAGAATGTTCAGTGAAATTTGTAGGCTCTTCAATAAGTTGCTGTAAACTATACTTAGTGTAGATATTTTCCATTTTAGAATTTACAAAAAACTGGTTATCATTAAAATGGCCTGTAATCACAATTGTGGTCACAATTAACAACATTTTTTGCGGACTCGACAGAGTCTTCAACCTTTATCCAAATGTCAACAGGGCTGGCAGGAGGGATATAAAATGTCCCATATAGTGACTTTTTCCTTTTGATACTAATTTCAAGCCACATAACCTCAACATCTAGCGGCTCTAAGACCGAACGTCTTATAACATGAATGTTTTCTCTTACATATAAAATAACCCTGCCCCTGTTTTTGGCAGTGCCCCGCCCAATCCCTCCTGGAAGGCTTGTGACAATTTAAAAAATACAACTCATCGTCTACAATAGAATTGGTTAACCAAGTTTCAGTGAATGATAAAATATCGAATTCGGTATACCCGGCAGTTATTTAATCTAGCTTTGGAAACAAACTTTGAATGTTCAAACGTAGAAAAGATAATGAGGTGGTAAATGATTCATATAAACTGAAAATATCTGAGTTTTCTGAAATATCACTATGTGAGCCATTCCCGCTTACTTCTGATGGACCGGGATTAGTTTCCAGTCCTGATACAATAAGTAACTTTAGGATAATAAAAATTACAAAAGAAATATTTACAATGTTAAACAAATCAATAAAACAAAACCTTTGTTTACGTTTTACACCAGGATTATCTCTACACCTAGTAATGACAATGACATTGCAACATAATAAAAGTAAATATCTAAGTAAACGTCCCTTATCTTTACAAACAAAACTTCCTTTACATTCAATGAAGTTTTCGGACCAAGTTTATGGGTCATTACAAAGTTACCCACTCTTATTCTGTATTGCTCTATAAAAAATACCCATGATTAATTATGTAATACCTGAAAGTGTGACAAATAGAGAGAGTGGGTTATACACGTATAGTTCAATAACCTTTAAATTTCTTACAGTTCAAAAATAATACCGGTTGGATTAAGAATAACTGCATTTCATTTATATGCAAAGCATATGTACAAAAGTTGACGGTAAACAAAGGAAACGTGTGTATGCAAAACATACAGACGAAAAATAAATAGTTTTTCATTTTGGATTTTCACAAGATGAGAGAAAAAATCTAGGCCCCAAGGATGTTTTCTCGCAAGGACTAACTTAAAGGTGTAACTTAAAACAGTGTTCGTAACGTGTGTTCATGAGCCTATTTCGAACTAATAATATTACATTGCTGAGTAATTAAGAACTTTAAATTATTTATGAATTATTTGTTAACCTTTACCAGAAGATACAGTTATCTACCGGCGTACTACATCTGCAAACGACTGGGTCATTTGTATATTTGCTGATGGCTGAAGAGTTTCATTGTTTTGTCTGTTGTCCATTTTTGGCGGTGGGTAAGCCACAACAAGTGCTTTCGGAAAGTGTTCATTAATGAGTTTCTTCAAAGCATCGTCTGTTGTGACAGTAACAATTGTACCACTATGATGCTTTATGAAAATTTTCCCGTCCACGGTCCATGTTTGATAAATGACCTTTCTGTTTTTGAGTTGGCGTGCTCTGTATGCAATACTATTTCGTGTCTTAGTCAGACCTTCGTTAATGAGTATATGAGTGTAGTGTTCACTATGTTTCAGATTCTTACTGGCTTTTAGTATTTTGCGTTTTGTCATAGTGTCTTTTAGCCGAACGATTATCTGTCTTGGATATCTTGTTCGTTTATTCGGATTACCGACACGATGGGATCTAATAATTTCACTATCATCTATACCAGGATCGATTGACTTAACAATATTTTTAACTATTTCGGTGGTATTTTCATCCGCGGATTCTACAACACCATTAACACGAATTAACTCGCGCCTTCCATATTGTTCCAGGGCGTCTATATCTGCTCTAAGGTGTGCGTTTTGTAGGCGTAATGTGTGAAGTTCATTTTGAAGGGACTATATTGGTTCTTTAATACATTCTTGGATTTCCTCCTTGATCAAAGGTCTGATTTGTTGGGACAGTTCATCTTTGATTGCCAGTTTAATCTGTTGTGAAATAGAAGCTAGATCTGTCGGGTGTAACATAAATGTTGTAGGTTGCATGTGAGGATGGCTCATGCTGGGCGATATATAGGTATGCTGCTGCTGTTGGAAGTCATCTGTAACATCATGACTATGTAAGATGTAGTTTGATGGAGAAGACATTGTGTTTTGTTTTTTCAAGTCAGGTCTTACAGGAGGAGAAGGTTTGCTTTCTCTTTGATAACGTTTACGATCGTTATTTTTTATATATGATCCATTAGAGGACATATTTCATCAGACATTTTGATAATTGTTTACAAACAAACAAGATGGATGCCGCGGGATGACGTAAATTGAGATTTGTTTACTGTCTACTGTGTATTTATACTAACTATATTCTTGAGATGTGTTCACTCCATACGAGTCTGTAAATAGACTATATACAGTAGGCAATAATCTCCGCCACATTTCCATTTATCCACGAAAATTTACCGCAGCTACACAGTCTGAATTAAGAATTCATCCCTGGAGGCCTTGACGCAAAACATTTAGTTGAACAAAAATTAATGTCATTTTTCACAGAAAAATCACAATTTTAGGCTCAGGGTATAGAACACGTCTTAACCTCCGTAGGCATGCGCATATAATGTAGATGTAATTACAGCAAAAGTCACACCCCTGTATAGTGCACATATAATCTTCAAAAAATAAACGCATAGTGGGATTTTCTAGATTTTTAACGAGCGAAATTCAAATAAAAATTTTACAATTATAGGAACAATTTACACTTAATATTGCTAGGTATTCTTCGCTGGTGCACACGTTTGTCCAGTTGGTCCCGTTGATGTTCGAGGGGATTTAAAACCAGCGAGTTTGAAAGCCATGACAACACATTAATGTTAGTCAGCTCAGAAAAGGTTTGTGGTTATACTAAACTTTACCGTGTCAATCCGACGGGTTTTTGCTTGACAAAATGGAAAACTGCTACCGCGTTTGGTAGAGTTTATGGTCCTTTTGTAAATCTTAAATTACACTTTTTGAAATCGACAATTATTTTCCACAGCTAAACAGCGTTGTGAAATGCGGCTGAATTTTCATTTTGGTAGATCGAATTTCCATAGGAAGTCAGCCATTTGTGTTTCTAAAGGGGTCTAATGTTGATTACAAACGTTCGTCTGCTTTCGTAACGTACAATGGTATTCGGACAAACCGCGAGACTTTTCCCGCCTCAACTGCAGACGACATTACCCGAAGGATTTCGAATAGACAACAATGGAATTTTCCTAACGTACAATTCCGTTCAAAACAAGGTCAAAATTTAGTATGGAAAATCGATCTGGCAAAATGAAAAAAACGGCCGCACTTCAAAAAGTCGATTAACTGTGGAAAATAATTGTTACTTTCAAAAAGTGTAATATAAGATCTACTAAAGAACCATAAACTCGACCAAACGCGGTAGCAGTTTTCCATTTTGTCAAGCAAAAACCCGTCGGATTGACACGGTAAAGTTTAGTATAGTTAAGCTGAATGCGGCCTAGCATTGTCCTGTTAGACATCTCCAATATCTCCTTCTGGTGGTAAATATTTGGAAGACGATGTAGTTAAATCAATAAATGATGTATCGTTGAGCTGTTACTGATACTTACAGTAGCTCTGATATTCTGGCATCTGAGAGCGCCGCCCACATTATGACGGTACCCCCCGCCGAATATATCCACTTCATGGAAATATGACGTTTCATTTCGTCGGCGCTTAACACGTGTTCGTGATCAAGCTTCTGTAGCAGGCACCGTGACTCGTCACTAAATCAGATTCTGCGCCAGTTCTGAAATGTCCAGTTTCTCAACCTGTGCACCATCTGACTCTTTCGGTCGATGTAACGCCGTCAAAACTGCTCCGAAATACGGTCTCTTGGGTCAAATTGTTATCGGAGCCGTTTTCTGAAATTTTGGGAGCTGATTCTTCGCAATCCTGGTATCTAGACTGCAGTTATTGTTGCTGTGACTGTTCGATTCTGTAGATGGAATACCGGGATGTACTTATCTTGACGTGTTGTGGTTATGCGTGGTCTACCACTTCTTGGACGGTCATTCGTCGTGCCAGTCTGTTTCAATCTGGTCCATAGTCTGAAAATGGTGCCATGTAGTCGTTCGATAATGATGTTACTGGTAGCGGTATCCAACCGCGGCATGGCATAACTTTCACGTTTTGACGAGTCAAATTGCCTTTAATAGATAAATGAGTAGACCACACACTAGTTTACAGAGTAAGCACTTTTCAAGTGTCATTTTTATAATGTGGCAATATGCTAAATCTGAAGAAAACACACCAAACCATTTAAAATTATCTGTACATTTAAAAGGTACAATTGTCATTTTAATTATAATTGGTATAAAAAAATTCTTTTAAAAAATTCCTTTTTATATAAATAAAAGCGTACCTTTCTTTGAAGAGTATATTATTGTTTGCATATTTGATTATTCGATATCAAATCTTTTTGTTATGAAAATCCACTAGAAAAATTTTTCGACGACAATCTGTCTCTGCTTCATACTATACCTCTTGTTTACATGTCACCAATCGTTCGTTATTTTTGGTACGGACATTTTACATTGTATTCAGCAATGTTTTGTTTGCAGAGGTCGAAGGGGAATTTACATGTACTTTATTTACAAAAGTAGCCGTACGTTTGTAAATAATATTAGATCCCTTTAGAAACAAAACGACTGACTTACAATAAAAGTTCCCGTAGCAATAGGCAAGGGCGATTGATAACTATTGTATAGATATATAAAATAAACCTAGAGTATCACGAAAAACTTTCGATGCCATATTATAATTCTGAAACCAAATCTTAATGAAGTCATTTTATACATTTTATAGGTGGCGATGACTAAGATAACTAAAAACTGGATTATATTAACAGTCATGGTAGTGGTAACCAGTATGAGTCAAGGATTACCTGAAAATAAAAAAAGTTCAAAAGTTGTGAGTATAATTAGTGCTACTTTATATTACATGTTAATTATATAAAGGTTTCCACCTTTAAAACGCAGTTAATTTGCTTCAATTTACTTTTCAACTCATTTTTTACTTAGACAAAAAAATATGTTTAAACCCTACAAGTCCTGACTATTGTATAACCCTATATCACAAGAATAAATCAATCAATCAATCAATCAGGTAGGAAACCAATCTATGTATCATTCAAATGAATGAATAAATGATCAATCAATCAATCGTTCAAATGAATGAATGAATGAATGAATGATCAATCAATCAATCAATCAATCAATCAATCAATCAATCAAGCTAAATTCACAACAAGAACAAGAACAAGAAAAAGTATAATACAAGAAAACTTTTGATGCGATTTTGCACGTGTTTGTCAAAATCATTTGATTATAAATTTACGGAGCGCATTTTAAGGCATGCTGTGTTACAGATGTTATTTTTTATGCTTTTTGTAGTTATTATTGTGTAATAAGTCAAAGCTTTCAGTTAATATTTTGTTCAAATCATACATGAACAGCATATACATGTACTTCAGATCCAATAGTGTCATTAGCTGTACTTTTTTAAATGCGTGGCTTAAAGACCTGTTTTAGAATCAAACGTTTCGAACCTTGAAAATGTGTTTTTTCATTTTGCATTTGCTTCAGTGCAAAATACAGATCATCTCGACAATACGGCAACTATAAGAAAAGATAATCTTCCGTAAATCGCCGATTTCTGGTACAGATAATCCAGTTCAGAGGAGCTTACGCGCACGCATCTGTACTTGCTGCGTCATCTAATCAAAACGTAAGAAACAAGAACATTGTTGTGGAAGCATAACAACTTTTTTGACGTTCTTGTTTCCGGTGTTCTGATTGGATGTCAGAGACAATGGAGTCTAAAACAATGGAGAGTCTATAGCGATGTGAAAGTTGTTGGTTTACGGAAGAAATAGGTTCTTTCATGCGCTTTTGGGGAAGTCCGTGTGAACTTTCACACGTGATAGAAATTTGTATGGCTTTTGGTTCGTTTTGCTGCGCTCCACTAGCGAAAAGACATAAAATTTCTCACTCGTGAAAGTTCAATCGGTCTTTTTCAAAAACGTATGGAAGAACCATCTGTACTTGCTGCGTCATCCAATCAAAAACGTTAAAAACAAGAACATTGTTGTGGAAGCATAACTTTTTTGACGTTCTTGTTTCCGGCGTTCTGATTGGATGTCGGAGACAATGGAGTCTAAAACAATGGAGAGTCTATAGCGATGTGAAAGTTGTTGTTTTACGGAAGAGATAGGTTCTTTCATGCGCTTTTGGGAAAGTCCATGTGAACTTTCACTCGTGATAGAAATTTGTATGGCTTTTGGCTCGTTTCGCTGCGCTCCACTCGCGAAAAGACATACAATTTCTATCACTCTTGAAAGATCAATCGGTCTTTTCAAAAACGTATGGAAGAACCTATTAATCTTAATTTATAAGATTTGATTTAAAAAAATTGTACGTGTTGAGCACCAAATAATCACAGTTTGTTTTTATATAACATAAAATCATGGGTTGCAGGCATCTCGATTTTCAATCGAACTAAAAACCCACACTTTCTACGGACTATCTAATAAACATTCGCGTAGAATCAGCATTGCAATTTCTAAAAAGAAGGCATTTGAATGTTTTCTATGTAAAGCTAAGTCCAGCAGTTGTGGTTAGTTTGAATTGCCGATTTCTAAATTTGCGCACATGTAATATTTTATCATATGTTAAATCATAAATATGCTTGAATTAAAACTAATATTCAAGTGGTTCAATTAAATTATTGACATAACATTTATTTATTGCATCTTACAAATGTCGGCATACTCCGGAATTGTATACACAAAATATCCTTTTATTCTGGTTTCCGATTTTTCAAAGCTACGCATACGATAGGACCAGGTTAAAAAAGGTCTCCCTCCGTAATAACCTTAAAAAAATATTATTATTACAAGAAACGTTGATACCACCCAAGCATTTTTACAATCGAACCTAATACATCATATTGATTTTTTACTCAAGTTAAAAGATTGACGTTCTTGTAGCAAAATTCTGTTCATTTATGGAAATTAAGTGTACTTCGAAATATTTTCTACTGTATCTATCCTTAGCAACGAAAGTGAATACAAATATATCGCCGCCCTCCTGCACGGCAATAATAACTGTGATCTATGTTAAGATCGTTTTTTGTATCACTAATGTATTAAATCGTTGCATTTTCGCGTCATGAAAGATTTTATTTATGCTGTTGTAGTGGGAGAATTAACCTTTCCGAACGTTGATAATAGGCAGCAATTCCTAGTCATTGAATAAAAACAAGGCAATTTATTTTCGGCGAAATTGACAACTGTGATGTTATGTAAAATGCATATAAATTGATTTCTTTGGAAAAAATGTTTTTGACAATGTAAGAATTAATTGCATTAAATAATTTATTTTAATACGACACACTTCAGACTTTGAAAACGACGAGCAATGAAATATGTTTTTAAAACAAAGCAGGGGGCCTCGGTGGCCGAGTGGTCAAGGTAGTTCGTCTACTATTGATCACGTGGTCTGTCAACACTGAGATTGCGGGTTCGATTCTCACTGCAGGCAGGGTGTACTCGACTCCAATCTTAATTGACAAGGATTGCCAGTTTTCCTACCGCAGGTCCGGGGTTTTCTCCGGGTACTCCGGCTTCCTCCCCCAATAAAAACTGGACGCCATGAAATAGCTGAAAAATTGCTGAAAGTGGCGTTAAAACACCATTCAAACAAACAAACAATAAAACAAAGCACGTGGAAGTGGCAATATCGGTTGCTGGTTCGACCTGCAAAACCGAATACAAGACCATAATGTCGTTTTAAACAACAAAGCTGTAGTGTGCAACATGGCGTGAGCTCAGATATTTTTTATACCTACATATTCCGATTCCTCGTCTATTCCGTAGCGATAAATATCTTGCGTCCATGATGTTTTGTGACGAACGGACAATGTTGTCGTCCTGTATTGTAAAATTATATTGCTCATGTTATGAAGTACTTGTATGTTATTTAATTTCTCGTATGCATATTTTTCTATTTGTATCGCCAACAGACAGTGTTTATCATTAAGTTACTAATTTCCAACAACTTTGAAAAGACATAAAAAACGCGAAAATTATGAATATACAGCCTGCCCATATTTAAATACTCAATAACATATGAGTAAAATAAATCACTTCATAAGTTAATTAAAGTCTATGTTCTGTTTTGACAGATTGTCCATGGGGAGATGCTCCTAATGCTGTCCACTGTAACAAAATAAACAATTTAACATCCGGGTTATACTGTCTTAGAGGAGATATAAGTTCACTTGAGAACAAAGACAATATAATAACGGGAATGAACTGTTGTGGAAAGTGTATAGCTACAAATATGCGAACAGCGCCCGATAAAACAGCTAGCTGGAGAGGGCAAGTGTAAAGGACTGTACGGGTCATTTCTGATCTAAGACAAATCCTGAATCTTAAATCTTGAAACATCTATCTCGAGTTTCTTGAAACATAGATCTAGATGTTACAGTCTAAAAGTACATTACTTATTTAGAGCTCGATTATTTAAAAGTTATAAATTTCACTATGTCGATTCATAGTCGTACATACTCATGTTTATCTAATAGAATATCATCACTTTTACAGTTTATTTCTTTTTTATCATTTAGAAAGGCGAGAGGCGTGCCAGCCCTGAAATGAGATAGGGACGAAAAAATGTATCGAAGTCTATTTTTTCGGTATTTTGCTGCATTTTCCTTTGATCTAACGTGCGACATTATCTCATCTAACTCTATACTAGCGTGAAATTGGCCATTTTGTCCCTAGATAGCCGATTTCTGGTACAGATGGCCAGGTACAAGTAAGCTCACGCGCACATATCTGCACTCGTTGCGCCATCCAATTAAACGCATGAAAAAAGAACGTTGTTATAGTAACAAAAACAACGTTCATGTTTCGGGAGTTTTTATAGGATGTCTGAGAAAATGGAGTCTTAAAGAATTGAGAGTCTATAGGATATCGCGATGTGAGAAGAAAGGTTACTAAGAAAAAGGTTCTTTCATACGCTTTGCGAAAGGCTGTTTGATTTTCCACTCGTGATAGAAATGTGTGTGTCCTGTAGCTCGTTTTTGTGCGCTCCATTCGCGAAAATACAGAAAATTTCTATCAATCGTGGAAGATCAACCGGTCTTTGCCAAAAACGTATGTAAGAACCCATTTATCTTACATCGTTGTCAAGACGTTGTAAAGTAAAATAAGTGACGTCACACTGTTTCGAGGCAGCGAAAAAAATGTTGCTTGCGTTTTTTAACACCGATGCATTTTCTCGCTTTATCGTTGTAACATTTGGCACTATTTCTTAACAAAACAGTTGAAAACATTTTTTATTAAATATTATATAAGATAAAGGATTGAAGAGGATTGAAGTGGATCTAATGATGAAGGAACGTAAAGATCGCCGGCCCGCATGAATCGAAAGCGATTCAATCAATATACAATTTGTCAGTTTCAGACAATAATTATTTAATTACAGCCATTTCATATTTAAGAAATAATTAATGAGGAGTATGATGTTGTACTTATTTACACATGGGCATATTCGATTATTTTTTACCGAGCAATAGCGAGGTAGATTTTGTTTGTTTGAATGGTGTTTTAACGCACTTTCAGCAAATTTCAGCTATATCATGGCGTCCAGTTTTTATTGGGGGAGGAAGCCGGAGTACCCGGAGAGAACCCCCGACCTGCGGTAGGAAAACTGGCAATCCTTGTCAATTAAGATTGGAGTCGAGTACACCCTGCCTGCAGTGAGTATCGAACCCACACTCTCAGTGTTGACAGACCACGTGATCAATAGTAGACGAACTACCTTGACCACTCGGCTAGCGAGGTAGAAAATAAGAATATAAAGGCAAAGCCCGTGTGTGAACGAGTACAATATATCATACCCTGAATGAATTATTACAATTCTAATATGAAAAAATCCCGTTTTTTCGATTCAAGCGGGACCTTAAGGCGGCCATTTTGTTGGTGGACACTTTTCATGATGAAAAGTTTGCAATATATAGGGGAAATATACACTTTAACAATACATACATTAAATATATAACCATAACGTTCCTTCGCTATGCCTTATTTAGCTTACCAAGAGGTCTCATATAATTGCTTGAATGCGGTTTAATGCTATTTTTATCTGTATCACGGCATCTACTGTATATTGGGAAAGTACCCGGAGAAATTAATAGCTAGCGAGTTTTTATTTACATTATTTTTAAAATATTTTATTATATTGTAGTATTTAAAATAATAATTTTGGTATATTTTTTAAAGATTTATTTATGTTATAGACACAGAACAAAACAGAATAATACATTAAATTTGATCCTCAATTTACATGTCATATAGTTCTACTTCTCAGACTCAAAATACGGTACAAAATTAATAATGATGACAAATCACCTGTTGTCAGAACGTGAGTGTTTGAAATTAGTAATTAACCCTTTGTCTCTTAAAAGTGATTAGGTGAGCGGTTTGCTCATGTGCCCATTATCAAGACTAATTAAGACTTTTTAACTTACTATAAATAGATCCCTGTTGCTACATATCATAATTGTGTTGTTGCTTGAAGTTGTAAGACGTAATACATTAGAAGTTTCACAGGTATGTTAGTGTACTATATCTTTGCAATTTTGTTTCTTTTACATTTCTTTAAGAATAATATTGCAATTTTTTGGTTTGCAAAATAATTGATGTGGCTTATTGTCAACTATTTCATCAACAGTATTTATTTTCACACGTGTTCAAACACAAATATTGTATTGTATCAGGCTAGTAATGTTACACGTTATTTTCAATTGTTTTGATTTTCATTTCATTTATTGTTAAATCAACAATACGTGGCAAGATAGGAGTTACACGTACCACCCCTCTTGCTGACATTTATTGACATTTTATTCAACGTTGTGTATCATATAACATCTTCCCATTGGTAGATCTTGGATTTGACAAATAAGGGTGGGCTTCGCCTTGTTTTTCTCAGAAACAGGGGGATGCACTCTGGAGGGGTCCGGCACCCCCCCCCCCCCCTGTATATGCCACTGCCCCAGTTTGTACAGATTCTCTGTTAAATTTTATTTTGTATATTGAGTGGTATTTCGCTGTAGTCACTGGTTCCTACTCATTGACACTATTTATTCACTGTTTGTTATATTGACATGTAGTTGGATTTTAAAAATGTGAGTTATATTCTTATATAAGGTTAATTTTGAACACTCATTCATTGTGAGTTATATTAAGTGTATACAGGAAGCAGGTCCCAGTACACGGTATAGAGGTATGGTGAGAGGCTTGCTAGGCCCGTGTAGTGGATGTACCTGCGTCAAGATTCGGATCACAGGCTAACTGATTAAAATTACAAAAAATTAAGTGCAAACGGACCTATCATTTTACAGTATTTTAATACATTTTAAACAACAATATTCAATGTATCTATCAAACAAAAAATCCAATTGCATAAAAAACCAGACTAAATTAAAATTCAAATTAAACTCAAGACTGACCAAAAATCTATATGTAACTATAGTACGTACCAGAACACTGAGAAAATGCAGAAAAAAATGGATCGATAACAATCCCTCATCTCTCATAAATGTTTCTAAACCGTTGGAACTACAAGAGTTCCCTCGGGTAACATTTCAAATTGGGATTTCAAATTGGGATAGTGAGGGGTTGTGCACATCCCTACAACACTCAGGTCAAGGGCAGCTCCCAGGTGGGGGTCTAGTGGATGAAGCCCCCTCCCGGATACTATAGTCGACTAACAAGATTATGTAAAATATATTCCATCGACTTTAAGTTATAATTGCTGGTAATATAAATTTTTTTATTTGCAAAATAAGGGTGGGGTCCACGTGAACCAATTGCATCGGCAATGCATTCAATTAATGTTAGTGATGATCATATCTGGTCTAACACTAAACCCCCGTGTTGACACGCCAGTGGTCAATAGTGACCGATTAACTTGAACTTGTTTGATCTCGGAAATAAAAAGCAACATTAATCCATATTTACCGGTTGTTCTGAATCTGGAAAAACATTTGATCAAATGAAGGTAAAAACAAAATAACGAACACCGAGGTAACTGTCGAAAAAGACAATCCACAAATCAAAGTCCGAGAAACCAGAAAACTCCAGAACCAGCAACAATAATCAAAAACCTAACACAAAGAAACTTTATTGATAAAACATTTATCCTTTTAATGATAAACGAAAAAAAAAATTTATGGACCCATTGTCTTCCACAGTTCGAAATGGGTCGTAGTTAACTTCATAAAATGCATATGCATGGCGTTACACATTAACGTAGATAGGTTCATTAAATGTCAACCAATCATATATGCTTTGTTTCATATAAATTGAATAAACATGAATTGTCGTTTAATGAAGCTTGACAAAATATTAGATACCAATATAATGTATTGCCTGGACATAGAAAACAAAACAAAGTATTGAAAAAAAACCCTTTTTTTTGTATAGGAGGTGATGTCTTTCTTAACTGAAAACTGGATTATGCTGACAGTGCTGGTAACCAGTATATGTCAAGTATTTGCTGAAGGTAAGTATACACAAGATTAGCTTTCATAAAAAGCTAGCCGTCTCTAAGCTTTACTTTTCTTTGTGGACAAAAATACGTACTGTTTTTTAATGTTAAATGACAATATGTATTGTTATTATTTACATCACTTCATTATAAGTGCACAATGTTTAGATAGCATAATCAGGCAACCGCAAAATATAGGTCAGAGGCAGCAATTGAAGCACTGTGCTAAGCATCTCTAGATGCATCATACGGCAATTTCTCCGTTTGTTTTATGATACACATACACAAATCAATGCCACTTTCCTTTCTCCCATTATCAATTTTTTTATCGTAACCGATTCGCGTTCGCTCGGCTTTTCTCGACTGGCTACGAACGGCGATCGGCCTATTGTGATTGCTACTGCCCCGTAATCATGCGTTTTGTTTTATTTATCCCTAACTTAGCTCTGCTTATTTGTTGGCTAATCAGCAGCTATCTCCCGATTTAGCAGGTAATCTGCGAGACGGGAATAATCAGCTTAATACTCGAAAACCATGTTCTGCATTTTATGTTTGCGAAATTTGATTAGCAATAGTTTGTGAAACCTTCAGTCTGTAGTTCTCGTAAATTCATTGAATAGAGTCACAAATGCGTTTATTTTAGACGCTATTTTTTTAGATATTTGATTAATGGTCCTATTAAACTCAAAATAATACGTTCTGTCTCTACAATCGTTTACAGATAATACCTTTTTTAAATGATCGATGTGCAGGTGCAATGATATTTGTACTATTTTACTATTACTACGATTAAAATGACCGCACTGTCTTTGTAAGGCATTGTTAACACTGATATGTTTGTCGTCCTTTACCATTTAGCATCTTAAATTATAAATAATGTGTTGAGTATGTAATTTCTTTGTAGAACGCTATTGTGAAATAATTGCGCATAATCCAAGTTACAAGACATTTTGCTATGACGTAGGTACTTATGCAGATTGTACAACCACGTGTAGAAATGTTGTTATTGATCAGTTACACAAAGACCAAGGTAACTTATAATGTGGTGAAAAAAAATTATTCATAAAAGCAAAATTTGTTATGGATTCCCGATATCAGTTGTTGAAACTTTAAAATACGAATTAATTGTTTAAACTGAATCTGAATAGGAACAAGACCGAAACAATACAAATGAATCTTTTTAAAGGTATCAGTCAGAGATTTAATTTGCAGCAGGCAATGGTTACATAATTATGTTCGCAGTCAACTTACATACAACATTTTTTGAACTTTCTAAAGCGGAAGTTGCAGCAATAGTTACTACTTTTTGGATTCAGCACGAAACAAACTGAAAAAAAAAATTACACGGCTCCGATATTGTTAAAATGTTTTTGTTAAGGTTTAGAGTGGATATGTATGAAAATTACAGAATATTTAATTTCTGATAATAAAAGTCTAATGTTTGTATATTGACAGATTGCCCGTGGGGAAATGCCCCAAACGCCATTCGCTGTCACCAAATAAACAACTTAACATCCGGGTTATACTGTGTTAGAAATTCCATTTTAAGTTCACTTGCTTCAAAAGACAATTTAGTTACTGGAAAGAACTGTTGTGGGTCATGTATTGGAACAACCACACGAACAGCTCCAGACAAAGGTTCCGGTTGGAGAAGTCAATACCCAGGACTGTACTGAAAACCTCAGTTTTAACCAACATCAAGAATCTTAAACAATGGAATGTGAAGCTCACGTTTTTTATAACCTGTTTTTATTTTATTTTATTTTATTTCACAATTATTATAAATTTTATAAAAAATACTTCGAATGTGTTTTATTAAACCCCTTCTCCTTCATCAGTGTGCGACCGTTGTTGTCCGTAAAAAATTACATCTCTGAAACCCCTTAGCTTATTGAAATCGAATATAGACACACTGTGTTTAAGCGCTTCAATATAAATAAGCGGGAACACAAGTTTATGTAGTAAATGCAAACAGTTCTTTGCTGTTAATTTTATATGCTTCAAAGAGAACAAGGTACAGAATAAGCTTCTGAGCTCCCCTTGACAGAAGGTCCATGTGAGCATTTGCAATCACTTGGCGTCGGTTGTCCCTCGTAAACTTTTTCAAAAATCTTCTCCTCTGAAACTACTGAGCCAATTTTTATTGTCTCGCCTGCGACGAAAGTCGCTGGAGGCGAGACATATGTACGGGAATCCGGCGGCGGCGGCGTTAACACTTGACATCTTGCTTCATATATTTGTAAGCCCAAGCCCTAGGTCCATCAAATTTGGTACAGAGGTAGCTTATGATGAGTACTTGCCAGTCAGTCACCTGTCACCTGACCTTGACCTCAATTTCACGGTCCAGCGACTACGTTAAAGTTTTTGGGTTACAGCAGTTCCTCTGTAACTACGCATAGTAGGATGACAATATTTGGTGCATAGGTTGCTGATGACTAGCACATGACTGTCTGGTAGGTGTCACCTGACCTTGACCTTAATTTCACGGTCCAGCGACTACGTTAAAGTTTTTGGGTTACGACAGTTCCTCTGTAACCACGCATGGTAGGATGACAATATTTGGTATATAGGTTGCTGATAACTAGTACATGACTGTCTGGTAGGTGTCACCTGACCTTGACCTGAATTTCACGGTCCAGTGACTACGTTAAAGTTTTTGGGTTACGACAGTTCCTCTGTTACCACGCATGGTTGGATGACAATATTTGGTATATAGGTTGCTGATGACTAGTACATGACTGTCTGGTATGTGTCACCTGACCTTGACCTCAATTTCACGGTCCATTGACTACGTTAAAGTTTTTGGGTTACGGCAGTTCCTCTGTTACCACGCATGGTAGGATGACAATATTTGGTATATAAGTTGCTGATGACTAGTACATGACTGTCTGGTAGTGCCACGTGACCTTGACCTCAATTTCACGGTCCAGTGACTACGTTAAAGTTTTTGTATTAGGACAGTTCCTCTGTAACTATGCATAGTATGGTGACAATATTTGGTATACAGGCCGCTGCTCATAATTAATGCTATTTACGTAATGCTTATGACGAAATTTATTTTCGTTACTGATGCGGAATTCAGGCGAGACATTTTTCTGTGTCCACACTTGTTCAAACTTGGCCACAATCATCCTTAGGGTTCCTATTTTCAAATTTTTACCCAGGGTGTTGATCAACGGACAAAGATGGCCGCTGTTACTAAAAATAGAACATCGGTGTCAACACACATGATCATTATCTCAAAAACTATAATAGCTATAAAGAAAACCGTTACTTCAAATTGATCAGCATTTTAAAGCCTACAAATAGTTGCTATTAGTGTGAAGTTGTGTTTTGGCCCTGTAGGAGTTATTGCCCTTTAATGACGATTTTTGATAAAATTTTTGGTATGTACAATTCAACTTGAAAACTATAAGAGCTAAGGAGAAACTGTAAATGGCAAAAATTATCAGCAATTTAAGTCTTACAATTCACTTTAGTGGTCTGAAATTGTCAGATAACTCATTATATGAGTAATGCCCTCATATGACAATTTTTTATGAAATTTTTAATTTTTGTCCTGTAACTTAAAAACTATAACAACTAGAGTAAAACTGTAAATAGCAAAAATGATCAGCAATACAAGCCCTACAATCACTGTATTGGTCTGAAATTGTCAGATGACTCCTTAAAGGAGTTATAACACTTAAATGGCAATTTTTTTAATGAAATTTTGCTTAACTTGAAAACTATAACAGCTAGAATAAAAAGGTAAATTGCACAAATTATCAGCAAGGCAATACAAGCACTACAATTAACTTAATTGGTCTGAAATTGTCAGATGACTCCTTAAAGAAGTTATTGCCCTTAAATTACAATTTTTAAAAAAAATTTCCGTCCGTTTAAAAACTGTTACAGCTAGAGTGAAACTATAAATAGCAAAAAAGATCAGCAATACAAGCCTTATAATTCACTTAAAAAGTCTGAAATTGTCAGATGACTCTCTATAGGAGTTATTGTCCTTAAATGACAATTTTTTTATGAAAGTTTACGTTTTTGTCATGTTATTTATAAACTGTTACAGCTTGCATGAAACTATAAAAAGCAAAATATATCAGCTCAATTCACTTAATTGGTCTGAAATTGTCAGATGACTTCTTATTGGAGTTACTGCCCTGAAATGGTAATTTTTTTTCATGAAATTTTCCATTTTTGACCTGTTACTTTAAAAACATAACAGATCGAGTGAAACAATATATAACAAAAATGATCAGCAATACAAGCTCTACAATTCACTGTATTGTTCTGATATTGTCAGATGAATCCTTATAGGAAATATCGCCCTTAAATGGCAAATTTTTTCAATGAAATTTTCCATTTTTGTCCTGTAACTTAAAAACTATAACAACAGAATAAAAATGAAAATTGCACAAATTATCAGCAAAGCAAGGCCTACAAATCATTGCTTGGTCCAAAATTGCAAGAATACTATTTATAGATGTTATTACCCTTTAATTACGAATAATCAGTATTTGTGTTATAAATTAGTCTATAACACACCTAGAGTAAAACTATCAATTTCTAAATTATCCTAAATTATCCTTAATTTTCAGAAATTGTCTGATGGCACCTTAAAGGAGTTGTTGTACTTAACCAAAATTTTTGAAATTGAAGAAATGTTTAGTTTGTTCACACAAACTAAAATCTATAACAACTAGACTGAAACTTGTTAATTACACAAATTTAAATATAGTTGAAGTCATTTGAGTTCCAGGTGAGCGATTACAGGCTCCTCTAGCTTTTATTGAGTCTAGCTTCATTAAGGTTTCTGAGACGTATAAATGCGACCTTGAGTGACAGCGACGATCATGGACACCAGACCCAAAATTACATGTCAATGATGAGTATGGCAAAGACCGCTTTAGCAAGAATAAAAAAGTTATAAATTTGACATAGTTTCCAACCTATTCTTTGGCGATGCGAGGTGTTTTGGAGCAAAATCAATTGAGGATTTGATGAATGAGATTCCTCGTAATAAGGCTTTTACGAACTATATTGAGAAGCCTCAATGGACGAGTGGGTAATCTAGCTCGTCTACTATTGATCACGCGGTCTGCTAACACCGAGAGTGCGGGACTCAAGTCTCACTTCGGAAAGGGCGCGCGCGACTCTTATCTTAAATTAAACTGGATTGCAGTTTTCCTACGTTAGGTCGGGAGTTTTTTTCCAAGAAATCCGACTTACTGCCCCAATTACAACGCCATGACAAAACATTCAAACAAACAAACGATACACATTAGTTTAGTAATATCTAAGATTAACTCGCTTAAACCCAGCAAAAGAACACATATAGGAAAACAGAAAGGCCCAAGCTATCTGGAAACAAATACATACGAGTTAGACAGAAAAATATATCTTGCTGTGCTCGAGGCTTACTTGGGTTTTGTTCTGTTGATACGGGTTTTCTTTAAAATAAATAAATTAAAACAAATTTAAAAGAAGTCTTTAACTCATGCAAATAAATATCTTAAACTAGCACCAAGGTCATGCGTAAACAAATTAGCTTGTGCTAATTGTACAATTAACATATTTTGAAGCTATTTAAACATAATTTGGAGTTGACAAAAATTAATGCGTTTTTACCACATTTTGTTTGTGCAAGAATCTTCTGTCAGTTTTGTAAGACTGTGGTAGAACGGTGGGGCGCCTAAGAGCTCTACATATGTAAAACAACGGATTTTATAAATTTTAAAAATAGCTTGATTTAAGTTAAGGTAAAGTTATTTTGAATTCATGAAAAAACAGTTTTACCGCACGAAAACATCAAACATAAAACGGTAAAATGTGTTGACTCAGACTGAGTCGCAAAATCTTTGTTTTGCATATGAAAAAGTACTAACATATCATATGCATCACTTTGCTTATGTTTACGTTCTAAGTAGATGTAAATATCAAGATCGGGAGCAAATAAATGTGTCGTGATTAAAAAAGTTTAATTGAATTAGTAAATGTTTAACATCAAATGAGCAATACTTCGGCTTTCTTTAAGGACAAGTTTACAAACAATAAATAACAAGGAAAACGGGGTAGAACATCGGGAACTCGATTTTGCCTGCCACTGAAAATATATAGAGCATTGGGTAGAGGGAGAATGTAATCTTTCTAGAGGCTAAAATGAGCCTGCAAAAGAGATTTTATCTTGCATGGAGCACGGAACTCTCCATGGTAAGTCTTTCTTATGACCTAATATACCCCCGTAATCGGCAATCCGGGGACGTGCTAGAAGCTCTTGGGGTTGAGCACTAAGACACACCAAGTATGTTCCCACTAATTGAAATAGAGGAATGAGTTTGTTATTTCACGACTACTGAGTACCCCAAAGGTTGAAGAAGGTTCATTTAACTCATGTTTTTCTGTTTGTTCAGTATTTCGATTGTCTCGTCAAACTATTGTGCCATGTGTTTTTATTTTCCATGTTACTAGTATCAAGTTAAATCCGATTTCGATGACATATGAATAAATAAAACTACTGACTTTTTTGGTTCATTTGTTAGACAGTTTGTTAATTGATTTAAGTTATTAGGCATTTCGATATTACTTTGTGCAACAGTAACCACGTATCAATTCTGCCATGACGTGTCGTGTCATTCTGGTGCCAATTTCCATTTCTCTCGGCTTCAATGGTCCTTGCTGACTTGCTAACAGGAGGTTACTTTAATCAAAGAAGGTATCAGTTGTCTTTGAGGACGTTACTTAATTGACGACTATACTGTTTTGTATGACATTTGTAGCTAAATCTATTTTAATGTGTAGATTTCTTATACCAACACTTTCATTAAAATTTGTTTTAGATAGGAATAACACCATGTGTTGTTTTAAACATCAAGAAAAGATCCAAGTTCACCGTTTTTATAGTATTATTTCTTTGTATCGTGTAATACCTTAAAAAGGTTACAGTTGATTAAATTAAAAAAAACTTTATTTTCATATATTTTACAATAAATAAAACGCTACTGTTCGCAAACGAAATAGATGCTGTCGTGGCATGGTCTGTCACCCCAAGTATTGTATGTAGTAATCCACTGTGCACAATTTTCAACATTCATGTGATTGTCTGGTTCTCCAGATCTCCACATTGTAAATGTTTGACTTTCCAAAGACTTCGCTTTAACCCAAACTCCTTCAACGAACATATCAGTAAGTCCAATCCAAAAATTTTGTATCCCTTAGAGGAAAATACGTGTCGTTAAATATATATTATTAACTTAATATAAAAAAATAAAGATAAGGCTTCCTCGTTTCGTGCAAGTCTTTGTTTTGTTTTAGCTAAAGTCCATACACTGATGTTTAATTATGTTGCAATTAATTGTACGATGTTTACCAGCTGGCACATTATTTGGTTGATTGGGTGCTTGCTGTACGTCCAGCGAGCAAAATTTCGGTATATTCAGGACGAAAACAAGTTAACAAGCAGAAATCAAAGCTAACGGGGTGAGACTGCCACTGTTAAAGTATGAATTGTAGGGGTGGAGAATGTAGCCTTTTACAGGTGCTACAATAGGCCACCTCTTTTTCAAATCTACTTAAATGGTCTTAATCGTGCAAGAAGCGTGACACTTTCCGAATACGTCACCCACTACAGTCCCCGGCAAAGAAACATCTAGGCGTAAAATGTATAATATAACACAACGAGAGCTTCTCAATTATCTGCCACCCGATGCTCCCTGGGCTTTTCGGGTCAAGCTCCGTGAATCCTCCCAGTATGGTCCCAGGACATTATTTTATATTTTCTATAAATTTGTAAATAATTTGAAACATCTGAACCCATTAGGACCTGTAGATCGCATTTTGAACGTGTGTATCGAGCATTCAAGAAAATGATTAAACAACATAAATGCAAAAATTCGTACTTCATCATTCTGCAGCAGACATATTGTAAAGACAAAAATTCAAGCGATGTTGAATTAAGTTCCCATATTTTTATACCTGCTACTTGTTTGCAAAAAAAAGTACCTGTATGGGTGGTCAATCTCTTTAATGTTATATATTCTTCCCAGCTATCAATTTCTACTAGCCTTCCACCATAGAAATTACAAAAACCCTGAAACATTGAGCAAAGGTATTGTGTACACCTATACTATGTGTAGATGAGCTAATACGCAGAACTATGAATAGGTATACGCTTTATAAAATGATATAATTGTCTTATACATGTTTCTTCCTGGACGACAACGCATTCTCTTTATCAATACTTGGAGGTTCTGTGTAATGTGTATCAGTATATAAAATATTAATTCAATATAGACTAATCATCAGTATTAAAAAGGATTGTGTCTCATAGTATTATTTCTTAAACATTCGGTGACATATAAACTTACCGTTGCCGAAAAGAAGTTAGTATAATCTTTACTAAAGTAATAACAACTTCCATTTTCACGAATCCATCCGAGCTTGCAGGCTGAAACGTCTAATTGAAAACAAATTATGTCGTTAGTTTATGAAATACATGACTTTTCGAGTTGTAAGTATTCCAATATGAAGTATGTTATACTGTAAATAAAATAAGAATTCAAATGTATGTCAATGCTTTGTAAAATATGTCCAATACAGTTTATTTACAATGGAATGTTTTCTATTCCAAAATTATGTACATGGCAAAATAAATATGACGCAGCGATTTAAAGTAAATGTGAAGTTATGATGTTGACTTCATTAGCTTAAGTTACCTGGCGTAAACATAACAAACAGAAGGTAGAACCATGTAAATATTGAATTCATCTCTAAACACTAAAAAACTCAAATAACACTGAAAATGTGTAAACCAGTACAAGCAATTCAAGAGTTGCGTGACAACCTTTATTATCATAAGAATTATTCTGAGCGAGTAACATGTGTCCTGTATTGTATTACATATAATGCAAAAATCTATATTTAGTCAGCTAAATAATTATTTGAAATATGATAAGAATAAAAGTTTATTTTATTGTTCTAAATTGTGTACACCAACCTACAGCTTTAAAAATGAAAAAAAATGTTTTAAATTGCTTCTTTATAATGAATAATTAATTATTTGAAATATGATAACAATAACGGTTGTTTGATTTCGGAAATTGTTTACTCTTATCACCAGCTTTAAACACTAAAAAATGTTATAAAAGGTTTCGCAACGAATTGTTAAGGATCTATTATATGATAAGAATAATAGGTTCTTATATACGTTTTTGAAAAAAACCGGGTGATCTTCCATGAGTAATAAACATTTTATGTTTTTTTTGCGAGAGTGACTGAGCGCAGGGAAAGGAGTTAAAAGACATAACACATTTCTATCTAAGTTGATTGTGTGCTGAAATATTTTAGATTTAGCATCGAAATCTAAACTTTCACTATAACCTATAGACTCTGCATTGTTTTAGACTCCATTGTCTCTGACGTCCAATCAGAACGCCAAAAACAAAAACGTAAAAGAGGCACGTTGTTATGCTTCCATAACAACGTTCTTGTTTCTGGCCTTTCGAATGGATGACGCAGTAAGAACAGATGTGTGCGCCTGAGCTCATCTGTACTGGGTCATCGGTACCAGAAATCGGCCATTTACGGAATAAAAATATTTTTCCTATACACTTAACGTCTTTTAACTTGACAATCTGAACTTGTGTTGGTGTAATATACAAAGACAGTCTTTCTCTTAGTCAATACAAGTTTATATCGACTGAGAGACATATATCGACCGAGGACGTAGTCCGAGGTCGATATAAAACTCGAAGTAGAAATATATAACTTGTATTGAATAGGAGAAAGGCTGTGTTTGTTTATATAATTGATTGATAATTTTGCTGTATTTTAATTTAAAAAATAAAAATATAAATAAAAAAAGTTTATCTCATTCCTATTAAAGAATGGAAACCTTTATTTCGCTCAACACTGTCCATTGTTTGTTGTTCTGTTCCAGAAGACGATAGATAGCCGGTTGTAAAATATGATTGGCTGATTTTGAAGTTTTGGACTTTTTGTTCTATGTTTAGTTACCGTGCAATCTGCAAAAGGTGTTTTGGAATATGTAATTATTAAGTCTTGCAACATAATGATTAATGTCATTACTAAAATACACGATTTTATCTCAGGATGAAACAAAAATAGAAGATGACATCATTGATACATATTTTAATTACGTGCGATAAAATATTTTAACAAATCTTTTGATTTAGGATATTTTTACTGTATATTTATGTGATTCCTTATTAAATCGATAGGTGAGTAAAGAAGATTAGTATCGTTAATAGATTACGCGTAAAAGTCGTAAAAGTCTGTCTTTAAACCACAAATCAATTTTTGCATTAGTCTCTGACTAATCTATTGTTAAATATTTTTAAGTGATTACAACAGTCTTACAATACTGAAAGTGATAAATTAGAGTTATCTCTCTTCGAATAAAAAACGTAAATAGCAAAATGCGCACAGTTGAGTGTACTAAAACACACTTGTATGGTAAAAAGGAAAAAAGAAGCACCAAACCTGCCAAAAAATCAAATAACAATAATATAAATGGAAAAAGACCGCTGATCGACTGGTTCACGTGAAACATCTTGCAAATCGAATTAAAAAAACTGTGGTTCTTTATTTAACATACATTATTAATGATTAAGTTCACCAAACAGTATTAATACAACCGGAATACGCATATAAATGAAGCAGATCCATAAAAACATGTGCATGCAAACGTCTCAGCGCACACGTCACGAAAGTTACAGGCCAACATAATACAATTATGCACAACTCTGTTTTTGTTCCAAAATTACTACTTTCATTGAGGCTACCATTGTACAATTCGGACGATTTAATAGGAAAAATACTCCTAGTCTGTACAGTACATAGAATCCTGTATAAATATATACACCCTTTTGAAAGTCCATTTCTATCCTTGAATATAACAAAGACACAATTAAGTGTATTGGTTGGTATTTCGTAAAACTAGAACTGAAATAAATTGTGAAAATTGTATCTGTAGTGCTATCCTACTGGGTTATGGTTTTGACATTATAGATAAAATTAAAGGAGCACAACCGAACACAACCATTATAATCTGCTAATATAACTTAAGGCTAAGCAAATACTTAGTACGAATAATCATACCTTCACTTTGTTTTGGCGAGGGTACGAATTTAGTCCCATTACTCGTAATGTAGCTGAGCGGTAGTCAATCACTCCGGCACTTTGATGTCCAAAAGAAGTTTCATATATAATCCGCCGTGGTCAATCTTGATGTCTTTTACAGTGTTACCATTTTTTCATTGGTTTCGTGTTTAAGATCTTTCATTATTGATATGAGATTATATTTATTACCGCTTATAATTACCCGCTGTGCGCTGTATATTAATTTACATTCATGTCTCTGTTTAATCAGGTTGTCTACACTAAAAACATTGAAAAATCCGAAACTGAATGGTGAGTTGCATCTTGCGAAGGTATATGTAAATTACTAGATTCTTACTACGGCATGGTCGTTACTGTATGCAAATTAGCACGATTATACTAAAATTAGGTCACATTATCCATATTAGGAAAAATGATCAACAAAGCATTTCCCACAAGCATCTTCAAAGACGAAAAAGAAATTTCTTCAATTAAGATCGTTCCCCGTTAGTTTAGTTTTGTCTGAAACTTTTATAACTTAAAGAAGATGACTATTATGTTTGAAATTCGTATAAATAGATCGAAGGTAAAATTTAATTAACACTGTTGTATCACAAGATATCGTTTCACTTAAGAAACCAGCTAATTTGATTATCAACAACCACACATACAGGTACCACAGCAATGATTCTGACTTCGTAAGTGCATTTCAGAAAATAAATGGGGGGGGGGGGTTGAACCAGTTTTACGGCATGCCAAACCTCCCGTTTCATTGCTGTAATGTGTGAGTTTGTGTGTTCATGAAAATGGTTGGATGTCAAACCCCACTAGTCTATTATAGATGTAAGCGATAATCGTGAAACTCGCTTAGGTAAAGTACAAAACATTTCATTTATGTAATTAGTAAACGCATTGATAAAGACTAATAAATTGTTATTTTAAGTAAAGTGGTAAGTGTTCAATAACCTGTTCTATGTAAATAGTATGTCCATACATAAAATAATTCAATTTTTTCTATTCTTTTGCATACACAATAGTCTTTACCACTTCACTAAAAAGATACTAAAATAATGGGTTGTTGTACCTTGGTTGTTTTTAACCCTACAGAAGTTCCATAACCGACAACAGACTTAATTAATTGTCATGGGAAATCCAGTTTTAAATACAAGTAGACATTTTTGTATTGCTGAGCCACATGTAGTTTTTGATATTCCTGCATTTGACGTTCTTCTAGACATGAAAATGAGTGATTTGACGGGTGTTTAATTAGAGACAATCACAGCTTAGTAGTTCGGAGCACCCGATTCCCGCGGTTTATATTGAGTTCGAACT
Organism: Limnoperna fortunei; assembly: GCA_944474755.1. NCBI lineage: Eukaryota > Metazoa > Mollusca > Bivalvia > Mytilida > Modiolidae > Limnoperna > Limnoperna fortunei. The sequence continues at coordinate 57,880,073 of OX104124.1, forward strand.
ACGCACTTTCTATTTTTGTGTTTTTTGTTTCTGTTTCTTGTTGTAAATGTTTGTCTAAAACCGGATTTGTAATCATCCATGGACTTTAAACTTTTATTGTAGGGTCAGATTTATCGCAATTTATCTTCTTTCATTTCAGATTTGTTGGCTATTATTCCAAACCACCATGATCTGATAGGTCCTTGCTGTTTACGTTGTTTCCACTGAATCTAAATGTGATCATTGTTTTCAAGTATAATTTGTTTCGACATAAACTTATAAATACTAAGATATATCATGTATTTACGTTTAATAAATATGTAATTAATTAAATTAACTTAAAAACTTAGAAAAAAACAAAATTAATTGTGGAAGTACTTTATAACATTTTTCAATTGTGTTTTTATAAACAGTGATCTATTATATTGCCTGTATCACACATACTTATTTTAACACCGATGACGCTATAATATCTAAGTCATAAACGTATTAAGATTGCAACAAACATTGTCATCGTTACCTTAAATATTATACATGTACTTTATATCAGTTAAAGTTTTATGAAAAAAATTAATTTAATAAACAAGAGTATTTAACACATTTTTTTTACAATGTATTTGTTTATGTCTGTAAACTTTTTCTTTATAGCGAATCGCCCATTTTATAGAATTAGAAGAAAACCCCAATAATTTTAAAATGTACAAGTAGCAAAATGCCGAAGTGGATATTGAACACTTTTTTCAGAAATCACCACTCGGAAAAATGTTGGAATATATATGCAAAGAGATCTGCGTTTATCTCACTAAAAGTATATGCACGTATGTTTAACCAAACAAAAAAAATGTCAATTGCGGTAATTATGGTTTTTTTTCTTTTTAACCGCTAACGTGCTTATTAAAGGTCTGTCACTTGCATAGTTATTCAGTATACAAAATTACTCATCGCTATATTTACTATTTTGTTAAAATACTTTTATTACCTATATTATGAGGGCTATTTATCGCTAACATTGTTAAGGATTGCATTTGATTTATGTTTAGTGGTCATGCATTTCCTTATTAATATGAAGCAGATTATCTTTTCTATGTAGGGGGCCTTGGTGGCTGAGTTGTTAAGGTAGTTCTTCTACTATTGATCACATGTCTGACAACACTAAGATTGCGGGTTCGATTCTCACTGCAGGCAGGGTGTACAAGACTCTTAACTGACAAGAATTGGCAGTTTTCCTATCGCAGTTCGGGGGTTTCGCCGGGTTCTCCGGCTTCCTCACCAATAAAAAATGAACGCCATGATATAGCTAAAAAAATGCTGAAACTGGCGTTAAACACCATCAAACAAAACAAACAAACATTTTTTCATGTAGATTATAACTTAAATTGACTGGACGTTTGAGTGTTTCTGGTATGACTGAAACTTCGTGATAATGTCATGCAAATCTTTTATCGTCGTAACCAAATATTTTGTAATTATGGGGTTGAATTTGCTAATTTTCTATTTGATTCAGCGTACATTATATTGTTGAGGATTCGCCCATTCCATCATCAATGAGTTTATGCCAAACTTTGATCATGATATCATTATGACAAAATATGAAATATATTGTTAGGGCTAGATTTCTGTTCTCTTTTTCACTTTCATGTAAAGCATAGTAGATTTGATTTGAACCACTAGCCAAACATGATGATTGCCTTTAAACCTAAAACAATTACACGGTTGTTTAATGCACATTTTAATTAGCACTAAAGCCCCTAGACTATTTACAACTTAACATATTGTTGTTCCTCATGAAACATGTAACCGAGATGAATAGTAATGACGGATTATAGTCATTTGCAGGTGTTTGACTTCCAACTGAACTCGAATTAATTTAAGCATTATAATTACGCTGTCTTTGTCATTATTTTCGTAAATAACTTGTATTCCAAACTCGTACATTTCTATAGGATATTCAGATTAATAAGAAACATAATTACTTTACTGGAAATTTAATCGAATAATTTCCATTGTACTGAGGTGTAAAAGATATTGCTACAGTGTAAAACCATTTGCGGACAGTAAAACAACATATTTAAATGAAGTTATTGGCCTCTTGATTACAAATTCCTGAAAACGTATTTTATTATTTTACAAATAATTGTAGAAACAATAACATACATGTATACAATACTGGGCTATTATTTGAAACACTTCCTCACCCGTTTTCTGAAGCATTTGAAAGTCGAGTTCTACTTTAATGAATATAAACATAATAAACGAGAACAAAACCATTACGAAAAGTAAGTAAAATACAGCAGCAATGTTTTACATTTACTTGAAATCCCGTTTTAACCAGATGAGGTAGGACGTCGAAAAATTATAAATTAAAGGACGTCAAAATGTCAAGCATTATGAAAAACCGAGTTTGAAAAAAAGCAAACAGACGTACTTTATTTAATTCTATGTTTACACAACATGCCTTACTTGGCAATTATTACTAACATCAATGGCCAGATGAAAAGTACTTTTTCAAATAGAATTTGACATGTTGAAAAGTGATAATTATATTAATGATGTGCTTCTAAATTTAAATCCAGAAAGTAGGTAAATAATTGCAATACAAAAGTTCTAGTTCTTGTCTTTGACTGTTTATAGTCATTTTACAGGTGTTTGACTTACAGCTGAACTCGAAATAATTGAAGCATTGTCATTACGCTGTCTTTGTCATTATTTTTGTAAATTATCTGTATTCCAAACTCATACTGTATTATAGGATGTTAAGATTAATTACTAACGAAATTGCTTTACTGGAGTCATTTAATCGAATAATTTTCACCATACCGAGGTGAAACAGATATTTCACCATTTTCGACAGAAAAACAGCAAGTTAAATGGTGTTATTAGCCTCTTGATTGCAAAACCTTGGCAACACATTATGAAAATGTACAAATATTTTTTCGAAATAACGTATATAGTCATGGACAATGATTTCAATACTGCTTCAAGTCCTACAGATTTTTTCCCCCAACGTGTTAAAAAATAGCAGGGAATGCGACCGAACAACATGAGCTGAAAGTCAAGGGACAATTATAACTTCAAATATAGACCAACATTCACAATGCAAAACTAACCAAAAAAACCCGAACCCAATAAAAACCATCAGTGAACTCAGATGCTCCAGTCAGGTAAGAAGTGCCTTATTCTAATTAGACATCTGTAGCCGTCCCGTTACTCCTTGTTATGTTTAGGAAGAAGTCAATCCAAAAAGGTCTAGATTTCCTATAACAATTAATTAAGCCATGGTGACGACCGTAGAACTTCTGAAGTGATAATATCAAGCTATGTACACAAAACTCTTGTTTTAGTAGCTTAGAAGTCAACAGTAGTGATCAGTAGAGAAATTCGAAATACCGATCGCAGGAAGTGAACCATACACCGGAACTGCTGGAATGTTGCTATTAATGAACGGATAGTTGACAATTGGAAGATATGGTCATCAGTATATCAGTTACCTCACGTAAGTTCTGTCATGGCTAATTACCAGGTATTTATATCTCTTCATTCCGTTCTTTTTGAAAACGCAGTGTTTAATAAGATCTTCATGCCTGATTTTAAGCTGCTTTTGGAGGAAGGCCGTGTTGGGTGTTGTAAAATAAACGGTTTTTGCAGTTACATTGGGGAAGAAGTACCTTAAGATGTCTATCAGGTCTTTTGAATGTTTTAGTATCCACATTTCATTTATGTCACTTCTGGTGTAGCAAGTGTCACTGCATTCTTTGGTCATTACATCAATTACCTGATAATATAACTTATTTTAATAGAATTAGACATACTGAGAAATGATATGGAGTTGAATTATGTACTACCAAAATATATAAATACCCGAAACTGCTGAACAAATATTTAATTTTTTTCCTATCATTCAGTCAGCATAATACAGATGCAAAGACAATTAATTACAATTAACAGTAAATAACGCATGGAAATAACGAAAGCAGACATATGCAATAGGACATCACTAAAAATTGCAGAATATAGCAGCATTGTATTGACAATCTCAAATGTATTGTGAAACACAAACAAAAGAGACAAATATAATAAGACACTATTCATTTAAACAAAAGAAATCGGATTTGACCAAAGCAGTTTAGAAAATGAAAAATTTCAGTGAATTACATTAGACTTGAAGAAAATTATTAGGTTTTTTTAACAAACACGCTGTGTTAAACGGGATGTCACATTTGAGTTAATCGCTTAAACAAACAATCAAGTACATCGAATAAAACACGAGGGCATGCCGTTCGACAGTCATCAAATACATGTTGCCTGTTTGGTACAACAAATCTTATGTGTTGAGCTAGAGTCCTCAATTTATCGTTTGATAAGGCGTTACTTCATTAGCTATTGAGAAACAAGGATCTGTACACGTGGTCGTTAGTAAGTTGCTAGCTTAATTGATCTGTACACGTGGTCGTTAGTAAGTTGCTAGCTTAATTGATCTGTACACGTGGTCGTTAGTAAGTTGCTAGCTTAATTGATCTGTACACGTGGTCGTTAGTAAGTTGCTAGCTTAGTTGATCTGTACTCGTGGTCGTTAGTAAGTTGCTAGCTTAATTGATCTGTACACGTGGTCGTTAGTAAGTTGCTAGCTGAATTGATCTGTACACGTGGTCGTTAGTAAGTTGCTAGCTTAATTGATCTGTACACGTGGTCGTTAGTAAGTTGCTAGCTTAATTGATCTGTACACGTGGTCGTTAGTAAGATGCTAGCTTAATTGATCTGTACACGTGGTCGTTAGTAAGTTGCTAGCTTAATTGATCTGTACACGTGGTCGTTAGTAAGTTGCTAGCTTAATTGATCTGTACACGTGGTCGTTAGTAAGTTGCTAGCTGAATTGATCTGTACACGTGGTCGTTAGTAAGTTGCTAGCTTAATTGATCTGTACACGTGGTCGTTAGTAAGTTGCTAGCTTAATTGATCTGTGCACGTGGTCGTTAGTAAGTTGCTAGCTTATTTGATCTGTACACGTGGTCGTTAGTAAGTTGCTAGCTTAATTGATCTGTACACGTGGTCGTTAGTAAGTTGCTAGCTTAATTGATCTGTACACGTGGTCGTTAGTAAGTTGCTAGCTTAATTGATCTGTACACGTGGTCGTTAGTAAGTTGCTAGCTTAATTGATCTGTACACGTGGCCGTTAGTAAGTAGCTAGCTTAATTGATCTATACACGTGGTCGTTAGTAAGTTGCTAGCTTAATTGATCTGTACACGTGGTCGTTAGTAAGTTGCTAGCTGATTTGATCTGTACACGTGGTCGTTAGTAAGTTGCTAGCTTAATTGATCTGTACACGTGGCAGTTAGTAAGTTGCTATCTTAATTGATCTGTACACGTGGCCGTTAGTAAGTAGCTAGCTTAATTGATCTGTACACGTGGTCGTTAGTAAGTTGCTAGCTTAATTGATCTGTACACGTGGTCGTTAGTAAGTTGCTAGCTTATTTGATCTGTACACGTGGTCGTTAGTAAGTTGCTAGCTTAATTGATCTGTACACGTGGCCGTTAGTAAGTTGCTAGCTTAATTGATCTGTACACGTGGTCGTTAGTAAGTTGCTAGCTTATTTGATCTGTACACGTGGTCGTTAGTAAGTTGCTAGCTTAATTGATCTGTACACGTGGCAGTTAGTAAGTTGCTAGCTTAATTGATCTGTACACGTGGCCGTTAGTAAGTAGCTAGCTTAATTGATCTGTACACGTGGTCGTTAGTAAGTTGCTAGCTTAATTGATCTGTACACGTGGTCGTTAGAAAGTTGCTAGCTTAATTGATCTGTACACGTGGTCGTTAGTAAGTTGCTAGCTTAATTGATCTGTACACGTGGTCGTTAGAAAGTTGCTAGCTTAGTTGATCGAATTCGCCCTTCACAGTATCTGTTGCAGTATATATTGCCATTCGTTGCATACAATACAAGTAATAAACACTATATAAATTTGACCTTTCTGTTAGAATGATCTTGATTATGATTTCAATGTAGGAACATTTATATTCAGCACATTCTTATGCGTTACTATTTGGATCTTTGAAATATATATTGTATAATCTTCATCAGGAAAATTAAATAGAACATTATTAGATTGTCTCCGGAGTACATTCATAATTTCTTTTTTGATAAATTCTTCTTTTTGTAATCTGGTCTTATGATTTATTAAGATCCCCTGAGAACATGATATACAGGATTATGTGAAGGACTAATTATCAATGTCTTTACTAGACTGAATGTTATCAAGTGCTACGCAAAAAGACATAGCCGAGCGTTCGTGCGAATGCGAATAAAATTTATCTTGTTCTACATGTGTCACTATTGCATAACGCTATGGACGGGCCTTTCTTTCCTTTATTGGCCCGTTTCTGGTCCAGAGGACCAAGTACAGATGAGCTCAAGCACATTCATCTTAACATGTTGCGTCATCCAATCAGGAACTCCTTACATGCGTTTTGATTGAATGTCGGATATTAAACAACAGAGAATCTATAAAAGATCACTATGTGGAAGTTTTTATTTTCAGGAGGAAAAGGTACTTTCATGCGTTTTGATGAAGGCCCGTGGAATCTTCTACTCTTGCTCCACTCGCAAAAAGACAGAATTTCTATCACTCGTTAAAGATCACCCGCTCTTTCCCCAAAACAACTTAAATAAATTAACATAGGTATGTTATATTATTTAAAATTAAACTGTCTCCCATACAGAACGACCATTGCAAGGCTTTCGCAACTTTGTAGTCAATAAGAGATGCCAGAAAGTGTGAAAGGCATAAAACACGTGCAAGGCTTACTATTATTTGGAGAGTTCCAGATGAGATTAACAACTTTCTCAAGCCTTTTAATATATAATTAACATTTTAAACTAAGGGATAGTAACACTATTATATACCCATTCGAACAGCACAATACGTAGTAAAAAATCAAGATTTCGTATGGATAACAACTATTGCAGGAAAAACAAATCAATTCAGCACCACCAAATATGAACAAAAAGAAAAAAAATAAATTGTGTCTAAAAATATTCAGTCCGATAAAACGCAAAAAGGAACTAGAAAATATTGCATTGCAGGTGTTGAATCTTATTTCTAGTTTGTTTGTTTGTTTGTTGGTATTTTAACGCCACTTTCAGCAATTTTTCAGCTATTTCATGGCGTCCAGTTTTTATTGGGGGAGGAAGCCGAAGTACCCGGAGAGAACCACCGACCTGCGGTAGGAAAACTGGCAATCCTTGTCAATTAAGATTGGAGTCGAGTACACCCTGTCTGCAGTGAGAATCGAACCCGCAATCTCAGTGTTGACAGACCACGTGATCAATGGTAGACGAACTACCTAGACCACTCGACCACCGAGGCCCCCTTATTTCTAGTAAGCTTACAATAATAATAACAGCAAATTTAGCAAAATGTATCTAAAATAAAGTCTGGTACAAATGATTACTGAAATGAGAGAAACCAAATGATTGCCACTAGGTAAATATGGAACATTTGGCAGTGACATCGGATTGGGTTTTGTATTTAGCTACAATCTACTTAAAATTGTCAAACAAACTATAAATGTGTAAAGAGCGTGGTACTTTCTTAACATGTTACCCAAAATTATGTGCAGTCGTACTGTAACCTGGGAACCCTCACCCTGAAGCATTCCATATCTGACATAGAATGACACGCAGGGTAGCTATAAATGTCCTGGGAACCGTCAACATCATTGGAAGTAGACTGATAATCCTCAACCAGAAGCATCCCATATCTGACATAGAATGACATGCCGGGTAGCTATATATGTCAGGTCATGGAAACCGTAAAGATGATTGGAAGTAAACTGAGAATCGTCATCAAAAAGGATTCCATATCTGACATAAAATGACACGCTAGGTAGCTATACATGTTGTCATGGAAACCGTCAAAATCATTGAACGTAAACTGAAAATCCTCATCTAGAAGCATTCCATGTCTGACATAGAATGACACGCTGAGTAGCTATGAATGTCAAGTCCTGGAAACGGTCAACATTGAAAGTAAACGACATAGAATGACACGCTCGGTAGATAAAATGACAAGTCCTGGAAACCGTCAACAACACTGAAAGTAAAAGACATAGAATGACACGCTGGTTTGCTATAAATATCAAGTCATTGAAACTGTCAACATCATTGGAAGTAAAAGACATAGAAAAACACGCTGGGTAGATATAAATGTCAAGTCATGGAAACCGTCAACATCGTTGGAAGTAAAAGACGCAGAATGACACGCTTGATAGCTATAAATGTCAAGTTCTGGAAACCGTCAACATCATTGAATGTAATCTGAGAATCCTCATCCATAAGCATTCTATATCTGAAGTAGAATGACACGCTGGGTAGCTATAAATGTCCTGGAAACCGTCAACATCGTTGGAAGTAAAAGACGCAGAATGACACGCTTGATAGCTATAAATTTCCAGTCCTGGAAACCGTCAACATCATTGAATGTAATCTGAGAATCCTCATCCAAAAGCATTCTATATCTGAAATAGAATGACACGCTTGGTAGCTATAAATGTCTTGGAAACCGTCAACATCATTGGAAGTAAAAGACATAGAATGATAATTTGGGTTTGCTAATAATATCAATTCCTGGAAGCCGTCAACATCATTGGAAGTAAAACACGCTGGGTAGCTATAATGTCAAGTCCTGGAAGCCGTCAACATCACTGGAAGTAAAAGACATAGAATAACACGCATGGTAGCTATAATGTCAAGTCCTAGAAGCCGTCAACATCATTGGAAGTAAAAGACATAGAATAACACGCTGCGTAGCTATAATGTCAAGTCCTGGAAGCCGTCAACATCATTGGAAGTAAAAAACGTAGAATAACACGCTTGGTAGCTATAATGTCAAGTCCTGGAAGCCGTCAACATCACTGGAAGTAAAAGACATAGAATAACACGCTTGGTAGCTATAATGTCAAGTCCTGGAAGCCGTCAACATCATTGGCAGTAAAAGACATAGAATAACACGCTTGGTAGCTATAATGTCAAGTCCTGGAAGCCGTCAACATCACTGGAAGTAAAAGACATAGAATAACACGCTTGGTAGCTATAATGTCAAGTCCTGGAAGCCGTCAACATCATTGGAAGTAAAAGACATAGAATAACACGCTTGGTAGCTATAAATGTCAAGTCCTGGAAACCGTCAACATCATTGGAAGTAAAAGACATAGAATAACACGCTGCGTAGCTATAATGTCAAGTTCTGGAAACCGTCAACATCATTGGAAGTAAAAGACATAGAATAACACGCTGGGTAGCTATAATGTCAGGTTCTGGAAACCGTCAACATCGTTGGAAGTAAAAGACGCAGAATGACACGCTTGGTAGCTATAAATGTCAAGTCCTGGAAACCGTCAACATCATTGGAAGTAAAAGACATAGAATAACACGCTGGGTAGCTATAGTGTCAAGTTCTGGAAACCGTCAACATCGTTGGAAGTAAAAGACGCAGAATGACACGCTTGGTAGCTATAAATGTCAAGTCCTGGAAACCGTCAACATCATTGGAAGTAAAAGACATAGAATAACACGCTGCGTAGCTATATTGTCAAGTTCTGGAAACCGTCAACATCATTGGAAGTAAAAGACATAGAATAACACGCTGCGTAGCTATAATGTCAAGTTCTGGAAACCGTCAACATCGTTGGAAGTAAAAGACGCAGAATGACACGCTTGGTAGCTATAAATGTCAAGTCCTGGAAACCGTCAACATCATTGGAAGTAAAAGACATAGAATAACACGCTGGGTAGCTATAATGTCAAGTTCTGGAAACCGTCAACATCGTTGGAAGTAAAAGACGCAGAATGACACGCTTGGTAGCTATAAATGTCAAGTCCTGGAAACCGTCAACATCATTGGAAGTAAAAGACATAGAATAACACGCTGGGTAGCTATAATGTCAAGTTCTGGAAACCGTCAACATCGTTGGAAGTAAAAGACGCAGAATGACACGCTTGGTAGCTATAAATGTCAAGTCCTGGAAACCGTCAACATCATTGGAAGTAATCTGAGAATCCTCATCCAGAAGCATTCCTTATCGGACATAGAATGACACGCTAAGGTAGCTATAAATGCCCTGGAAGCCGTCAACATCATTGGAAGTAAAAGACATAGAATGACACGTTGGGTAGCTATAAATGTCAGGTTCTGGAAACCGTCAACATCATTGAAAGTAAAAGACATTAAAATCTATATGTATAACTGATTTTACACAAGACAATTTGTACATTAATAACGACACGAATAATCTATTAGAAGTGTGAAATTTGATAAGTTAGAACATTATAATCGCTATGTTAAATCATGAAGCTTACACCATACCAGAACTATCCAATATAAATCTTTGTAATCGTATGTGATGTGAAGTACGCCTGAGGGATATCAGTATTGAATTTACAAGAGAAAATTATTCAGCACTTTCATTTTGCTCTGACTTTACATTCATCTACATCGGGTGAGATCCTGACAGAGATGTTCTGCAGTATGCATCATTACCTGTGTAAAATCTGTGTTCCAAAAAACTTCAAATAAGAAATATTATCTGTATGAACAATCTGAAATATCTTGAGTTTGTAGCTATCGAATAAATAAAGCACATACAATTTTTACAACTACACATGAACTTAGAAGTAAAACAACAATAATTACAAAATAAATATACATGTACAAATAGTTGGGTTATAGTATTAACGTTAGAAACATGAATTTAAAAAAATACTAACAAAAGAATAAACATCTATATTTCTATAAGAGAGGTACATTTGTATGTGAAATCAATATTACTCGACAAATGGAATGTCATTCTCATGATTAATGTAAACATTCTGAAAATAGTCATGAAGTCTCTATTATTGTGGCATAATTTATGTAAAGTCTGCCACAAACAAATATCTCAGAGAAAGCGTCGATATTAAATTTACCTGTGATTTTAACTTAAATCACCAGATATCTGCCCTGCATTAACATTATTAACATATTTATTAAAATGACATGATCTAAAGTGTCGATACCTTGATAAGGATAGGATGTTATGATCTCTGTAAACATACGAAAGCTAAAATCGACAATCAGAACTACATGCCCAGGCGACGTGTCCGCATGACCTAAGCACTAACAATTAGGCATATGTAAGTCACTGTTTTTTATTCTAAGGTTACGTTTTGCCAACATTATTTGTAAAAACTAGAGAACTCATAGTGTTATCTAGAATTAGGTTGTAGTTTTATTTAAAGAATACTTCAAATTTCTGAACAGGTTATACGATATAATATCGTTTTGGGTCTGTTTAAGCCTAATAAAACCGCGAAGCGGTTTATGAATAGTGTAAACATACCCAAACCATATTATATCGTATAACATGTTTAAAAATTTGAAATATTTCTGATAATTTAATTGTACTATAAATCTATACAATGTTAACGTTAAAAACAGCAATGACGCGCGTGACTTAGCAATTTATTTGGTATATGGGTTTCTACATTTGAATTGGTCAATCAGATTTCATCTTACAAAGTAAATTAAATTATATTGAAATAAGAAATGTTGTAGTTAAGTCAAAAAGAATAATGCAGTGGTTACAAATTTGTGCCAAAAATGTCATAATTGTATTTGTTTATTGCTTCATAAAAAAGATGAGCCCTTATTCTGGTAATTACACAACCTTTTTTTAGAAAAAAACACTTAATAATGTTTACCAACAAAGACACGTCTGGTAAATTAATTATTTAAAAAACTTTAACACGTTTCTCAAAAACTTTCTTTGGTGAACCTGTCGCATTATTTTAACAAATAAGATTTTGTTTTAAACACACATAACGATCTCAAGAGAACGTTCTTCCTTCACTTACCTGTGCCTTTTGTTTGCACTTTATTAACTATCAAAGATGACATTGGTACAACTGATGTCTTAGATATCCGATTACAATAACCACTACAATGTTGTCAGCCTTGACACGTCTGTTAATAAAGGAATCTGATTGGTTATCTAACACAAAAGAGAACCTGTCTCAGTGGGGATTTTCGCAGGTAACAAGGGTTAGATAAACAAAAAATATGTTCTCATGAAAACTCTTGTTAATCATACCATTAAAACGTGATTGCGTGTAATAAAATGATGTATCTCTTTCAAAAAGTGTTGGTGTCATTGTGGAGAAATGTCACGCAGTAGCAAATATTCACAGAAATTGTAAACCTAGGTCTATTAAAAGTTCAACTTTGTTAACTGAATTCTTGATTACTACACAGTTATCAAGCGATCGACTGTGTTTTGGTAGCAAAATGTTCATGTAAAGAAGTACAAAATTGTCTTGTCCGTTAATGTTACCTTTAGAGGGTGACTAAACGAGTAGACTTATTGTATCAAAAGATGAAGTCAGAGTTCCTTTCACAATTTTCCAATTTTTCTACTCGCTTTCAAACATTTTGCTTATGTCCTTTTTAGTTTATTGTTTATTGCGCGTTAAGTAATCAATCAAATTTGTATGTACCAAGTTATTGTACATCAAGAGTTTTGAAAATTCCCTATTTTCTATGCTTTCATAAAAAGATATGTAAAGAACATATTTGGAATCGACTCATAAATAGTTAAAACAAAATAAGATATCTTTTAACATTCGTGATGATTTCAATGTAGATTTTTTGTTTGTTAGAATTGAATATTATTTCATTTCGAGCAATTTTTAAGCTATATTATGGCTTCTATTTTTATAAGGAAAAAATCAAAGAATGTGTCCATGGGACACAGATGCCCCCGTTAAATAAAGTCCCAAATAGGAAGTAGTTGTCCAACAGGTCTGAAAGTCGCTTAGGACGTACAACTTGTGATACTAAACGACCTTGCCAAATTTCAAATTGTTCTCATGTACGGTTTCTGAGAAAAGCTTGACGGAAATTCGTTAGGACGTACGTACGGACATGAGTAAAACTTAATCCCCCCGGACATATCGTCGCGGGGGCATTAAAAATCTGAGTTCCTGGAGAAAACTCTCGTCGGCAGAAAACTTCCAATTAATATCAATTAAGATAACCAAACGCTGATTGAAGTTGGACTCGAAGGTAATGACACACCTGTGTTCAATAGTAGATTTTTTAGGTACATAGGTGACAAGAATAAAGGATTGTATCTACCAGTCATTTTACTGTTTACATCCTAAAATAAAGAGGACCAAATTTTCGCTTCGTCTAAGAATAATTTTTGACTTCCAAATTAAATATATAATGTTCACAGATGTATTTGTACCTTATTATTTTTTTCTGTGTCATCAACAAAAACATTCATTGGAATCTGAAGTTTTCGTGGGTATTGTGACGGTGCTTGGCGATGCTTTTATTTTCTTTCCATTGATCCATTGCTTTCTTCATATTCATTTGATTTACAGGATGTAACTTATTCTTGCCCTAAAATACTGGGCGCGACTTCTCAATTAATGAGTTTTTTATCCATAATTGATAAAGAATCAATAACTTAGAAGAGTTCCAGCTCGTTTGAAGAACATTGAAGATATCACCGATAACCGAAGAAGAGTTCTAGCTCGTTTGTAGAACATTGAAGATATCACCGATAACCGAAGAAGAGTTCTAGCTCGTTTGTAGAACATTGAAGATATCGCCGATAACCGAAGAAGAGTTCTAGCTCGTTTGTAGAACATTGAAGATATCACCGATAACCGAAGAAGAGTTCTAGCTCGCTTGTAGAACATTGAAGATATCACCGGTAACCGAAGAAGAGTTCTAGCTCGTTTGTAGAATATTGAAGATATCACCGATAACCGCGAAGAAGAGTTCCAGCTCGCTTGTAGAACATTGAAGATATCACCGATAACCGAAGAAGATTTCTAGCTCGTTTGTAGAACATTGAAGATGTCACCGATAACTCAAGAGGAGTTCTAGCTCGTTTGTAGAACATTGAAGATATCACCGATAACTGAAGAAGAGTTCCAGCTCGTTTGTAGAACACTGAAGATATCACTGATAACTGAAGAAGAGTTCCAGCTCGTTTGTAGAACACTGAAGATATCACCGAGATGTTCCGAAATAGCATAATGGTCACCATGGAATAGTTAACATTTGTTTTCGCTTAAGACATCATTCTATCAAACACATAAAATCAATCAGAACATGCATTGGTTTACTCAACAATGGGCGGTTGACCAAATTTATACAGAACAATGCCAGCCAGTCAGTATAATGATTACGATAAACATTTCTGTTATAATTGAAAACAAGTTTTAAAATGATTGTATCTATTTGAGTAATCAAAATACAAATAACGTGGAAATTGCGTTGTGTTTTATAAACATTTACTGTTCCCCAGAGTGGCAAATCACATTTGTATATTATATGTCAGGAGATTATTTAGGTTTTATTATTATCCGATTAGATGTAGTGTATTCAGCTGAATAATTTTTAAATTATTGCTTTGTGCATGTATAGCAGAAATCATCCACCAAATCAAACTTTTAAAATTAATCCACTTTCTGTATTTATTTGTAAGCCACACAAACATAAAATGCATTATAAAGCGGCCATTATTTCCAATAGTCATTATATCAGTACCTGATGTAATACAGTTTGTTCAAACATCAATTCATAATAAAAATCTGGAATTAACATTGTTTAATAGAATAAAATAATCACGTTAGGAAATGGTTGTGTATGTAATATATTTAATGTATAAAATGTTAGATTTAAAGGAAAGACTTTTTATCAAGCGGAATAATTTGCTGCTTGTGTGATAAGCCATTGCAAAATGACTGGTCATATCCAAGTTAGTATACTAGAAATGGTTCCCTGGGCTCGGCCACAAAGCTGCTCATCATATCCTTAAGTGGCTCGAGGCTCCTTCAATCGGGGAAATCGTTGTTAAGTTTTAATACGGAAAGCGTGACCATGAACAATAGTAGGTAACGTGTTTGTAGAATCCCTTGTTATCCTGTTTACAAAGTTAGACTCATTGTATAATAGGTTATATTTGTTGTTATCCTGTTTACATAGTTAGACTCATTGTATAATAGGTTATATTTGTTGTTATCCTGTTTACAAAGTTAGACTCATCGTATAATAGGATATATTTGTTGTTATCCTGTTTACATAGTTAGACTCATTGTATAATAGGTTATATTTGTTGTTATCCTGTTTACATAGTTAGACTCATTGTATAATATAGAAACATATCATACTAGTGAGTGGTATTTGCCAAAAAATATTGCTTGAGAGGCTGGTGAAGATTTTACGAGCCGTAAGCAAATACCACTCACTAGCATGATATATTTCTATAATTCCACCGAATATTTTCCGATCTATTTAATAAACAATATAGTTGAGACTGATTACCACTAATTAAATTTGATCCAAGAACAAGTCTTCATTACTGTTGAATGCATGAAATCCATGAAAACGGTGTATAATAAATGCTTCGGACATGCATATACAATTAAACTGATTTGTTAGTTTTATAATTAAAACTGTTCATTTTCACATTTTAATATTTTGACATTGTCAAGTCTGTATGGTTGTATTTGTTCTAGTGCTTTTCTGTATCTATTGTTTGTTTGTTTTATTGCTGTTTAATGCCACTTTCAATAATTACAGCTATATTGTGGCTTCCAGTTTTTATTGGGGGGGGGGCGGGTGGAGCAATATTACCTGGTGAAATCCCTTGACCTTCAGTAATCTACTTGACAATACTTGTCAATTAAGATTCAAATTGAGCACATCTCTCCCACATTGAGACTCAAACTCGCAACCTCATGGTTGACATCACGTGATCACTAGTAGATGACAGTCTACCTTAACCATTCGGGCACCAAGTCCCCCTTTCTGTATCAACAATTTGATGCCAAAACGTTGATGCTTGCTGACTAGTGTGTACACAGGAAAATGTTAAAGATGTAAATGTGTTGAATTATCCCTTTACAACTCTAAGAAGTGTCAAAAGAGAATGGACAATGGGTACTATAGTATATTTAAAAGATACTACATATACATCACCGGGTGCAAATTAAGGCCTCATAGTAGCCACAGTATTTTCGTAGACATGTACATGCAGCTGTGTTTCGACAGAGGTTAATCCAGTTTTGAATAAAAATATGACAGTTGTTTCATTAATTTGTTTTTTTGTTCAACAATGAAATATTTAACAATACACTGTTTTAACAGTAACAAACAATAACCTGTTTTAATAGTAACAAACAATAACAACTTGAAATTTGTTAAATTGTCGTGAATTAAGGTTTGCCCGTATTAAGTGTTACATTGCAATTATGAAACATAAGACCACCGTATGATCTATCATCTGATGCGTTTCCTTTAGTAGAAACATCTACACTTGTACATGACCTCTTTGTATTTGCAATAATGTTATTGCATGTCATATTGCTTGTTGTATCAACAATTGGCTCATGATTATCAACAAGTTCAAGTTGAGCTTTACCCTGTGAAATGTTATTCAGGATCTCCGCAGTCTGTGAGGCCGAAAGAACCAGTTCATTTTCAGAAATACTGTCGTCAAATTGAACATCAAATGATTTCTGTTCTGATATAACGGTTGTAAATGCTGAAATGCATTTAGACATGTCCCGTTTCTGTTTGTCAGATGTATCACTACAATAGTTTCTGATACTTTCCTCACTTCGGTGTCCAGAAACAGTTACAATATGTCTTCCTTCAAAGCCAGCATCATTCAAAACTGTTATACATGTAGCACGGATGCAGTGATTTGTATATATTTTTGATAAAGAGGCTGCTTTTTGAAATTTCATCCATCATTTTGCTTATTATAAATGTTACACCACCCATGCGCTCAGCGTTTTGCTTGCATTTTGTATTATTCCATACTGTACCTTTATAGTGCTAAAATCAAATTTGAAAAAAATCTACACGATAACACGTCCATATTTTATATAATGCCTTTGTTGTTGATATGTCAGAAATCGTCCTTGACATTTGCTACGGGAATTTTACATAGGAAGTCAACCATTTGAGTTTCTAAAGGGACCTAGCGTTGTTTTCAAAAAGATCGTCTGCTTTCGTAACGTTCAATGGCATTCGGGCAAACCGCGAGACTTTTCCCGCCTTAACTGCAGACGACATGACCCGAAGGATTTCGAATAGATAACAATTGACTCTTCCAAACATACACTTCCGTGGTAATTTAGGTCAAACTTTACTATAGAAAAGTGCTCTATCAAAGTGAAAAAATCTGCCGCATTTCAAACCGCCGACTATCACTTGGATATAATTGTTATTGTCAGTTTACCCATTCTGTAATCTACAAAAGGAGCATAAGCTGGACCAAACGCGATAAGCAGTTTTTATTTGTCAGCCAAAAAAACGCTATATGACCGCTTCGAAACTTACTATAGAGTATTAACTCCAATCGGTTTTCTCTCAAACCACAAACCATTGTCATCATAACTATCACGTGGCCTCTGGCATAACGCTTCACAATCTGGATTTCTTTTCTCCAGGTATTTAATAAATGAAGATAAGGGACACATCGATGTATCAGTTGCATAAATGCGGCCACCTTCCGCTTCGAAATCTTCAGTTTCTATTCCCTGGTTGTTTTTTGTAAGCTCAGAATAAGTTTTACAAATGTACCTTTTACCATTATCATCTATTTTGACTTCAAAATGTTCAGGACGCTTGTCTCGCAAATTTTCTTGTCCAAGGCGACAAAAATATAACAAAACTTCAAAAATACCTTATTTAGAAGGCCACTTGGAATGTCTGTGTTAAATACACGAGGGTGATTATACAATTTAACAATGTCCCCTTGTTGAATAGTGGGCTTGTGTGTAACCTTTCCTTTGCCCTCTTGTCTTAATTTTTTGCACATTGCCGTGAAAGTTGTGTTGGCGATGTTAAATGGAGCATCATCTATAATGTCAAAGGTTTTCATTGGACTTTTCAAATGACGATTAATGCTTTGCCTAATAACTAGAAAGCTAGTACGGGTATACATTTCACCATTTTGTTGTCTAACATTTACGTAGAATTCCTTCAGCAATCGGCGACAAATTTTCAAACTCGGCGTCCCGATTTTTTGAAACGCAATAATCTCTGAGGAGCTTGACCGCAAATTTAGTAGATTTCTTAGTATTTTTTGCAGAAATGTTTGTCAAAATGTCGTTCATTCACTCTCTGAAGCACTAGTAAATCTATTTTTTACAGGACGCAGACTACCTTCTGCTACTGATAACGCCATCTTTGTTGTCAAAAACCGATGACGTCTTTTACTCGAGTTTAATTTTTAACCCAGGTATTTCCCACATACCGTTGTATATCTATAAACGGGTGCCTTTAAATGGCGGGAAAAATATACCACGATAAAAAAGAAAAAAATTAAAGTAACAAATTTTGCAGAAAAAAATATCACGGCTCTCGTCCAATCAAAATCCAGCATCTTTATATGAGGTGGAATTATAGGTTATATTTGTTGTTATCCTGTTTACATAGTTAGACTCATTGTACAATAGTAGGTAACGAGTTTTTGTAGAATCCCTTGTTATCCTGTTTACATTGTACAATATGTTATATTTGTTGTTATCCTGTTTACATTGTACAATATGTTATATTTGTTGTTATCCTGTTTACATTGTACAATAGGTTATATTTGTTGTTATCCTGTTTACATTGTACAATAGGTTATATTTGTTGTTATCCTGTTTACATTGTACAATATGTTATATTTGTTGTTATCCTGTTTACATTGTACAATATGTTATATTTGTTGTTATCCTGTTTACATTGTACAATATGTTATATTTGTTGTTATCCTGTTTACATTGTACAATATGTTATATTTGTTGTTATCCTGTTTACATTGTACAATAGGTTATATTTGTTGTTATCCTGTTTACATTGTACAATAGGTTATATTTGTTGTTATCCTGTTTACATTGTACAATAGGTTATATTTGTTGTTATCCTGTTTACATTGTACAATAGGTTATATTTGTTGTTATCCTGTTAGGTTATATTTGTTGTTATCCTGTTTACATAGTACAATAGGTTATATTTGATCTCTCTGCACAACAGTCTATACTCTTCCCGTGGCCGTCAAAATTTGTTATCCTTTGGTCCATCCATTGTGTGTCTACTACCGAGTTCTCCTCCTGACTAGCTGTGTAACAAGAAGCAGATCACACAGTATACGGGATAAGGTTACGATGAAAATGCTTTCTCAATCAATGTAGTAAATGTACCTGCGTCCAGATTCGTATCACTGGATAGTTAGTCTTTTTGATTACACGTTACAAAATAATGTGCAAACGATACTTTTATTTAACACTTATATCAATATATTTAACACAATATTCAATGAATCTATAAAACAAATCAAATTGCGAAAAATTACTCAAAATTCAACTCAAGACTTACCAAAAATGTATGTAACTAGTTCGTAGCAGAACACCAGAAAAGTAAAAAAACCATTGGATTGATAATCATAAATGTTTCTAAAATTCTGGACATACAATGGAACCCTGTAATAACATACCTGTCACCTTAAGCAATGTTACCATTCACTAAATAAATAAACATGCTTAAATATTGAAACGTTAGTTAACCTTTGGCATAAATGAACCTTATACAGTTCAGTAGGTATAACTTCGACATTTACTCAGTTACTGAGTTATCATTTATGAAGGAGATGAGTATAAAAAGTACCGAATTAAAAAAGGAAGGCCCTTATATTACCCATTGAAATAATTTTTTAAAATCCGTAAAAATCAACGTCAGTGCACGAGCTAAAATAACTACTTTCGGTTTAAACATGGAACAAGTCGGAAAAGAAATAGTAAAAATTCATAGTTTTACAAACTATAATGAGCACTTATTAGCCGTTTAAATATGTAAAGAAAAGTTATGAGATGTCACAGAAGTTCTGGTAAAATTTGAGTGAAAATATGCCCTCTAGGTTATAGAACTTAAAAACTTAATATGCCCTATCACAGAATTGCTTGCTAGACGTTTATCAATACAATGATTCAAATCCAAATTAAAGTATTTAGTGTATTCTGTTAATAGTCAACTAATTACTTCCAGTAGTAAAGGCACTACGAACACATGTATATGTTATATTTTTTGTCCATAATCATGTGCTCGCATACCATATCTTTTCCAACGGAAGTTTTAATCACGTAAAAATCGCATTGAAGATTGTGCCACCGCACGACAATGAACACAATTTAAATTTCATTCCCACCTTCAGCGTTAGTTCTAAAACTGAATAAATACAGATTTAGTAGTTTTTTTAAACCGTAAATGGATAATGATGACGGATAAGGCGGAAAACGGTGAAAATCAAAATGTGAAATTTTGAGAAAAATTCACTTCTTATGAAGTATGTACATCTAAAATCTTCCTTTTTGAAATTCGCACAAATGTAGAGTTTTACAAAAGAGATTCCCGTGCGATTCAAAAGGGGATTAAAAAAGACGAGCTAAAATTCTATCAGCTCTGTTACAAGTTTATCACTTGCGGAAAAAAACATAAAACTAAATCAACAGGTAAAGCAGAAGTGGATGACACGAGTTCCTGCTGCTGGAAAATGGCCCGACAAATAGCCTGCGAGTTATTATTCCGGCTACTCGTGAAAATAGCCACTTGCTGCCTGGGAGCTATTCTTTCGGCTTTTCGGACATATACCCAGGTAACTATTCTTCCGGTTAGCCGGACCCAAATCTGTTCGAGCATTGGCTTAGGAAGAACTCGATGGCAGAGTGGTAGAGGTAGTTATTCTACTATTGATCACGTGCCTGTCAACACTGAGGTTGCGGGTTCGATTCATCTGCGGTGAGGGTGTTCTCGACTCCAATCTTAATTGAGAAGGATTGTTCGTTTTCCTATCGAAGGTCGGATCCTCGTTCGGTACTCCCAGCTCCTCTCCAAATAAAAAATTTTAACAAAAAAATTGCTGAAAGTGGTGTCAGACACTATTAAAACAAGCAACGAAAAGACATAAAAAAAACCCAAAAACTAAATAGGTTTTAAAGCACGAGAAAGCGTGTTTAAGAGGTTACGCTGTAGAATAAAAATTATGGAAAAATGTCATTTAAAGTTCGCTTTTCGGAGAGTAAGAATGTTGATTTCCTCAGGCCAATCAACCGCCACATTTCTTTATAGAAATATATTTGGAATGTTTGTTATAAATATTGTCTGAATTCTTTAGCATTCGACTTTTGTAGAATACAAATCGTATACAATGTTACCATGGTGATGAAGTTGATTCTTGTGATTTGATCGTATTTAGTGCATCAATATTTACTAAACCTTAGTTGGATTCTCGACTTCCGCTTTTCGAACGGCGAGTCCTCTATATATTGTTTAGTTAGATACTCAATGAAAAAATCCGGGGACAATGGAGCCAATCTAAGTAAATGGCGGGATTATTTGATTGCATAGCTATTTATTGAAAGCATATGTTTGAAATAATATTGTAGCATGCTCTACCAGTTTTTTTGTGTAAATTTGTCATGTGATACATAATCTAAACACAGAAGGCTTATTAGAATGCAAAATACTAAAATATATGTGTATATAATCTGATCTATGGCGGCTGACAACATGGACTTGTTATCAAATCATTAGTACTACATTGTCCTCCCGGTTACCGGAATCCTTTTACCTTTGATATACCTTATATAAGTTATATTAATTAATCTATGGGGAACTATGTACAATAAATCATAACATAGTTTTTTCCGATAACTTCTGAGTATATCATATGTCTTTTCACTTCCAATTGGAACATTTACTGTTGACTATTACCATACCATTGGAATCCATTCAAATAAAAAGCACACGACTAGTTTAAAACAGTACCGATGAATCAATTGTTTTTACAGAAAAGTAAATTAATGTGAGACAATGATTATATTTGAACGGGATAACTTGTTTTTATTGATTTCTGTAAAATTAACAGACGCTAAACTTTTGTAGGCAACATAGGCAATCTCGCTGAGAAACTGAGCAAAAAGTCAGAAATGGCATTTACAAAGAAACTGTTAATAGTAATTCAAAGATTCTTCTCATCTTCTAAAACATAAAAGCGTGTAAGATGTACATTAAATTCGACTTTTGGGAGTGTAGCTTGCAAATTGATATTGATACTTGCCATTACCACAGAACATTTCAATGTACTTTATTGTAGCATTTATCAGCTGGAAAGAATTCGACCTTTTTGTAATAAAATATAAAACGTATTTACATTGCCGTAGCGCTATAGGCAAATGGAAAAATGCATCTTTTTAATGAGAAGTATAATATTTGCAATCTTTTGCAAATGTTACCTTAAGACTTCAATCACATTTCATAAATTGACTTCAAAACAACGACCCACCTAATCTTATTTCTCACTTTTAAAAGGCTGCGTTATGGCCATTATTAGTGTCTTAATTTTAATTCAGAACGAAAATTGGGTACACAAACTGAAACACTAAACTATCAATAGGTCCTTATCGTGCGTTGTATCAATAGGTCCTTATCGTGCGTTGTGCAGGTCAGTTGAAAAATAGATGTTTTTTGTAAGAAGAGAAGAGAACCCAAATCAAGTCTGTTAAATTACTTATTTTCGTACATCCGAGTTTTGTCATATAATCTAGTTTACAAAAATGCATATTGATTTCATGGTACCATTATATAAACAAAATTTAGAAAATTTATATTTTGACAAAATTAGATTAAATAATATGGCGTATGATGAGTATGTAGAGTTTTAAATGTTTCTTTAGTCTTAATGAAGGGTGTTAGAGTAATTTGCAATAATCAATACAAAAACAAAGGCGTAGCCAAATTGCCTTCTGATAAGAGCTCAAATTCAGTGGCATATAGAGTTGCGCGAATTGTTTAAAAACATAAAATATGTCTGATAAAATGTTTATTGTTCTCAGAGTGGCACCCATCTCCTACAGGGGCCTGAGAGGATGTGTTATATGTCAGTGCATTCGAATTTTGTCGATGAACATGTCTTGATAATGTGTCGCTTTAACGACGGTTAATTCGGTTGAAACACACGTTTAAAATAAATAATAAATCATTTGTTAACAGAAATATATGCAAGATATTCTAACAGTACACTTCGTATTGGATTCATTGTTTACATCATCGATCGCCAAAATTCGAGTGTGGACGAAATTCGAGTATGTGACCATATGTATAATATATATAAGAAAAATAGCAAAGAAAACCGACCGAACAACAAGAGCCAAAAGTCAAGGGACAGTTACAAATCCGGATATAGACAAAACGCAACACAAAAACCAAAAACACAAAACAGAAAGAGAGTAACCCGAACCCAATAAAACCCATGGGTGCACTCAGGTGCTCCGGACGAGTAAACAGTGCCTGCCTCTAATTAGACACCCGTCGAGTTACTCATTGTCATGTCTAGGGAAAAGTCAAATCCAGGAATAGGAATCACTACCTATGACTCCGCAAACATGTCAGATCGTATTTGAGACACTGATTTCCCATAACGATCAATTAAGTCATGGTGACGACCATAGAATTTCTGGAGAGATAACATCAACCTAGGTGCAACAAACCCTTGTTTGAGTAGTTTAGCAGTCAACAGCAGGGATCGGTCTAGAAAATCGGAATACCGATCGCAGGATCTAGAATAACGTATAAGTTGTGAAATGTACAAACCATACGCTGGAGCTGCTGGAATGTTGCTGTCGATGAACGGGAAGTTGACAATTGGAAAGTTGAAGTCATCACGTTTGTCGTAGAGTCTAGTTTGTAGTTTTCCTGAGTCTATTTCTAACACGTCCGACATATAAACCTGATGGAGCCTCGTCGGCCGAGTGGTTAAGGTAGTTCGTTTACTATTGGTCACGTGTTCTGCCAACACTGAGGTTGAGGGTTCGATTGTTCCTAAAGGCAGGGTGTACTCGACTCCAATCTTAATTGACAAGTATTGCCAGTTCTACCGGAGGTCGTGGATTTTCCCCGGGTACTCCGGCGTCCTCCCCCAATAAAAACTGGACGCCATAAAACAGCTGAAAAATTCCTGAAAGTGGCGTTAAAAAACCATTCAAACAAACAAACAAACAAACAAACAAACAAACAAACAAACAAAATATAAACCTGCATGACTTCCGGTTTAAAATTCATTATATAAGTGAAATATGCTTTCTTTTGAGATATCAAAACTTCCCGTACAGCCATGTATCCATGATTTCCCAATACATGTTCCAACACACTGACAAATAATGTGTTAATCTGTTTTCTCCATGATGAATATAACTGAACTGCTATTGTAATTCAATTAATCAATTATTCATTACTAATTTATATTCATTCAATTAATAAGGAAACAAATATAAAAAGTATATGAAGTACAGTGGCGGATCAAAAAGGGGGGGGGGGCGTAGGGGCGTACAAATGGAATCGAGTCAATTCTACTTTACCGTACCAAATAGCTATCTGAAAATAAAACACTGCCTGTTTATTTGTTCTTAAAACCAAATTAAAAGTATTGTATTATGAAATGAAAATTACGACACAAGTCAACACGTTATATATAAGTTCCGGTTACGTCATTACATTAAAGTGTTAAAACCTAAAATGTATAATACTGGCAAAACTTAGCAATTGCTATTTTCGGCGATTTTATTAAATGAAACAAGAGGGAGACTAAATTCTTGTAGGTAGATGTGCCAGGGATTATAGAAATAATCAACTGCATTTGCGACTTTGCCTTTGTTAAAATAGTGTTTTTTATTGTTGATAGCAAACTATAATACCGCATTTTTCGTGAATTTGTTTATTCAATAGATAAACAATTACACTTTCAGATTAATTATTCTTAATAAAGGTACACATTTAATACTAACATTTACATATAATTTAATTTGCTTTGTAAGCTGAAATCTGATTGGTCAATTCAAATCGGGCAACCCATATTATAAGAAATAACTTGCGTGACCTATGACCTATTCTAACGCAGTTGAAATTCAAATAGTTCCACGACGTCATCGACGTTTTTACCTCAAAAATTGATAAGATTTATAGTTAAAATTAAATTATAAGGAATATTTCAAATTTCTGAACAGATTATACGATATAATATGGTTTGGGTCTGTTTACACCATTCATAAACCGCTTCACAGTTTATTAGGCGTAAACAGACCCAAACCATATTATATCGTATAATCTGTTCAGAAATTTGAAGTATTCCTTAAGTATCAAATATTCGGCAATAATTCCAAAATTTCTATAATAGAAATCTCACGCCTAAATATGTTCTACGTCATAATGTTAACGTACTACGTCATTTTGTTTACGTATTACGTCATTATGTTTTAGGTTCTCCAACATTATGTTTAAGGACTTCATCATTAATCCATTTAAAGTAGTTAGGCATAATAAATTAGAGTCTTACTTCTGGCATCCAGACTTGATTTTAATCGTAATTCTTAATCGACAAAAATTACAATTTTCCCTGCAAAAAGGTTGAAGAGGCTTCCAATTACCCCCCCCCCCCCCCTTCCCCCCAACTGAAAACTCGACGTCGAAGTAAATACTTACAAAGAAAATGATTAATTGATGATCGGATGTTTTCTTAACGTTCAGCGACCCATCGTAGCTACATTCAGGACAAGAACAAGTTAACACATAATAAATCTAATTAAAAAAGGTATAGAACAATACGACCAACATGTTGACAGCGATGTTAAAGTATGGGGTAATTCATAAAAGCAGTTATTTAACTTTTTGTTGTGGTTACTATGAGCATACTCTTTTCTGACATCTACAAAAGGTATATCGTGCAAAGAGCGCGATATTCTCTAAACATGTTAACAACTGCGATTCGAGATTTTGTATTACAACCTGAGAAATACCAACGATAGGGCCTCACCTATCCGCAACCTTGGCACGCGCTGGGCAGCTTTGTGGGTCGAGCAGTGGGAAACCTCCCAGTATGTTCCAAGTAACGAAAAGAAAATATACAATTTGTACTTTGTTTAGTCTATGATTCAGAATACAAAGGTTGAGTTGGTCGGGTCTATTATTTTCTACTATTTGGTAACACAAATGTAGATTAATGTTTTATATTATTTTGCAAAGATCGTAATGAGAAATCTTTTTGATCTTGTCGTTAAAGATAACTCATTCCAAAGACCAAGCAGACTCAAGCTGTACGCTTAAGTTTGTTTAGTTAAGGTCAATTGCCGCATTCAACAATTTATAAAGCTATATCATGACATTCAGATTTGTATTAGAGGGAACAAGGCGCCGTTACCAGGAGAAAACCTTCGTTCTTCTGCAGAAGAAACTTAACATCAGTGACATGTAATGTTGGATTCAGGCACGATCTGCCATAAGCCAGGTTTGAACTTATATTCGCAGCAGTTGACACGCCTGTAATTAGTTGTACATGACTACCTCAAACACTCGATCACCAAGGTCCAAACTTAATGTAAAAAGCAATATATCTGAAATATTATCTCTATTCGACTATTCTACCTCGTGTACAAATCTGTTTAATAGACGTCAACACTTTCATAAAGTTACATGACATTGTACAAACTGCATACTCTTCCGGAGAACCTGAGTTCACCCTTACAATTGTTGTTGGTCTTTCCTATGTTTTTATACAGGGACTTTTGTATGGATTTACGATGTATTACCACGTCTTGGTATAATGTTTGCGATCACAAGAATAAACAAACAAATCCATCATTCCTGTAGTTAAAAATACAACTGCAAATTAGTATCATAATCTACAGGCAACACTAATCACCATTAAGAAAGTCCTTAATGAGACCTATGAAGACGAAAGAGTAATTCATTTTGATTCTAATGGACAATAACTATCTTTACAGAAGGCATTGCCCCTTTGATAAAGAACTACCTTTTTCTATTTATCGAACATTTAATTTTCGTTTGATAAAGATATATTTAGTTGTCTATCACAGAACTTTGAAAAAAAACAAACATATTTTTTCAAGAAGAATTCTTTATCCCTGTCAATCTAATCAATCATGACCTGTCACCCTGGCACCTTAGAAAGACATTTCATCTAATTGGTTTATGTGTTTTCTACGAAAGCCCAGAAGGCTCATTCGATATTCGAAATTCGAGATTCAAGATTCGAAACTCGAAATTCGAGATTCGAAATTCGAGATTCGAGATTCGAAACTCGAGATTCGAGATTCGAAATTCGAGATTCGAAATTCGAAATTCAATATAGTTATAACCAATCAAATTGTGTGTAACATAATTGTCTACCAATCAGAATAATTCTTATATAAACGTAGCCACGTGCTATTATGTTTATTTGGTGTTTTAGCAGTCGACATATTTGTCAACGAATGACTTGTTCAACATGGTTTTGTTAAAAAAATCAAATTTATAAGCTTTATTTGTTATTTTATCAAATTAATTCAGTTCACAATAACATCTTGATTTTACAAATCAAGAAACAAGAATGTACATGTAAAACGGAATTCAACAAAACTTGGTGTGTAGGAAGTACACCATATGTAGTTTTGCATGTTACCAGGGCATTTTGGCCCTCAAATTTTGTGTGGGGCTATCAGGGGTGGATCCAGAGGGGGCCCTCCCTTTTGACGGAAAAATTTGGTTGGATATATAGGAAATCATTGAAGCATGACCAAAGTGGCCAATTTGGCCAGTCAGTGGCCCCCCTTTTCGAAATTTTGGATCCGCCACTGGCTTATTTTGGCCCTTTGAACTTAGAAATGTGCTGAAAATACCCATTATTTATCTTGTCAGCACAAATCCTCTGAAACTACTCAGTACTATACAAAATTTTATGAAACTTGGTATGTAATTAGTACACCATATATGTAGTTGTGCATATTATCAGGAATTGTTGATTCCTAAATTTATATGGTAGTTATGGCTCTTTGAACTTCGAAATTTTCAGTAATCCTCAATAATCATGGTTTTCGCTTTAACTCCCCTAAAACTACTCAACCAAATTTTATGTAGTTTAGATATAACCAAGGAATTCTGATTGGTAGAGATTATGTCACACGCAATCTGATTGGCTAAAACTTTATTGAATTTCGAATTTCGAATCTCGAATTTCGAATCTCGAATTTCGAATTTCGAATCTCGAATCTCAAATATATATAAGAACTATTCTGATTGGTAGACGATTATGTCACACGCAATCTTATTGGTTATAACTATATTGAATTTCGAATTTCGAATTTCGAATCTTGAATCTCGAATTTCGAATTTCGATTCTCGAATTTCGAATGAGCCTTCTGGGCTTTCGTAGTACGTTTTCAATTAACTTCAATAGGAGCCTTGAACTTAAGTTCATGGCAACGTAAACCACTGAGTATCGAACATTCGGAAACCGCAGATTAATCAACTGTGTTAACAGTCAAATAACTTAATGAAAGAAAAATGGATACATGTCATAGAGTTCTTATTATATTGTTACTTAATGGATATGCAATCACAAATCTATTGGTCGAGAGACGATCACATTCTATCTGTTTTTCCTTGAAAAGTATTATTATATTGCTCTGCAATTTGTTGGTTTATACCAAGAAAAACGACTTTGATTAGACAATGGGCAGATGCTACTTGTATCACAATGAAGGGTATGTGTTTAACTTATATAGTGTAAGTCTGTAGTCTATAGTACAGCGGACGGTATAATCCGTCCATGTCAGAATATTGGTTCATCAGATATTAAATCGAGCTCATTATATAGCTCACATTAAAATCTTGCAATTTCAAATTGGCTAACAATCTGTATACGCCAGGCTATGTACGACAACCTTTTTTGTCGCATGATAGCTGGTGCCTTCATTTAAAAAAGTGATACTTTTGTCCCATGCACCGGATCAGCAATCTCCCAAAATTACACCATAACTTTCATTGCATATAAGAACGAACGCTCGACCGTTACTTCATCAGGACTTTAAATATACTTTCACTTTAAATTTCAGTCCAAAATTAGTGTATGAACTTAATTTTTCATATTGGCTTCGCCTCAATCTAAAATGGCTACCTCGAACTGATAACTCTGGCAGCATGAAAAACTTTACGCAACAATGAGTATTAAATTTCTGATAAAATAATGGTTGGAGACATTCCAGAGTAGATCGACTCGATATAAAGGACACATTTTTAATATTAATGAAATGTAAATTCATTTGTTTCGTGTAAAAACTGACAAACTTGGCCGATAAATCGATCAAAAAAGCTAATGGCATATTCAATATTGAAACTCATTACAAAACATGCTACGATTTAAACTGAATGCAAATGTTTGGAATATATCATTGGAATCAATATTGATGCTTTCCTCTTTTATCTTGCTATCAATAACTTGTGAACGGTTGTGAGCAACTCACAGAAAAGACGCAACCGCTTTAATAGAATTGTGATGTTTTTTTCTTTTTTTCAAAAAACACGTCACGTTGACAATGTTGCCAATAGGAACAAGGACGAGATTGTGTCAAATTCAAACGAAAGCACAAATATCCCACAGATAGATAAACGGTTAACAAGGTACGAGATCGTGTTAAGTCCACGGGAAAACACAATGATAACCACTAACAACCAGGAATGATTTATTAGGGACTTATAGGTATTTAATTGCACATTTTCTTCTGGTGTTAAAGTTAAAAGACGCTTTGTATTATTACATACGTAGTCTAGGAATTAAAACAACGTTGGACAAATATCCAAATACTACATATTCTAATTGTTTTCAAGTTGCGTAAAATGAATATGTACAAAATATGGAATTAAGGCCTTTAATGAATGAAGTATATAATTATTAAAGGGTGTTACCTGAAGTCAATGAAAGGCCATAACTGTATTATTATACTGAACACAAACAAAAAACAAAGGGACTGTGTAGTCATAGCTACGTCACCCTTTTAAATTTGGCGCGCTTTTGCATGTCGAACGAATATCTACTTCCCCTGTCAAATTTTGCGCGCTTTGGCACGTCTATGTGCAAATTCCCATACAGTTATGACCCCAGTTATTTTACCCACGTGCAGTTTTGAGCGAGAAAAACATTTATTGCTCCTAATTTCTAATTTATTTTAGTACTGGTTTCCATAGTAAAGTATAATAATTACATTTATTTAAATTATGTTACACAAATTCTATTAGAGGCAAAATACATGGCGGCACACATAAATAAAATGTATAATATAAAATAATTTATTACCTCCATCATAGAAGAGTTATTTAAAATTCAAAAATTCTGAACCAAAACATATCTGATTGAAAGATGAAAGTGGATTTACGTGCTTTTAGTAAAGACAGTGATTAAATGTAACAATATCCAACTTAACGGCTTAGATATCAATATTTTTCATCATCAATTACAAGGCAGAACTACGATGAAATCTCCAAGCCTTTTACTTATCTAACCATAATCAATGATCTGTTGTATGTTTAATAGCAGGCTGCAATGGTAATGTCAAGTAAAATCATTTGGCAAAAATGTTCTAATTCCCGCGATACCGCACGTGAAACGGAAATGAATTAAGTGTCGTCTGAAGTGACATTAAAACTTCAAAATAATTCCATAATACGCTGCCTTTGATTCGTTAGTTTGACAATGACTGGATAGATTGAAATAAGTTACCGACAACACAAACTATTTGAACTGTTGTATTATCTGTGCGAAAAGACAAAGCGGCGTTATACCCGCACCTGCGTCAACCGGATGTAAGGTAATATACTTTTAACTTTCCTTATTTCTAGTAATTAAATTATTTTAAGATTTGACATAAGGTCTATAAGGGTTTGACGTTTGCCTTATACAGTTTAGTAGGTTTATATTATCTGGTGTGTTTTCCGTGTCGACATTCGTGACAAACATTACAGTGGGATTCTATAAATTCAAGGTTCAACTCACGGTCGTGCATTAGGAATACTTGTTACTCTAGATAATGAGAAATCCTTGTCGACTGTGTATGAGGGGGTATTGCCATATGTTACACGGCTTTATCGACAATCAAGCTTTAAATTAAAATTATTACGAAGGCTTTCGTTTTTAATTAATTGATTATTTTATTATTTAAAAAAAAAGATCTAATTTAAAAGATCATTTTCAGAGACATCTTTATATACTGGCCTTAGTTTCATAAAACTTCTCAAATTGAGATTTTCCTCAAATCTTTGAGTTTTTCCTCAAATTTGAAATTTTCCAGCAATCTGATTGGTCAGTATTTGAGTTGAGGATGAGTTGAGGAAATCCTCAAATTTGAGATGTTTTATGAAACCGGTCCCTGGTATTTCAAATTTCATTTTAACGATAATAATTGCTAATTCATACGGTAAAACATCGATGACGTCATAGAACTATTTGAATTTTCACGACGTAAGAAAGGGACACGTGACCAATGTAAGTTACTTTAAATAACATAAGTGGTAGTCCAAGAATCCTCTGCCGCCCAATGATTTTTTTTGCGTTGGACGTCAGAGAGATCTCCATAAACAAACAGCGGATTTTGCGACACCGGTCTGGGTCGGCAAATCTCATCGTTTGCATATGTTAACAAACATTTTCGTCCAGTTAAACTATATATACACCGCTTCTTTAGATATTTTTCTCTATGAATATAATCACCATACCTTCAATCAAGCTAATTTAAGCACTGGACTTAAGTCACATTGTTGTCACGTGACTTTTTGTTCAAATAAAAGTGAAGTGATGTAAGGGTATCGATGGAAATTAGCTTAGAAATGGACTTAAATCATCTTGATTATACGTATGATTATTATATTCATAGAGAAAAATATCTAAAGAAGTGAATTATATCTAGTGTAACTGGACGAAAATTTTGTTAACATCTTGAAACGATGAAATTTGCCGACCCAGACCGGTGTCGCAAAATCCGCTGTTTTGCTTATGGAGAGCTCTCTGACGTCCCACGCAAAAAAGCGTTGGACGGCAGAGGATTCTCGGACTACATAAGTGGCTGCATTGGAATTGTCTAATCAGATTTCTGATTACAAAATACATTTAAAAATTGATTATTAATAAATCGGTTCGTTTAGGTGTAACTCTAATTAAACAAATTTAACTTGTCTGTACAGATTAACATACACATAAAACGAAGATACAGGAATACAGTTAAAATAAATTAAAGCATTTTTGTTGCGTTTTAAGCTTCACTGCATTTATACTAAACGTAGAACTAACTAGCCGAACGACAACACAATATAGTTTTGACTTGTTCATAGGGAATCAGGCAGGTTAAAATTATCACCTCTGTTGACATTCAAAGTCTCTCAACCACTTCTTGATATCTTTTCGGCTATAACAATCCATATAAACAACTTCTTGATATCTTTTCGGCTATAACAATCCCTGTCAACCACTCTTTGATATCTTTTCGGCTATATTAATCCCTGCTAACCACTCCTTGATATCTTTTCGGCTATATCAATCCCTGTCAACCACTCCTTGATATCTTTTCGGCTATATCAATCCCTGTCAACCACTCCTTGATATCTTTTCGGCTATAACAATCCCTGTCAACCCCTCCTTGATATCTTTTCGGCTATAACAATCCCTGTCAACCCCTCTTTGATATCTGTTCGGCTATAACAATCCCTGTCAACCACTTCTTGATATCTTTTCGGCTATAACAATCCCTGTCAACCACTCTTTGATATCTTTTCGGCTATAACAATTCATGTTAACCACTTCTTGATATCTTTTCGGCTATAACAATTCCTGTCAACCACTTCTTGATATCCTTTCGGCTATAACAGTTCCTGTCAATCACTTCTTGATATCTTTTCTGCTATAAAAATTCCTGTCAACGACTCCTTGAAATCTTTTCGGCTATATCAATCCCTGTCAACCACTCTTTGATATCTTTTCGGCTATAACAATCCCTGTCAACCACTCCTTGATATCTTTTTGGCTATAACAATCCCTGCTAACCACTCCTTGATATCTTTTCGGCTATTACAAACACCGTCAACCACTCCTTGATATTTTTTCGGCTATAAAAATCCCTGCTAACCACTCCTTGATATCTTTTCGGCTATATCAATCCCTGTCAACCACTCTTTGATATCTTTTCGGCTATAACAATCCCTGTCAACCACTCCTTGATATCTTTTTGGCTATAACAATCCCTGCTAACCACTCCTTGATATCTTTTCGGCTATATCAATCCCTGTCAACCACTCCTTGATATCTTTTCGGCTATAACAATCCCTGTCAACCACTCCTTGATATCTTTTCGGCTATAACAATCCCTGTCAACCACTCTTTGATATCTTTTCGGCTATAACAATCCCTGTCAACCACTCCTTGATATCTTTTTGGCTATAACAATTCATGTCAACCACTCCTTGATATCTTTTTGGCTATAACAATCCCTGTCAACCACTCCTTGATATCTTTTTGGCTATAACAATCCCTGTTAACCACTCCTTGATATCTTTTCGGCTATAACAATCCCTGTCAACCACTCCTTGATATCTTTTCAGCTATAACAATCCCTGTCAACCACTCCTTGATATCTTTTCGGCTATAACAATCCCTGTCAACCACTCTTTGATATCTTTTCGGCTATAACAATCCCTGTCAACCACTCCTTGATATCTTTTTGGCTATAACAATCCCTGCTAACCACTCCTTAATATCTTTTCGGCTATACCTTGTGTATTCACAATTAGGGGATGTCTCAGTGGTCTGTATAGTCACACTTAGGGACTGTCTCAGTAGTCTGTGTAGTCAAAAATTCATAATAAAGGGATGTTTCAGTGGTCTGAATAGTCACACTTGGGGACAGTCTTAGTGGTCTAATCACACTTATGGGCTGCCTCCGTGGTGTGTGTATTGTCACACTTAGGAACTGGCTCAGTGGTCTACGTAGTCATACTTGGGGCTCTCTCAGTGGTCTTGTCACATTTAGTGGCTGTCTCAGTGGTCTTGTTACACTTAGGGTCTTCTCAGTGGTCGTGTCGCACTTAGGGGCTGTCTCAGTGGTCTGTGTAATCACACCTAGGGGCTGTCTCAGTAGTCTGTGTAGTCACAGCGCCGTCGTCATTGTTTAAAGTTTATATCTGGAAACTGTAATTGTCTATGCTATTTCCAAGGTGTATACGAGCCGGAATTTGAATATTTTAAAAATGTCTGTGATGAAATCTCTTTTTTTACATTAAATGTATTTGACATTCCATTGTTTGGTTTGAGCGCCAACAACGACAACAGACATTTTTCTTTAAAATCTTCAAGGTAGGTAACATCCGTTGCTCATTTTTTCTATTCTCTCGGGGTTTTTCTTTAAATTGTCTAAGGTATTAAGGTATTAAGCTGTGGATGTTTGTTTATTTCAACGTAAGAGCTGAGAATCTATTGATGGTAGCGAAACCTCAATGTTCATTAGCAAATAGACAAATGGCTTCCACAAATCTCTTTATTTATTTTTATTGTCTTTTTACCACGTTTTGTACGCACTGCCTCGACATGGCTGAATATCTGCTAAATAAGACGACACATTCAATTTAATTAAAAAGCTTAATAACCATGCAATTGTAATGTGATTTTTCAGTATGCAGTGTAAAGTTCTTTGCTGCAGTTTACGTTGATTTGATTTACGTATATGTAATTTGTATAAATATAGAATAGAATAGAATATTTTATTATACCAAATCGGTGCCCACTAAGGGCAAAGACATAACAACTATAATTTGACATAACTATAACTATTTTTACAATTGTACAAATCATTCACATAATTGAAAAACAATAAAAGTTAACTGTTAAGAAATAAAGTACAGGTTTTACCAGTGACCTATATCTGTAATGTATCAGGAGTTATGTTTTATACAGGTATAAAAAGGAAATGATGCATTATATATTCAAGTACTGTGTCGAGCAAGCAGAGGACGGGGAGTGAGACAGAGTAAATGACACTAAATAAAGTATCTAACTTATATGATCAGCTTCTTTTGATCCATATAACAATGACCTGTATGATATTAAACCTAGAGGGCGATAGAGATAAATCAAAATTATGTTCGTTAGCAAGAAAATCTTATGCTTGAGTTAATTAATCCCTTATTGTATTGAAACTAAGAAATCCCCAGCTATCTTACAAACAACAGCTTATGGTGGAATAGACGTCAACCTTTTAATTGCATGCTAAAATAACTGATGTATCGGACTAATTACGTGTAGTGATAATGTTCATTAATTATACGTATGTTGTATTGACTCGTCTAACAATACAATATTTAACAACTGTCATCATTTATCTAGTCATTGAAACATCATTGACACCAAACCACGTCTGTAGTTCCAGTGTTGATTTTCGCATAAGCCACTATTGGTCGATTATATCAGTAATATGTGTACATGATAAGTGCTTAAATCCTTATAAATCATTGAATGGTCATCACATGGCTGTAACGACTATAGAATTAAATACTTTCCCAAACCATTAAGCAGAATAATAAATATATGGATTTATGTTAGTTCTCATGAAAGGCATCAATCGTACTTAGTGTCCTAAATGTCTAGAGCTTGTTTGTTTGTTTTTTGTTTGTATGAATGATATTAACACCACTTTCAGCAAGTTTTCAGCTACGTGGTATATCATGGCGTCCAGTTTTTATCGGTATGGAAGCAGGTGTACCAGGAAAAACCCAGACCTTCGGTAGGAAAACTGGCATTCCTCGTCAATTAAGACTGAAGTCGAGAACACCTGCCCTGCAGTGAGACTCGAACCCGCGACCTCATTGTTGACAGACCATGTGATCAATAGTAAACGAACTATCTTAACCACTTGGCCATCAAGGCCCCTCCTAGTGCTTGTGTAAACATACATAAGTAAAACTAAAGGCTTGTAGTAAGGTTTACTGGTCCAGACTATAGACCTAAGTAAAAGGTCATCTACTTTTATCTACAAAATTACAAATTTACCTCATTAAGTTTGATACGTACAGGTATAAGGTGATAATTAATATGGAGTAGGCATTGCTAAAATGCGAGCACAGACAATATAGTCCTTTATTATTTAGATATTTAAAAAAAGTAAAAAAATGAAAATTAAAAACCAAACTAACATATTTATTAATATTAACAAGATAATTTAAGAGTCAGAAGAAAGAACCACAAATTAAATTTGATTTCTTTGTTACATCGGTCACCGTGTCTGTGGCTGTTTGTTGATGTTTTTGTGTGACAAGTGAAAACTGCTTACCGCATTTGGTCGAGTTTTTGCTCATGTTGTAGATCCAAAATATAAACAGTTTATCAGCATTTTAAAATTGGTCGTGTTTTCAATTTAATAGAGTAAGAAATCGTTTGCGGTGGAGGCGGAAAAGTCTCGCGGTTTGTCCGATTACCATAAGTAAAAATTATGTCAATAAGGTTTTTTGGACAAGTAAGTCGTGACTGCTTCTAGAAACCCACCGAGTTACTTAGTAATGTTCGTGAAAACGAAAGAATCTATGACTAAGAAATCCTACATGTGGCTTAGAAAAATTTCTGGTTGCAATAGGGAGAAGGATGTTTAATAACGACAAGTCGTGATGTTAACCTTAATAGATACTATTAACCTAGGTCCAACAAATCCCGTTTTTTTTAGTTAAAATCAGCGTCCGATCTAGAAAATCTTAATGACGATCGCCTGATATAGCATCAAACGAGAGAGCTAATAGACTCAATAATTTACAATTAAGGGTATTTAAGACATTATTTTGCGCAATTTGTTGGCCACACCTGCCTAAGAGATGACCATCTTAAAAATCTGTATAGTGATTATTTTTGTTAACGTTTTAGCCTGAAAAAAAAAGAATTTTTAAATAGTTTGATAGCTGACATTAAAGTAATTTTGACGAATTTCATTAGCATAAACGTCAAAAGTGGTGTAACTGTTTTTGTCTGTTTAAAATAAAGACATTTGAATTGTTGACAGATATTTTATTATCCAGTATACGAAACAAACCAATTCACTATTTCCAATATGAAATCTTTCCGTACTATGGCATATTTGACGGTATATACTTAATAATTCTAATATGATTTGCATATTAAGAAATACGTTTATTTCATTGGGAGAGATTACTTCCGGTAAAGGTTTTCAACAAATTTTATTTTTTGATAAATGAAGTTGACTTAATTTATTTAAGGATTAACTACAAAAAATATTTTCTCCATCGAGGGATAACAAAATTTCCGTTTTGCACATTATATTAAATGTGCACAACGGAAATTTTGTGATCCCTCGATGGAGAAAATATTTTTTGTAGTTAATACTCATAAATAAATTCAAACAATAGAATAAACTCAACAATTTTATTTTTGTAACTGGACATTTTTGAAAAAAGATCAATACAAAAACTGTTAGTTTCTCGTGGAGTAATATATGACGTCAAATGGCGCGTGTCTCCATGACGATCAAATTTGTTTTCCATCCTCTGATATAAAATATTTTCCAGCCAATCAAAAGTCAGTATTCTCGCAAAATTTATTTATTTTTGGATAAATGACGTTGACCGAACTATTTTTAACGTAACCAACGTAAACAAAGATGGCGGCTTTCAATATCGAAAGTAGCGATCAGCTTATAAATTATTTGTTTGATGAATTATCATAAATGATTTGTTTAATTTAAAACTTTCCTTGTGTTCGATACAGAAAATAAGGTTATAGATTGATATAAAACTTAATTGTGTTTATTAAAATCAGAAAATGGTTTATGGAATAATCGTATGTAAAAATAAACAAAATATTCATACGTTCAGTCAATCCCGCTACCAAATACACAAGAAATATGAAGTTGAGAAACACGTTAGATAAATTAATTCCATAATGCAATCTTAAAGAATTATAAGGATTAAACTTTGTGAGTGAGTTAATAAGGAATTAGGGTTTTGTTTCAGTATTTCAGTTCATGAAATAAAGCCGGTATAATTCATTGTTTTACCTGTCTGTCACTGTCTTGTTCAAACAATATTATTAGATAAGTATGCTACTCTTATGATAATCTCTCACACATCCATTTCTGTTTTAGCATTACCATATAGGAATTAAGATAGAACATTGAGTGTTGTATTTTTAATTTCTTTAAATCTTAAATCCAGACGAGAATCATAATAAAGGGTCAAATATATAAAATAGGATCATGCAACGTTTTGATTTAAGGTCTTAAAATATAGCTTATGAAAATCAATACATACAAATTTGAGTTACATTGAAAATACATAATCTTTGTGATGTGAGATGCGTTGTACGTTAAATGTTTTTTTTTCAAAACATAGTCGAAACAGTTTTGCACGTCGCAAATAAAAGTAGAACACACTAACACTTACCAGCAAATTAAAATAACAAGATTGCAAACTGACGACAATAAGATATATAGAAAAAGCATGTTAGGTTGGATTTTTATGCACGAACAAATACAACTGGCCCAAGAAGAACACACCAAAAACATACACACAATTATAATTCTGTTATTAACACACACGTGTCAACCGGGAGCATCCACTGTAAATGTTTATGTATACCGTTTTTTATCATACAGTATTACTTGTCCATATAGTGTTTTAGATGATTTAAAAGTCATTATTCCTTAATAGAGAAAACAATATTAACAGTAAGTAATAATAATACAATACTCAACGGCTATACATATTGGAATTATATTGCGCCATTTCTGAAATGTTGAACGAACAATCATATACAAAAGAATCTACAATACATGTAACGCATACAAGAGAAATAAATAAAGACCACATCTAATTACCAGCAAGATGAAGACCATGAAAACCAGTACAGAAAACCATAGATGACAAAAAAGCCATTAAACAGTGAAGGTGAATTCATGTGTACATACACGCTGTGGTTTTTAAGGTAACAGACAAAGACAGTAAATGTAAACGACAAGGGAAAAAAGTAATGTAACGTTCTTAACGTGGATTGTTAAACATCCGAAAAATGCTTCAGTCAAAAGATCCAAAAGAATTTACACGCAGAATTTTATATCAGCATGTTTTATTTGTAAATATTGTTCAACCAGTAAAGATCAAACTCGAATACAGGATTATGTGACAAATGGACCTCACGGTGCAGCAATATTGGTAGTGCCAAGCTGCTGTATTGCGAACGGTAATAAATCAACATTGTAATATGCCCTTGTCGCGTAGATTTACCTATAAAATGGTAAGTTTAGTTTTTGAAGAGATCATGTCTTATGTTTAAAATTTGTGTCAGCCTTAATTTTAAAAGTCACACAAACTGTATATCTGTTGTTTTACTATATACACGGATTGATATATTGTTTGTCAATATGTTAGATGTTAAATAAGAACCCTGACTTTGTATTTAATAGCTGCGAAATTTTAACGGGTTTTTTCCCACCTCCAAAACCCTGAGCTATTTCCTCTAGAAATAAAATACTAGTACACATATTGCTGAAGTTGATGGTGATATACTAAATTTCCACGCAAAGAGAGAAAACCGGCTAAGACAACTGAATTCTTTTGTTTATTTTAAGTGTTTTGATCTAGTGTACAACCCTTAACTGCAAGGTGCATGTGTTATATTATACTGCTGATTTCTTTATAAGTGCATGCACCTGTATATTATTACTCTTCCTATAATCAAGTGCAAGTATCTAGTCTTGCTACTTGTATTTTGTATCTAAAACTTCAAAGACCTGACAAATATTGCTGGTATCCGATAGTCTTTAAGTGTCAAAATAAACACAAAGGTCATAATGTATACAATAAAGAACGATATTTGCTTGCTTTGTATAGTACGCGATACGTCTCCCGTAAGCATCTGTGTCAACTAAAAAAACTATAACTGGTCATTTTGGTTTTTTTTCACGTCAACAGAGAAAAAAGTTTCATGCCAAACCATACTTTATGCATAAGTAATAAGGAGTTTTGGATTGATAGCAGAGCTTTCTTGATCTGGAGAAATGACAAGCTTGTGGTCTACTGATCCTAGTCCCTTTTATTAAAATAATTTAGCAGTGCACAAAATTCTGTACTAGTGGGAGGTTTGAATTGTCAAAAAACATGATTAATCCAAGTAAGAACCATTGCTGTAGTTACTAAACTATATGTTTGCTTGTTACTCTACTATATTTTTGGTTGTTGGCTCTGGAGTTTGCCGGTCGGACTTTGATTTGTGGATTTTCTTTCTGGACAGTTTCCTTGGTGCTTGGTATATTGTTAATACCTTCATTTAGATGACATTAATTCACTATCTTTCTAAATGCTAATATCTATTGTCATATTTTGATACGCTATATTTTAAGGACGTTAGTGATTTAGACATAATTTAAGGATGATCGCTGGTCAATTTTTGAGAGATTTCTGTCAGATTTTCAGAATCCTCTAGATTTTACCATTAAAATAGGGATAATTTTTTTGCCCAGCAACCCCCTATTTTCTTTTTATAATAGGGTTTATTGGGTCAGTTAAAGCTAATTTACAAAGTTTTATAAATTTCGTGTTATTTTTTCATAGGTTTTTACACTAAAGCATGTCTAATGCTAAACCTATGAAAAAGTCAGAGAAAGTTTTTTTCCGCCAAATTTTGGATGCTTATTATCTCGAAAAAGAGTTCAGCAACCTATGAATTTTTTAAGCTTATTTTGTACCTTTAAGTATGGTCTATTTAACAAATATATAAATTTAGATACCTTGTTATTTTCAACATGACCAGCGAACATCCTTAATCTCCGTCCACTTTACGGCATTAATATAAAACTGTCTTAAACTTTCAATCAGTTCACTTTTCGAAAAAAAAAAACACTTTTACATGTCTTTGGACTTTCATTTGTGTTACTTTGAATACTTTTTTCCTAGTGAGACTGAGATATCGTCTTCAGTAACGACTGTGAATGAGATTTTTTATTTCGTCTGATA
Organism: Limnoperna fortunei; assembly: GCA_944474755.1. Classification (NCBI taxonomy): domain Eukaryota; kingdom Metazoa; phylum Mollusca; class Bivalvia; order Mytilida; family Modiolidae; genus Limnoperna; species Limnoperna fortunei. Next base: position 57,920,958 of record OX104124.1, read on the forward strand.
AAATTTTGCTTGGGTGAGTTAGTGTCAAAATCGGACTGCGTAACGGTAAGATCCATTTCCGGTATAATCGGGTGGTATTCTATAGAGGGTGGTACATGTATTCTTAACATGATAATGATATTTGTAAAAGAATTGTGGGTTATCGAAACTATGGTTAAATTCCGGATTAGACTGGACGAATACACTCATATTTCATCAATGAAGTGTCTAGAAATAGTCTAATTTTGCGTCATACGGTATGTTCTATTTAACAGCTAAATAAATGTAATATTTTCGTAAGAAATACTTGAATATAAAATTTAAAGCATGTATAGATAGGATGATAAACGCTAAGAAGTGTTTGATATACTTCGATACTCGTGTGTACAATATGATCAATTTCTCTAAAATATAATTCATCAGCGGATATTTATTATTTTAACATCTGATTAACTCATTAAAGATTTTGTTTACGAAATATACTCGTTTTAATATTTCGATAACGCAATATGTCCCTTGTTATAGATTGTATAATTCTTTCGATTTACAGGTTTCAGTTGATTAACATCAATGTTTCTATATTGTGTTTGCAGTCAATTGCACATATGATTATCCATAAAACGATTGTTAAGCAAAATTATGGCTGTAAAACGCACTCTTATATATTGAGTTAAATTTCATTGGTCATCGCAATAATGACCAAAAAACGTATATTTATGAAAACAATGGTTAAACTCTGTCATCATATTACGAGTTTGAATTCCTTAACATGCCGATGAAATATTTGTTCAACCATTTAAGTATCATCGATCACTATATTTACTCGGGTAATGAATACACAATAAGACCGCGCTTGGTCATTTTGTATTGTTAACACAATCGATTATAATATATTGGAATTGACATTATAGATTTATGTAGTCCCAATTGTAAGATCAGAGACACCGAATGTTTTTTTATGAACATAAATTGTATGTCTTAAGCTTTCTAACAAGACTATTAGAGGGACAATTTGGATAGCATTTGGTTATAATTATTGAAGTCTAAAATTCCATATACAAATACAAGTTTTATTTAAAGAACTAGTATTTGTATTTTTCTATAAGACTTTTTATATTTCTTGTGTGTGTTTGTTCAGGTTCTAATTACGTCATTGCTGCAGTGTTATGTTTACGTCCATATCTAGTGACAACGTAATTTATAAGATCTTTTATGCGAGCAATAGTTCCTCTAAAATTACGAAAATAGTTTATTGCTCAAAATACAGGGAATAGTAATTGAATTTACTCTTTAGGCGTGTCATATATCTTACTATTGACTTTATTTCAATTTGTTTGTTTAGTTTTTTTGCTACCAAGTTTGTGACATTACTTTACATCGTTATGAGTTTCATATTATTTGAATTTAAAGCTGACTACAGTATGAACATAAGGTAGATAATATAACGGTAACATATACAGTTTAATTGCATGAACATGGTTACCTGACTGCATCGAATAAATATCAACGGTATCATTACTTTTTACAAGGGTTTAACGTGCGTTTTTTTACATTGTCTTATCACTAACGATTGAAGTTGTACCTTTTGTTTGTACAATTGAAGAGTATTAAAAACAAATGTCTAAATGCTATACTATTTGAAATCGGTCTGGAAAGATACCGAACGTTTGTTTTACGAATATTAACAGCTAAAACACTCGATGCCTTTTAATGTTTGATTAACGGGTCTTTCTTTTAATGAAGTTAATTTGATAAACTTTTCGTATAGCATTTATTTAACGATGTCAAACAATGTAACAATACGTGCATGTGGAAGACCTACGCAATTTGTATAATTTCTTGTCGCGACATTGCAACCTCTAGAAATCTATTAAATCGTGTATATTTGTGTGCGATGCGTTATACAAAAATCTAGCAAAACTATATAACTGAAATGACGCTGTATTGATCGTAACTCCTGTATTCTGCTAGTTGACTAAAGGTCCCAGATAAAAATCTAATATAAATATCAAGAAAAGGAATAAGCAGATACAAATATGGATACGCGTTTCAATTAGATCAGATGTTTTAATAATAGGCTTTCCCGGGGAAAATTCAATTTCCGCCATATGTTATGTGCCAATTTACTGTCAACATATTTCGTCGATCTTTAAAGAAATGTCTTAAACAAGATAAAGAAGAAATCCACAAACGCAGAAATACTTCGAAATATGAGCTTTGTGTTGTCATATGTTGTTATAGAGTAGGAAGATAATAAATGACACATTCATGGCTTCAAGAAATGCTGTCTTTAATGAATCCAATTTAAACGTTAGTAGCACAATTTTGAAGAAATATAGGGTCTTGATGAAAACATTGTAAAGATATGGAAAAACAGTCTGTAGATGTTAAGTTTTTCATCCCATTCGAACCCCCTTTTTAATCAATAGATGAATATCACAAATTTCTTAATAAATTACTTCCGTTAGAAGAAATTGATTAAATTGCATTTCGGTGCTAGAAAGTGCCTATATTAAGTGAATATTAAAGACGGTTGTTTTCTATAATAAAGTTAACGGATCTTATTCACACCGAAAATATTAAAAATAATAATAAACAACGAAGTGCATTTCAAAAACGAGAATTATATTATGTTGTATTCAAATTTCAATATTATCTTGCCTAAAATAAATGAAATAATTCCCCCAAATCAGTATCACAATACATCACACGGATAGCTATTATTTGCTTTTCATGGTTCTATGAAGGAAATGTATGCTTTAAATGAAAATTGATGATGTCGGTTACAAAGTTCACAAAAATCCAGATAAATCTGACATCCTACAACCATAACTGATTTATCGTAGGAAAAATGCTAAGCAAAAATCAAAAGGTAAAAAAAAATATTTTTAGCATAAATACAGATCGCTGTACCAAATTATCTATCTTTAAACTATAATCTTTTAAAATGGAGTTCTGGTGTTATATTAAATGATGCACGTCGCAAAAAAAACAAGTCGCACGACAGCAAATACGTGTTGCATATTAGTGAGTACACAATAATGGAACAATGCTTTCATCTTAAATTTCATAATTCAAAATTTGTGTCACGATGATGCAAAATAGATTAAAACTATAAAAACAATTCTATACAGCACGTTTTGGATACAGATACATATATAAAGACATTGCGTACGTAAAGGATAGGACATCATACTGTGATGGGGACATAAAAACAGAGTTAATAAAGATGATATTATCGTTCTTGTAACATTGTACAGATACCATACAAAGATAAACTACGAATCAGCCAATCTATATAACACATATCAACTTCAATATTCAATAGAGCACTCAAGAGACAAACACAATGACAAAAGAGTGATATTTCAATGTCGGCTTATATCATTCTGTTTCCAATATAAATGTCAATAAAACACGAAGAAACGAAATGATGTCTTTTTTAGCCTGAAAATAACAATGATATTAGAAGTGCGATTTCAATAAAATTGCAAGACAAATCATAAGTTAACAAAATTTAACAAGCCATGCATTTTCCGATTTCTTTTTTGTTCATTTCTAGAGTACAACAAAATTTTATGGGGCAAGATGTTTTAGTTCTTTTACAAAGTTTGTATCCTGATTATGTTCTTGACGAGAATAATATGTTTAATAAAATCAAACATTTTACACTTAAATTACACTATAATAAATTACAAATTATTTAATTATAATTACAGATAAGATAATATTGATCCATAGAATAAAAACACTTGCATTTCTTGCTACATTAAAATCAGTCAATGTATTACAAACGATAACACGCTCAAGAAAAGATCATTTCGCTTTATTATCTCCCTTGGTTGATTGTTGTTCACAAAGGTTAATGTCTCACGTGACGTTAACAGTAACAGCTCTTATAGCAGGAATGTGGAAAATTTGCAGCCAAACGAATATGGCGCAGTTCTATTCGCGAAATGGTCAAGACACCTATTGAATGGAAAACAGCTTGCAGAGATAAAAAGGTGATGATGAATGTAAATATATATGGAACACGCGTTGAGTAATCCGAAACCAAATATTAACTGCGCCCATAAACGTTATAAACATGATACATGTGTTAGTGATTTAAATATGGCTTTCTAAATTATGGTGTACTCATTGAAGTTGGAATGAAAACTAATCATTTGACATAGAGTTGTTATCTCGTGCCACGAACTTCTTTTTGTTAATATAATTTTTTTCCCATATTAGTTAGCTTAATATCTCTGAAATTTTATATGGTTGCATAATGTTAAACGATGCTCATCAATAGATATACAGATATTGAAATGACAAACCTCGTGTATCCCGATATAACCCTACTTTGCGCTTCTAATTCATTTGTATTTCGGTATCGTTGTATCACCTCTTTGTTCTACGTGCATGATAATGGAGATACCAGTACGAATAACATATTTAAGCGACTGGGATTATGTCCCTTGGATCACAAAATTTGTACCTACTTACATTGTAGTCAAATTAAAAAATTATGTATACAATAATAGTCTATGGAATTCTTTAGATGCCCAACGTTTTATTTCTTTAGTTTGCCATCTATTTTTAGCTACTGTTTAATTTTAAGGAAATTAGGTGCGTCCGATAAATTGCTTTACTGACTCTTAATTAAAACGCTGATAGGCATTGGTGTCTTTTTTAAATTAAGAAATCTCATTTGTCCCAACCCGTGCTTGAATTAGACAAGAAAAGAAGATTATATTCTAAAACAAGTATTTCATTAAAATCAATTTGACAAAACACTTGGTTTTACTGAATCAATTTTCCTAGTGGTTTTCAAACGTCTATTTCATTGGGATAAGAATTGTAGTGACCTCCAGTTATTTTCGCGTCACATGTTTCAACATCAGTCATTGGGTTGTTAGTTCGAGTATTACTTTATACAAGGCGTATTTCGATTTAAAACTTAATTAACCAGAATGGATTAGCAGGTACTTAACCTTTCTACTTAGACCACGTCATACAGCTAAATGATTGTTCAAAGAGGTATAAAACCCAATTTAAACAAACACATTTGTTGAAAGAAATTTTCGATGATCTCCAAAAAGTAAAGTATATAGCGCAAGTAGATTTTAAAATTAAGGTACACATTAAATTGAATAACATTAACAACAAACGGAGACATTAACGATATCGTTCTATAGTTAATTCTCCATTTAAATAAAAACAACATTTAATTTATCTAATTTTAATTCTACTTTAAGAAAAAACTTTGCTAATATATCTCGACATGTTTTACACGTAAGTAACTGATACCAGGCGATAGTTGACATGTTTTACACGTAAGTAACTGATACCAGGCGATAGTTGACATGTTTTACACGTAAGTAACTGATACCAGGCGATAGTTGACATGTTTTACACGTAAGTAACTGATACCAGGCGATAGTTGACATGTTTTACACGTAAGTAACTGATACCAGGCGATAGTTGACATGTTTTACACGTAAGTAACTGATACCAGGCGATAGTTGACATGTTTTACACGTAAGTAACTGATACCAGGCGATAGTTGACATGTTTTACACGTAAGTAACTGATACCAGGCGATAGTTGACATGTGTTACACGTAAGTAACTGATACCAGGCGATAGTTGACATGTTTTACACGTAAGTAACTGATACCAGGCGATAGTTGACATGTTTTACACGTAAGTAACTGATACCAGGCGATAGTTGACATGTTTTACACGTAAGTAACTGATACCAGGCGATAGTTGACATGTTTTACACGTAAGTAACTGATACCAGGCGATAGTTGACATGTTTTACACGTAAGTAACTGATACCAGGCGATAGTTGACATGTTTTACACGTAAGTAACTGATACCAGGCGATAGTTGACATGTTTTACACGCAAGTAACTGATACCAGGCGATAGTTGACATGTTTTACACGTAAGTAACTGATACCAGGCGATAGTTGACATGTTTTACACGTAAGTAACTGATACCAGGCGATAGTTGACATGTTTTACACGTAAGTAACTGATACCAGGCGATAGTTGACATGTTTTACACGTAAGTAACTGATACCAGGCGATAGTTGACATGTTTTACACGTAAGTAACTGATACCAGGCGATAGTTGACATATTTTACACGTAAGTAACTGATACCAGGCGATAGTTGACGTTTTACACGTAAGTAACTGATACCAGGCGATAGTTGACATGTTTTACACGTAAGTAACTGATACCAGGCGATAGTTGACATGTTTTACACGTAAGTAACTGATACCAGGCGATAGTTGACATGTTTTACACGTAAGTAACTGATACCAGGCGATAGTTGACATGTTTTACACGTAAGTAACTGATACCAGGCGATAGTTGACATGTTTTACACGTAAGTAACTGATACCAGGCGATAGTTGACATGTTTTACACGTAAGTAACTGATACCAGGCGATAGTTGACATGTAATGTTTTGTAGATGTAGGTCAAATTACCAAACAAGGCGGCTGAGAAACCCTGGAGCCGTCATACAGGACAGCAAAACTATTCAAACAGAATTAGGCAATTAAATGTCATCAAATTTATGAACGTTTTTAATACTTATACACCAGCTGCGAGTTTCGTCTAATCAAGACGATATTGTCATGTGTTACGTTCCCAATGTCTCGGTTTCCTCGTAAGAAGTCCGGTCTGCATGCACTATCAAACAATTACAGCACATAGTTAATGGGACAAATTGCTTAATCTTTCCACAAATAATTCTGCTTACGGAAACTCCTTGTCATTTCGTCGCATACCAAAACACAGTGGAAATTAGACAATTAAAACAACATAGACCAAGGAAAGGCTACAATATATGATATACCTGCGTTTTTTTAAACATATATTCATGATGTTTTCAGACGTGATTATTTATTTATTTATTTATTTATCTTGTATTTATCTTTTCAGAACAAGAAACACTTTAACACACAATAAATCTATTCGGGAGACAAGGAAGAAAATATATCTAGAAAAGTATATACTAGTAGTAGTTTGCAGTATTGTGCCTACATGTACTATTTCCAAAATTACATACAAAGATCGTGTTGGGAACGTAGCGTCTGGACTCTCCACACACGTTACCACAATGGTCCGTGGTTAGGTCTTTCCATATTATAACCTGACTACCACTAAACAGACGGTCTTCCATATCCACCTCTTGGGTTTAACGTCACTTTTGGCAATTTTGTCAAATATATCATGACATATAGTTTTAACGTGGAGCCAAAGGTAGCAGTGATAACTCCTTTTACAGGAAACTGCCGATTCTGATTAATAAACTTAAAGTCTAGCAGACCCTGTCCGATGTCACGCCGGAACACGCAACCTCAATTACGATAATCTTTTGATCAATAGTAAATTACAAACTACTTTAACCAATCGCAAACGATCCCTAAAATTAAAGTATTTTCGGAGGGATGTACATGCATTTATTATAAATAAGGAATTCATACACGTACCTTAAAATTAACTCTTAATGAAAAATACAACTATCTTGAATTAGCATTTAATTTTTTTATTTTTATCTTTGTCACAGAAATTTTGTAAAGAATAATGTCACGTATTGAGTAATGAGTACGGCTCCCAAGGAATACAAAAAAATGCGGAAAAATACTGTTTTTGGCATGAAGTATTAAACAGTTTATACTTAACATATATTGTAATAAAAAGGTTAACCAGTACATGCCAAATCGCAATCAAAAGAGCATTATCAAATTACGAGTTGTAAACATAACGCAAGAATGAAAGTTCCATTAGCAGTGACAACCATCATGGTACTTCTGGTGACAATCGTGGCGCATAAAGTAAGCAAGTAAGCATGCCTAATCCGTCGGCCAAAATTTGTTTTGAATTTGCTTCCTACAAACATAAAAGGTAAGCATGACAAACACATAGGCCGACAGTTGTTATAGATCGTGTTCCTACAAACAAAAGAAGTTAGCGGTCCTAACCCATCGGCCGACAGTTGTTATGAATCGTCTTCCTGCTTAAAAAGTTAGCATGCCGTACCTGTCTCGAAAATTGTTATAAATTGGCTTCCTTTTACTTTCTAATGCATATATATAACTGCTCCGAGTGTATTATATTATAACCTCCGAGAAAGTAACAAATAACAGAATTCATTATTTCAAAAAGGGGATACATTTTAGAAAATGGGTAATGCATAAAAAAACCATTTCATGTGCAGGTTTTCCTATAATTATTCGTAAAGAATGTCATACGTGACAATCAAACATTTACATAAACATGTTTAACATTCGTGTTTGTTTTTTTTTTAAATTTTACAATTAACCATAACATCATAGAAAAATGACTAGTCGCGAAAACCGGGCACCACAATTTATACTTTATTGTCCACAATCATTACATTTGTCATCAAAGTAACATAAAATATAATTGTGCTTAATTATATCAATTTTGAAAACAAATTAATTGCTTTTCTGCCGAATGACTATCTATCATACCATAATTTAAATTGATCAATAACGATATCTTTGATATTTGAAGATAATAAATGTCTTACCATCAATGTTTATATTTATTTTGCAACAAATATTTGGGATGTTTTAAAAAATATAACAATTTCAAATTATTTCTAAAGTAGTCATTAACTTTAATGTTTTGAATAATAACACGTTGAAGTAATAAAATAAAACTATATCAAGAGTGCTATTAAAAACTATTTGTTTTGTGTAACAGGTGCCACTGCAGAAACGCGAAAATATACAGCAATGGTAATGACTTGCTACAGACATTTTAAAAGATAAGTTGGGTTAAACCAGGTTTTGTGGCATGCCTAACCTTCTATTACTGTAGTATGTGAGTTGGATTGTTGATTAGAAAGGATGGGTATCATATTCCACTAGTCAGTAATAGGAGTACCTAAGAATCATCGTCGCACAATAACTGTACACTGAGCTCAACTTTGCATGTGATAGGCCCTTCAACCCATCTGTTACCATATTTTCAAACAAGATAAAATGTTGTTGAAAAGGAACTGGTATCTATAGTAAAACTCTTATTAAAGGCACGACTCGTTTTTTCTTGTAGCCTTGGATTATAAATTTATCCCGAATAAATTGGTGACATTTGCAAAAAGCAGTATACTCGCTGCAAGCTCTTGAATACACGATCTATTGAGAAATGTAGACAACGTTTCATGCATATTCAGGTCTAATACACATTTTCCTTTTTGATATTGCAGTATTAGAATAAAATGAAAATACATACAAAAATAGTGAAAAGTGAATGATTTCTAAACGTCCAGAAAGCAGAATATTAACTGAATTTGGTATCCAAACGTAGACTCTGCAAACACGTTTCTCTCTATAACCTGCAATCAGACTTACAGAATTAACCTGAAAAACCAATGTCGCGATGACATTTATAATGTCCGGCACCCATTCGAAAACACGTCGGTTGCGCGATGAAGTGAATTTTGTATTACCTTCAAAACCAAAGAATTCCAAGGCTGCGAGGTTTAAATTTAAACGTATCTGTACATTGACACCTTTTTATATACCTTATTCGTTTTAAGTTTACCACTTAAATTTGAAATGTCTAAATACACAACGTGACCATCGACACTAAACCAAGAGGTATCAAAAAGATCGAGTGTTTCCAGCTTCACTTGTGTTACCCGTCGTACTTGCATACTGTATAGCCAATAATAATAATAATTCACCTCAAAATTAATCGTCATCAAAATCCGCCCAACAATATTATAAAAAGCTTATTACATCAAAAATAGCTGTACCAGTAGCCGATTTTGTTAAAATGCCGTATTAGTATGTTATTCCTAATGCCTACGAGTGCAAATACAACCTATCTTCATATAATTGCTGTATCCAAAAGCATTACGATCAATAGTAAAAAATAATGGATTTAATCTGAATTGCTAATAGAACATTACCTTTAAGTATCGTTTATGTATGCCAAAGGTTGTGAGACGAACAATGATCAATAGCACTGATCTTGGAAATTCCAACTAAATCAAATTTAAATGAGAAAACAAATAGTTTCAACATATTTGATTGATAATTAGTACGATGGTTTTATATTAGATATCATTACTTTGCAAAATGATATTGGTGATGGAACTACACGTAAGCAGTCAGTTTATGTGATTTAATAGGATGTGACGAAAGTGGAAGTTATTGACTGTAGTATGAACGTAAAAGCTGTCATTTGTCAGTTTAAACATGAATATCACAACATATACTTTAACTTTATCAGTTAGTTTAAACATTTTTCACTTCCCTAATACGTGCATATTTGATTTTTTAGAACGAAACATGCTGATGATGAGAAAACTGCTTAAATAGTGGCAGTTATATTGAAGCCTCCACTGCAGATTTTCTAAGGTAGTTATCCTGAACCGATTTAAATCAGTTTGTCAATACAAAGCCACTATCACAGTTATAACCCAAGATTAATTTGCTGTCGTAATTTCGCTCTATGGCGTTACATTGTTGTCATGCAGCACTCATTTAAAACAGTTTCTGGATTTTTCCCATTACCATTGGCCTCGTTGGATTAGCTATTGGTTAAGGAAGTTAGCCTACTATTGATCACGTGGTCTGTCAACAATGAGGTTGCGGGTTTGAGTCTCACTGTGGGCCTTAGCCGGATTTGGTATAACGTTTTGGAATTTTGAAGATGCTAGCTCTACAGTATCGTATCAGTTTGGATTTTCTTTATTTTTTTGAATGAGCGCCACTGATGAGTCTGGATAATACCTAACGCGCGTCTTTCATAGTAAAGTATGTTAACCTCGGTATCCTTGATGACATTTTATTTCTTCACTCCAGACTTAATTGACTAGGGTCGACAGTTTTCTTACTGACGGTCGTGGATTTTTTCCGGATACTCCGGCTTCCACCTCCAATAAAAACTGGGCGCCTTGATATTGCTGAAACTTGCTAAAAGTGCCGTATACCACCTTTGCAAAAACGGACAAACTTAACAATTGCCTTGAGTAACGTTTATATTATTTTTTACTTTAAAGCAGCTAACCATTCGGAAGCAAGTACTCATTTTTTATAATTTTTGCAGCTTATCTGTATTTTTCAATTTGTCGTCTATGATGTCTGTTTTCCATATTGATGTACGATTTATTTCATCAGGTAGTATCTTCAGATTTGTATTATAAGGTCTAAGTATCTGCAGTTTTTCAGCAAACAATTTTAACATGACATTCCCTTTACAGTGTCGTGAATAGGAACTGTGGAAAAATCTCATTTGCTCGTTATGAAGTAGTGTAAAATGGTGCTCACTTCTATTGGTATGTTCTAAATCTATATCTTGCCCGACTATGTGACCATGCTTAAACATTTTCCAATGAATAATCAGCTAATTTCATTCTACATATGAAATAAAATAGTATGCCTGTTTTTTGTGATTATAGGTCAATTAGGGACTGCCTTTAAGTTTATGTATGTGCAACATTTAACGTATAATATTTACATTACGTATGTCGTTCATCAATATCCTAGCTATAGATTTCTATTGGTTCAATCCAATACAGATGACGTAAAATCATACTTCGTTTTTCTTAATGAAACCAGTAGCCATAAAGAGCACGAGCTTCCTTGACTTCGTCCATAGGAAACTAACAACGCGAAGTAATCTTAATCAACACAAATACATTTTGCACGATCAAGGTGTAGAAAGCCTTAGCAGGATTTCGTATAACGTTTTAGTGAAAAAACGCTACAAAATCTCAGCCGATTTGATTTTAAATATTGTTTAGGTTTGAGCGCCACTGACGAGTCTTGATTAGACGAAGCGCGCGCGCGTCTGGCTTAGTAAATTCTATAAAAAAATGGTTTCTTTGAACACATCTTATTTGCAACCACTTAGTCGATGCTTCTGCTGGTGGATTATTAGTCAAGCTGCTAGTCACACTTCAGTGCTGACAGGAATATCATTTTGGCAACCCTACTATTAACAACATTGAAAAAGTTATAAATAAAATGTATGAAGAGAAAATGTATGGAGGACACCATTTTTAATATTTAATCACTATATAAAACGTTAAATAATCGCCTGCAGCTCTAAAGACAGTCATAAGCAATGGTTATATTTTACTGACAGATATGTGACATTGGGATAAGCTAAATCCGTAAGCGAATTGTTTTTTCAGCTTGTTGATGACACAACACGTAAAAGAACAACAGATCAGCATTGTTTCTTTCAATTCAGACACAAAACATTAAATGTTGCAGACTAGTCAATTGATTTTCTATGGGAAACACCACACTTGTATAGTATACATGTACATTTTTTGCTTAAAGCACATTTAGTTGCATTCATTTTCAGCGACTTTAACGTGTTAACATCTTTCGTAATTAAACATTTATTGTAGTTATCTCTTCTCGTGTTAAAAGTTATTTGATAGTATAGGTTTTTTTTACAATATATATGCAAAAATTGTTTTAGTAAGAAACAAGCTGAAGTATGGACACGCCTTTGGGTTGTTTTAAAATTGCTGATTATTCTACAGCTAAAAATGTAGAGCTTTATTATCTTTTCCAAATAAGTTCTCTGTTAAATATAAATAGCTAATTCATGTTATTTGTTTAACCACAGTTTTGGCTGCCTTTATTTTATTGAATATTAAATACTACTCGTTATCTGATTCTTTCTTCTTTTACTGTAATAGTCTCGCATGAGATCTATTGATCTATTAGATCCAGTCGTATATGTAACTTTTCATGATGTACAATCCTTTCATGTCGTGAAACTTTAACATTTGACCTTGCATCGGTGTCTTTTAAACATTAACTTTACATGTGACTTCATTGACTTGCATTATTTGCACCTTGCTTTTAGCGCAAATCTAATTCCCCATTTAACCAACAGATTTGGCAAATGTGAAAAAGGTGTTTTGACAGTGCTGACATTTTCCAACACTAGTTAACTTTATAAAGTTCTAACAGTCATAGATTTCCTTTGTTTAAGAACACACATATAAGAGGTTGAAATGCACTAAAAACAGTTCTTGATGAAAGTTATACAAATTTATAACACACATGCACAATAAGGACGTGCGCAAAACTACTTAAGATAGGACGGATTTGATTTGATATTTGCTTTAAGTCCATCAGTATTTCAGCTATATTTATGAACAAGTTATCAAACAATAAAGTATTTCAAAAAAGATTGTCCAAAATGGCACAAACTTAAAATGCCATTGGTAAACTATAGGTAAAGATAGGGACAGAAAATTTTGCTTTGTAGCGGCTATATCGGTCCACTCTTATTGACTTTAAAAAATGGTCTTTATTGCTCCATTCAAACATGCTACATAATATGATTTGTAGTCACGCTTTCCTTATTATGACAAGACAACCACAAACGAGAGAGTATTACCTAACCACCCATGTGGACGCGCTTTGTGAGTCGAGCATGTGAAGCCTCACAGTATGGTCTCAAAACACGGATTTGATTAAAAGGACATACAATTTAGACTCAAAATGAAATTAATATATTCAATACAATCGTTTTCATTTATATTTCTGAAAATTTCATAGCAGGATTAAATGCTGTATAACCAATATATATCAATAACTGCATTTCCGGTTTAAAGTTTAAAAAGGATATCATTGTCATACAAGATATAAAAAACCTACCGATGTTCATGTGTATTCCCGTTAAACATTTATTTTAAATGCTTAATGCGATTTCTTTTGTAATACAATATTATTACAAAATATTTTTGAATGTCAAATGAAATGTATATTGTACTTTTAATTGTTGTCTTTAGTTATTTAAATGCAATTTCACTGCTCAATCAATACGCGTCTATTGCGATTGCATGTGCTCATTGAAAAGGCAAAACATATTTTTTGTCTCGGTAATGTAGAACTGGATATCATATTTCATAAAATGTTGTTTTTAATCCAAAAATTGCACTTTGCTATTTATTACAGTTGTTTAATTATAAACACAATTTTATTGTATTGGCCTTAAATGCATTCATTGTGAATCGTATTGCATGTTTAGGATTCTTGTCCTGCCTTTCGTGTCACTAAATTAAAAAATGATGTAAATGTGTAAAAATCTGTATCTGGAAGCATTGCTTTGTTTCAATCTAAATAAAGTTATAATTACAAAATAAAAAATATAAAATCCCGATTACATATTAAACACGAGAACACACCAGGTCCGGGCATTGTTATATACAGTATAGCACAATACCTCGGTAGCTGGTCGTCTTCTTAACTCTTGTTTTTGGATCTCGATCGATTTGATTGCCACTTTATCTTTTTAAAAGTTCAATAATTTGGAGTTTCCAAATTATATGTTATGGCTATTTTTCTTTTTCAAAGAGTTCGTTTTATGGTTTTTCTTTAGTTTGAAGACGACATGTAGGTTGTCTGAGAGGTTGTTGCGTGTATCGGCTTTCAGTTATTATGCTTCGTAATTATTTAATATTTACATTATATCAGCCTTTGATACATTTTATAATAAATCAGTTCCCACAACAAATATTTGTTCTATGTGATGCATCGAATAATGGCATACTTACTTAAAATTCATAAGAAGTACATAAAGCTGCCATAACCAACAGGAACCCCTTAATACGACAAATAACACCTTGTATTCAGATTTGTCTATATTATACATTTTATGCTTAGATATTTCTTTTATTTTGCAATTGTAATACTAGTTATTATGGTTGTAAGGTAGTAATTGCTACTGGTAATTGAATTTGTGTCAACCCTTAGGTTGCGGGTGGGGCCTTACTGCGAGCATGGTGTGCCCAAACCTTACTTGACAAGGATTTCCAGTTTCTCTGCTAAAGGTCGGGGGGTTAAACCGGGAACTACGACTCTTTTCTTAAAGTGCACAACAAGGCGACAACGAGCACATTTAGTCACATTGGATAGTCAAAATAATAAATATCGCAGTATCTTTCATGTTATTTTCTTTTGTTTTTTCCTGGGCATATTCGTGTTCTTATCGAGCAATAGCTATTAAGTTGTACGTGGACTATCAGGGCTTATGTTTACTTTAAAATTGTATGGCAGCAGTGATATATTGAATAATGTATCACAGGCATGGCATTATACTTTAATATATCGATAGGTTACATCAATGGTTGCAATGCTGGACCTTGTTAAAACATCTTATCAATCATGACTTTCAAAATCTGTTTGTAATTTTGGAGTTTTCTTTATAACTGTTTATGCGATGGTAAAGTATATGTACTACAACACGTATATTATTGTCGAATAACTTGCTACATAAGCAGAAACAGGAGCCGCGTACCAGTTCTTGAATATCATGAGTTACAAAACCCGGCAAGCAAACTGTTCTGATTCTGAAAAGCACCAAACCGTTTTTTTTTTTAAATTAATAAATTACCGAAAGCGACTAAATGCATGTAATATACGCATTTTAAACCTCTATATAAAGTAGAATTGTGACAAACGAGTACAGTCATCCTTTTTTATGTTTTTTTTGCTGTTATAACTTGCATTTTCCAAACACCAATTACGTTAAAAAAATTAAAGTAGATTTCAAAATAACAAAATATTATACTCTGCATGTAGCAATGTATTAGAGGTTAGCCTTAAATATTATTCCATCGCTAATAACATATCTCTTTCAAGACACTCATGTCACGGCATGTACGTCACAATGTAGTTTTTAGATATTAAACTAGAGTAAACAAAATTATTGTTGACAGTTTCCCTTCCGCCTCTTCACTAATTAATGAATGACTATGTATCTTTTATTTTCAATTATACACCTTTATTGACAGATCTATAAATAATGGGCGTATTATGCTTTCAATTCTTCACGTATTTGTACACAGTTGAGTACAATTATCACTCATTACAAGAAACAACGAACTATGGTAGGTGCCTATAGTTTTCCGTTATTTTTCATTTCAATTTTACTTTGATTTAATTGACAAAATGTCTCTATTTTCAATATTTTATAATATTTCATTTTTATTTCAGGCGTAATGAAGACATTTCGAAATATTCGACGTATTTTTAACACATTGAAATAAAAGTATTTCTATCATTTCAATCCGAAATGATATATTTAACGATGAAACGGTGATTCTAAAATAATGATTCAATTTTGAAATTCGACGATTTGTTGAAAGTGTTTGTTTAACATTTATTACTACTTTGATATATCGAATTTCAGTGATTTATAATAATTATCTAGTGCTCTACGAGAAATGACTATGACTAGAAAATCAAACGTTAAACTAACTATTAGTGTGGCTGATCAAGGTCAGCATGAAGATTGTAATAACACATCTGAATGGAAATTTATTAATCACTCTAGTGATTCTGATGATCTGCTTTACTCACCAAAGCACGACCAGAGTAGGAAATTAAAATTCGATTTCATGGATGTAGACGTTGATACTGAAAACAATATCAGTCGAAAAGACATAGAAAAGGATTTAAGGGGACTTTCAAAAAGGGGTGTAGGAAGTAAAAGGTATGCAGAACCCCGGATGTCTTTACTCGGAAAACCTCTGACTTACCGTGCTCACAGAAAGGATGCAAGAGTTCGAAAATTACAAGCACGAATATATAATTTTCTAGAAAGGCCTAAGTTATGGGCGTCAGTTGTCTACCACGTCGCATTGTAAGTATTCAATTAATAATTCAGTTGTTTATTTGATTTTCACTGAAAAGTTACACATAATGTGCGTTATAGATGCACGAAATTGACATATTTTCTTTTAAAAGTGCTGAAATGTTATTTTAATAGATAGTTTAAATGAATCGTTCGTACCTAGAGGGCATTTACATTATTTGTTTAAAATAACAGATGAAACCCTATCTAAAAGCATCAATTGATTTTTTTGATATTTGCAAAACTGCAGAATTTGAATGCATAATATTGGTAAAGGTGCACTATAAATGTACTGTCATCACGTTTCCATATTTGTATTCCTCAAATGTTTATTAAAATATTTGGTGATAGAAACATTTTTTAGTTTAAAACAAAATCAAACCAAGATGTTTTTTTACCTCCGAATTGGTGCAGCCTTAGCAAATTTAACAGGACTAACTCTACATTTTCTACATGATACATTGCATATCAACTTTAACGTACTGATTTATACAACAACTGGAACAATCCAGATCTTTTCATTTAGATGCAAGATCATTACTCTAAGCATGTTTCTTAGATGTGGTCTGATATTCACATGTAAAGTAGTTATGATTGAACAGCCTTCTATAACAGAACTACGAAAATGAGCAAAATAATGAGATTAGAACATTGCAAATCTATATTAAAAATAGAAACCATGTGTTTATTGTGTCAACTGACAGCTACTTTATCCTAAAATATTCAATAACATCACCGTTTTATAAAAGATTGCAAATTTATTCTACTTTAACAAAGTGAATTGTAATTTGTTTAGTTTTATTTGTTTGTGGACTTGTGATGATTAATATCTGAATCTAATTGTTGTTGCTAACTGAGAAAACCAAAACACAACAAAACAGCTTTAAAAAAAACAGTACCAAAAAATCATTAATGAGTACTAAAACAGTTAGGACACTTCCTTTACACATAATAATGTCGCCGGTTTGATTTCTGGTAATAAAGGGTTCCAAATTATTGCCCTAATTTCGATGACAACATGACAACAAACGCAGATGGTGTGTATGCCTTCATTTTAAGCACATGCATTCACGTTAACGTACCAAAAGTTTATTCGGAAAATTTTTTCGGTTATTCGGTGCTTAACTCTAGAAACAGTTATCGTGTAAAACTATTATACAGATGTTTTATACGATGTGCATTATAAACTATTATACAGATGTTTTATACGATGTGCATTATAAACAAAGTTATACATTTTGCAATCTTTATTTGCTGATGAACCGATTAGTAAAACACGATTCTTATGTTAAATATGTCATCATTAAAAGCATTAGTTTGAGTTTTTTTTTTAATAATTTTATAATTCTATTTTTTGTTTAATATAATACATCTTTATTTAATCTTTACAATGCTTTCCAGTAAAAAGTTAGAACAGTTTTAATTACTTATAATATTATATAATTTATAGTTTTGTTGTGAGTTATATTGTCGTGTTATTAAAAAAATTAATTCACGAACATAACTATATAGGTTTTTAACAGACCTTAATCACTGCAATCTAAAACTAGTAGATTTGCAATGGTTTGATAACATAGGTGTAAACTGTATATTGCAGGTTATACATTACTATTAAATCAATCTATTCTTAATACGAATCATACAGAAACATTTAAGTACCAACTATGCTATTTTTAATTGTCGAAATTAAATGTGTTTTCGTAAAATCTACTCTGTAAAAGTTCTTTTTTGATACTTAACGTAAACGTTTACTTTTGCTTAAAATCAATTTTATTTAGTGGTATGAAATTCTAACGGGACTGTTTAAAACCAGCAAATATGACACGAAACTCTTTGCTGTTTACTATTTTTAATACGTTTTGCACGGTTTAAATTCTATGTAAAATTTGTTCAGAAAAAAACTAATATTACATATTTTTACTTCATTTCTTTCTTAAAAAGTAAAAGGGAAACGAATACAAAATAAAACTACTAAAGAAAAGAGCGTAAACATGGCAACAATACACGAAATTGATTGCGAAAACTACTGTTAAGGTACCTTGAACAATATGTCAAATGCCCGTATATTTGTTTTCAATACAATTAATATTACAAATGAAAAGAGACCTTGCCTAAATCAATCAATCTCGTCGCACTTTAGTTAATTAGGTAAGATATTGTAATTCAATACAAAATGAAATGACCCAATAGGTTTCTATTAAAGAAATAACAAATGTACTGTGCAAATAAAATAAATCCACATTATGCATGGGGATGGAATTCTTTGTCCAATTTAAAAAATATTGAAGTTTTAACACACTTTTGGTAAATTTAAAACGCAGAAAGAAAAAAAAGGAAATTTAACTGATATAATATACTTTATATCATTACTAATATTTACGTGCAAAATGTATCAGTTATGTTCTTACTGGGGACATCGGCTTCTCTTCAAAACAAATAAATACCATGATTCCTAAAGTGGCAAACACAATATATAAACTTTGACTCGGTAATTCCATTTAATGAATAAGACAAAACCAATGCACGTTGAAGTCCTAGCTGAAATATATCAATTACACTTTATAAATCAATAAATTATCTGTAGTTACATCGGAAAAAATTTATATCAAAATATTAAAACTCTATGTCTAGCTAATGTTGAATTTCTTTCGATTTGAAATGTAGTAGTTATAGCAGCAATAGCTGTTTGTTTAAATTGTTTTATAGAACAGGTAGCCTTTTATATGTACCTGTTCATGTTTAAATGTTTTTCGTGTGTTTTTTTTTTATGTACGGCCTATAATTTTGTCTACTTGTTTACATGTTCATATTCAATGTGTTATCTTCCATATTCAGTAATACAACTCAGGAGGACATAGCTTTACAGAATCTTTTGAAGATAAATTGTTGCTAAGGAAGGCCTAGGGTCCAGTAATTTTAAGTTAAATCTTGTGGGGAGGCTGCAATTTGTTCCGGTGATTAAAAATACGGTACATTAAAAGTGAATCGTGTGTTAATTCAGTTTCGTTTCTTACCTACAACAGTTCAAACTCGGTTTTATACGACAATCATTACATAGTTTGCATAGTTACCCGCTGATTATAAGCAAATTATGTTTAACCAGAAATTTACTTGATTTTTAGTGTAATAAAATCTTGTATAAACGAATGTGATATTTTCTAACTAGCTGTGAAGACATAGTTATAACCTGCACAGAGAATACAGCTCAGTGCAGTCCGTAATAAGTTCATATTGAGAGCACGGCTATAGATTTAGTATTGTGATGTACGCTTTCAGAATCAATAAATATTATAGTATAACAAAATTATAGAAATAACCTAATTGGCGTATTTTGGGTACTTTGGACACTATTAGTTAACAGCTATTAGTAACTATAAATGCAGTAACAATAAGCAATTGGTAACGATTTATTTTATTTGATATCAAAATATACAGTCAACGGCTTAATCTAATTCTGCACGTTGTATTATGTATAATTAATATGGAAAGCAGATAAAGAATTAGATATAATTAATATGAAAAACATATAAATGGCCTATTAGTGGTCAGATTATTACCACGTCGTTTCTTCACAATTAGCAACAGCCCAAGTCCAATATATAGGATTCTAAATGTATTTGTACTTTGTCTATATACCGTATCACTACCCATTAGTGACCCAACCACTTAGATAGATGCCGAATTACTCTTTCGCAATCATCTAATGCACTGATTACTTTAAGGATTTCGGCTAATTGGGTGCACTAATTGAAAGAAATACGGTTGTTATTAGGAACATAATATTTCAAAATAAAAAATGTTATCGATACTTGATGATTTGAATATGTCAAAAGAACATATAAACAATCCTTGCCAATTATATTTAATTAAATTTAATATGATTTACGTCATGCTGTACAATTCTAAGGAGATTAGGTGGTTACTTTACAATATGTATTGGATAGTAATTCATACTATGTAATAAACTACTCTAAAAGTATCGTAAATCAATCATATTTTTGATTTGTTTATTCAAATACGTAAATATTTGCACTTTAATGAAGTAGACTTTTGCAAACGTTTTTACGAACTTTCAAACGTAATGAAAATATAATATACACCTGGCAATCTCTAATATAATATACACCAGACAATCTCTTTTAAATAATTATGCAATTTAATCAATTATTTAATGATTTTGAATTATTTGTAACGACGAACAAATTAAAAGTTGCTTAGATATTTAGCTGACGTAATACGTATCCTTCAGTTTCAACATACCAATAGAAAAGAACCTAAAAGGAAAAATGTAAGCACTTTAAGTAACATGGTGGGTGCCCTCGTTTGAGCAGAAACGGCTACCCCTCTTGCACCACTTGTATTTGCCCCTGTTTTTGTTTTGATTTGTTGTTGTTTGTTCTAGATAATTCCTGTTGGTCATTGTTTTTTTAAACTGTTTATGTAGTTCCAAAGTAATTTTATACTACTTACCGGAATCTTATGCTTTCGTAACTTTTAATCCTGAAAGAAAGATCAAGAAAAGTTATAACTACATTTCATTTTTATTATTGTTATCTTACAACACGATTGTAAATGTGTTTTAGCCAAACTGTTTGTAATGATATCATGATTGCTTTGGATTCTCGCTTTTTGTAACGTGAAGTACTGAACACTACATACTCATTAACCCAGTGCGTCATTAGGATCTTTATATATATAGAACCCTTATATTGTTTAAGTGATGTTCTTGTATTATATTTTCAAGGCCATACGATATAAGTTTTGTGATAAGATTAGTAATTTTTATGGCGTACTTATTTATAAATTGTGGGGTCGTACGACAAACAGGTTTTTGTGATAATGTTAGTAGTTTCACAACTTATACAAACCGAACAGTGCGTTTGCTATCAGGCTATTCAAGAATGTATTTATTTGCCGTTCTATTGGCCGTCGTTATTACCTTACTGATCGTGACGATAAATTTACCTCCCAATATGTTCAGACATTTTTGCTGAGTCATCCGTAGTCTTTTTCACTTCCTGGATGTGGCTTTTATTACAGGGAATGACAGCTGGTGTATAGGACCATCTTACAAGTCCGGGGCATACGAGTGCACCGATGGATTTTATTGTGTTTATTGTGTTTGCGTTACGCTCTTCCTGTTTTTTCTTTTGTTTAGTTTTATTTCGAGTGATAATTCCCTTGACATGTTCAACATTAACAAAAACTAAAAACACAAGACTAAAAAAGGTGACACTAGATCTTTTGTTTTTCGGCTAGTTTCATGACTATATGACTATATTTTAAATGAGGTAGATGTACTTAGTAGTAAATTGCAATGTCCTTAGAACAGTTGTTATAGTTAGATGAGTGTTTTAATCACACTGCTTTACACTTAGATAATAGTTACATCTTAAATTATATCTACTCACATTACACTCTGACAGAAATTTCAAGTAAACGAAGACGTAAATGTTGTGTTGTAAACTGGAGTGAATTTTCTGAAATCAGTAATACAATTAACTGAAGCTATTTGTTTGATTTTGATTTAACACATTACAAATTAACTGTTGAACAAATGGTTGATAGTCTTTCCACAGAAGGCTACAGAAAGAAGTAAAAATATAGGAAGTCCGTTTTATTTATTAATTGATTTAACACATTATAAATTAATTGTTGAACAAATGGTTGATAGTCATTCCACAGAAGGCTACAGAAAGAAGTAAAAATATAGGAAGTCCATTTTATTTCCATCTCTCTGAAACAGGGTAATTAATTAAAAATTTCTTTTCATTTAAACAACATTTACATCGCTGTAGGTCTTCTATGCCAACACAATGTGATCCTTATTTAATGTTTTATTCATTCGTAGATGTTTATGCCAAACATATACATGCAATATGCAATTAAAGTATAGGAGTGGCATCAAAGACGTTTTAAAAATTTGTTTCGCATGTTCTTATAGTTATGTTTTTGTAGCTAAAAAAGAATTACATCTGTTTGTACAAGTTTAAAAGTAATGCATGTAGTGTGAATCTGCTTAAACATAAGGATTGCATGTCCAGAACCAAGATTACGTTGAGGTCCTAATCACACGCAGTTGCATGGTGAAGTATTTTCACTTAACAGCAGTTACCGATGTATTTGATATCTTCCCTTTAACATGATCACCAGTTTTAAACACCTTACTCAGAAAATATAGAAGATATGCATCTAGCTGATGTCCAAATTACGTTCAAGTTAATCTACAACTAACAACACAAAGGTATTCAATTGACTATGACAACGAGGTGCGAAAATAAAGCAAGAAACTGTTCTCATTTACTCCATATACAGTAAATGCATTCATTCGATATAAATACTACAACATCATTACTAGCATAGTTGAAGGCAACAAGACTGTCATGTTTTCATAGATTAACCAGTCTAAATAATAAACTTAACAAACCTTGATTGGTCGTTTACCAATAAGGACTATGTAGGTATTTTGTTGATCTAAAGATTTGTTACCAAATCTGAAGTAGAAAATGACTAGAAGTATATGATACCCATTCATTTTCAACAAACCAACTTTCATACTACAGTAATGGAAGCAAGAAGTTAGGCATGTCATAAAACCTGGTTTAATCTACCATATTTTTTTAAACATTGCCTCTATTAAGTGAGGATCATTGCTGTAGTTGCTTCATTTTTGGTTATTCGCTCTAAAGTTTGGCGGTTTCAGAATTTTGATTTGTGGAATGTCTTTTTTACAGTATCTTTGGTGTTCGGTATTTTGTTATTACCTTCACATACACTTCTAAGTCTTCGCGCACCTACGTACACTGGAGTGCCTGATACACAATAAACATGGATGTTAAGTAGGAATTGCAACACTTAGGGGTTTTTCGGGCACTATGTCTTCCCGTATAAGAATCTGGGAGTCAGGATATTGCTGAAAACAATCTAGCATGTGCCTGTTCTAATTAAGGCTATTTATATCTTTGTATAGTACATGTACTTTGATTCATATCCAGTGATGAATTGTGTATTTGTCCGCATGTTCATAGGTATTTACGTTTTTGTCCGTCTTTTAGGGCGGATGAAGTGTCGTTCATCAAAATAATGTTGTTAAAACTCAAATTATTTAAGCGAATTAATTAAGAAACCGAATGAAAATTGACCAATTTATCTTTATTTTATGTAATTTTTATTTTTCTATTTCTAATCATGAACAACGATGCACGAATTATGACATTTTGAATTATAAACTGAAATTTAACAGGAGTCTACGTCTTTTTTCTAGGAATTTGTTCGATTTAGTACTATTGATCATTATTAGTCAGTGTAAAAGTGGTAATTTCGACAAAAGGTTAAGTGGTTTTTAACATTAAGGGCTATAAACAATTCATTTGGTCTTCATAAACATCCATCGTTTATTTTTTCTTCTGATCTAGTAGCTTCTTATAGTAATGGTAACATCATGCTGCAGAAATTGTTTTACATTAAAGCTTGTCGTAAATACTAATCTTCAACTTAGGGTATTGAAATGCGAAATAGTACTGCGATACTCAATTAAAAAAAGAACTTAGCCATGTTGAAATATAAATCACTTCAAAAGAAATGATGCATCAACTACATAAAGGTGACTTAAAAACCTATAAGTGCCGTCATTCCTGGTAAAGTTGTCAACTCTGTGACATATGAACTCTTCTGTTGAGTGTTTATTTTCATATTACAACTCGCATACATTTTTTGCAATATCTACGTCCAGTTTGTTCTAGCACTAAGATGAATGTACAGAAATCATGTAAAGTACATGCTAGTCAACAATAATTAAGTAGAACCATTGTGTGATTTTATTGGAATAAGAATAGTAATATGCGTGAAGCATGAACTGTTTGTCCTTCTGGTTCACCCTTGGTTCGTGTTAATCATCTTTTATATAAATAGTGGATAATCCAAACAAATTCATGACAATTTAATTAGTGACTTAAGACATATTATTAATTCCCTAAAAGATAACGAACAACAATAAATGAAACGAAAAATAAGAGGGTATAACATACTGGTTTTAATCAGTCAGATAAAACCTGCACTGCATTTTTCTGTGTTTTCTCTGGTGGATTGTTTGTTCTTCATTTGTTTGACTACATTAAATGACGTTTGTTACATCTTCTGCTACAGTATTGTGACTATTTTTCACAAAATTTTAACTTGTAAATTTATGAAATATCTGCGCGCACCTGCCACAAACCTAATTCCATATTCGTATTTGTATAACTTTATTTTCAATTTAAAAAATTACACAACTATTTAATATGAATAGTTCTATTTATATTTTAATTTTGTTAATGGTTTTAAAATCTTAGTGATGAACGTTTAGTATCTTAATCATGTTTTAGATAAGATGGTCTGTGCGTCTGATGTAAATTTTATAAACTTGATATTGTTATGATATTTTATTTTCAACAGTTTCATTACTGTTAAACCCTCAGGAAATTCGATAATTATTAAACTGAATAAGCTTTAGTTAAGGATTTGCTATTATTTATAAATCCTATTGCGTAAGAAATATGACACATAAGGTATAAGGTGTGCTATCAAATCAAATAGACAAAGTGACCAGAACAAAAGAGAAACTCCTTCAAGTATTAAACCGCAAACGTTTAGCAAGAACACAAATAGAAAATTTAAATACAAATAAAATGTATACACACCTAGGACATTCCCGAACGTTGATAGATAGCGATCAACACGTTTCAATTAGCCTATCGTATTACACTACGTACCATATACAAATAGACATTTTTCCATCTAAATGTGTGTAAGTTAAAACAAGATAATCCTATTAAGGATTGTAACAAGTTAAATTTATCACAAACTTTTCTTACTTTCCGGAAAAGATGTGTGATAACTTTGCGTTTAATTTCATATTGCTCATTTTTATCTACCAAAATATTTATCTACAATGGCAACTGTTTCATTAAGTACCCCAAGCCAACGCATTAGTAGAATTAGACTAATTTTAATTGGGTTGAGAAGATGAATTTGTTCAGATAATGGTTATGCAATTCAAAACAATTTATGTTCTATACCCTATTGGTGTTACCACTGTCTTTTATATACTTGCAGTTATAATTGTGTAATATTGAGCTAAAATGTTAAATTAGATAATGTTGGTTTGTGATGTTTTAGCACACAATGCAGCTAATAAAGTAGAATTCTATGTTTTCTATACAAATCTGTTATGCTTCAAACATCACATCTAATCATTTCGAACAAGCGTAATAATGTAAACTCCATTTTTGTCACAACAGTTTGTCAAGTGATCTGAAATTAAAAGAGTGTAAGAAACTTAAACGGTTAACACGTAACAAAAACTATAAAATCCACGTGGTTCGAACAGTACATGCCTCAATACACCTGATCAATAAAAAAACTTATCTTAGACTCAATATATAGTATTCCTGATCAGACTTTGGCCTATGTCATTGTTGTTTAGGAAGTTGTGGGAAACTGTAACAGCATCGGAGAAAATAAAACTGATAAGTCAACAAGAATGGAAAATAAAATAACGGTGAAAAAATCTTAATAGTCATATTTAGAAAAACAAATACATGTAGCTCTGCAAAAAAATGTCATTAGGAGATGGATTTTCCACACCGATCAATTAAGTCGTGGTAACGACCACTTAACTTCATTGTTTCGGGCAATTTGTCACATTTAAGGATATTTGTAAATTAATAGTTGCTTCTAATGATGCATACAAAAAGGATAGAATGCTACAAATAGGTCTACATAGGGTTTTTAATTATGTCTGTGTATCTAATAAACGTTGGAATGTGTTACCAGAAATGCTCAGATAATTAAACTAAATAATTTAATTTGGAAAAACCAATTATTTCCTTCACCAATATCTTGCTTCGAATCTATCAATCACTCAGTCAAGACAATGACGTACGCACCCCTTAATTGTGGGAAGACAAATGAAATATGTGTCGTCTAAGGCTTAAAATGCATCATAGGTATAAAACGTTCAACTGACTGATTTAATTATTGATTTGTGATTGAAAACAAACTCTAAATCAACGTAGAAGTGTGGAGTGATGGATAGGGACGTACAATGTAGCCTTTTACGAAGCTTACACTATTTTGGAATCAATTAAAGGGTTCTTCATAGTGCAAGTAGCTCCCCAACATGTCTCCAACTACGATTTGAAGCAAGGCTTTCCGAAAATAAGTATGACCTGACAACAAACTAACGAGAGGGTCTCTACTAGCCGCCACCTGTTGACGCGCTGGCCAGTTGTGGGTCAAGCGCTGAAAACCTTCCCAGTGTGGTCCCAGACATGGCCGTTTAAAGAGCTTACTATAACTTGTATTAACATGAACGAAAGTTGATTGCTTATTGAAATTTACATTATCGGTTTTTAAGAAAAGGGTAAGAAATAATTGCCAAACAGAAATCAAAACCTAGAAGACAGTGACGAAGTTTAATAATGTTTTAATCGCAAACAACATATGGTTAGTCCGAAAATCCTCTCCGTCCATTGCTTTTTTGTCCCACGAGAAAAAAATGGCAGAGGAGTCTCGGATCGTTGTGACAAAATAGCAAGGAAAGCGACCGACAAACAACATGGGCCGAAAGTAAAAGGGCAATCACAATACTGGATTCACACACACACACACATGAAATCAAAAAAGAGCTGAGTTATCTGAACTCAAAGCCATGTACACAGTGGTTGTTTTTAATTTACAATCGGAAAGTTCCGCATTAGTTTGTTCACAATAAGGCAAATCCGGGAAGAGTAAAGGTTGCTTATGACTGTTACAGAACGTGTCGGATCGTAGACTCCTATAACAATAAATTATGTCATGTGACGACCTGCAGAATTTATAACTTAAATGAAACAACACCATTTTTGAGTACTCTAATAGTAAATTACTATAGTGTTGAAAAGTAGAAAACCCATCGTGAGATCTAGCATAACCTATGTGTTAATTTGTTAACACCATACACAAGTACTTCTGGAGTCTTGATATCATTTGATTTATTATTAGATGTTATAATTGCTAGTGCTCATGTTTAATCTTCGTATTTCCTTAGCATAGCAATTAATTAGTTGATAAGAATTTGTGCAATTTATAAGCTTTTTTATAAACCGGCTCTCCTTGTAATCGATAATTTATCATATCAAATTATTAAACGACATCATTGCTATTTTGATTTTGTACAAGAATTCATCAGATGGGTCAGTTGAGGTAAAATGGGGACTGAAAACTATGTCAGAAGAATTCGTCAAACACTTATTTTACTATGGTTCGCGAGCAGGTGTCCATATTACCGATTGATTTGAAATCCACATTCCGCCCCCCCCCCCCCCGGGTACATATGTACAAGACAGTTTGCCGTCCAAGTATTCAATGTTTCTTTTTTATTTAATAAATAATTTGATATTTTTATAAGTTTTACTAGTCTTATTTAAACTATTATGTATACATTATTGTAATGTAAGCATATCGCCATTTTTGTACAGATACATGTATCAATTGACAAATACAGCCACACAAAGACAAGTAGTCGAAAGAAGTTCAGAATCAATGAGGAACGATATATATACACACAAATATAATAATAATAACAACAAAACACCGCTGAAAACTGCACAAGATTAACGAACAGTTAAAACAAAGCGGGATCTCCATTACCTTTATGGTGACAATACGATCTTTTTCCGATTAAATTAATTGAACTCTTATTTGAACATTTTACCCAGTTTTACGCGTCTGGTTTAAATGCATAAAATAAAATTAAATAAACAATAAATTGCAAATTAAAAAAAAACAAGAAACGTAACATATTAATGTCAGCTAGATAGATTTTTGTAAGTTTACCTACATAATACATTGAAACCCGATTGGAATTTGATTTTAATACAGTTAAATTTAAATAAAACGAGTGAAAAACTAAATTCCTGTCAAGTATGATATATCTAATGGTAAACATATTTGATGAGCTCTATCAATCCAGCTAGCAAGTAAACGATGTTTAGTCTTCTTAAGATATCTGACATATAGGGCGGTGTGACATGCCATTGGCTTACGTAATGATATCCGTCGTTTGGTCAGATATGGTTCAAAAAGGATTTCAATTCTAGTAACGTAATTTAGGATGTTGTCTTTGCTGTAAAGTGCACAACTTTAATCGATCACGATGTTAACAATGACTTGTTTTTACAGACATATTCTGACACCAGACATAAATTTGTTCATTCGTATTATGTAACCGATTTATTAACCGATTTGGTAGTTTGAAATACCATTCAATGATCGTCAGTGGCATTCGTAATCTGTCCTCTCAAAGTGTCGAAGAACATCAGCCTATATAATAAACACTGCTTGGATACCACTTGAAAGAAGCAATTATTTCTAAAATGGATCAATGGACACGTTCGAAGATTTGTAGTCTCTTTCCTGCTAATCCTCTTACAAGTAGCTTCTTTGGCAGTTAATTCTTTGTATTGTCCAATTGCCTGTAAGTATTTGTAATGCATATCGTCACTTATAAGCAGAATCACGCGAAAATATTTTAATAGCATGGTTACCAAGCAGAAATATATAAATCTCATGATTCTCATCGAAAATCTTTGTAGCATTTTAATCGTAATAAAACACTAGTGATGAATGTATTCTTAACACATGCTAAAGAGTTGTGATTAAATCGTAGTTTCCTTTTACACAAATAATATTTTACTGTAGTAGAATGATTAATCGCACCTTCGCCTTTTATTGCGAGAAATCGGACACATCATACAAATAAAATCGGAATTTAACGACAGTACAATTCGGCATAAGTTTGTAGCAACGTATTAGCTTTGGTGACTTGTATACAAATCAACGTTTAGTACATGAAGACGTTGGGGTGACTTACGCAACATTTATTTTTGTCGTTGGTGTCGTCAGTACACCGAAATGTACTGTCGTAAAAATCCGATTTTAATTTTATGATTGTCTAATTTCTCGCAATAACAGGCGAATTTGGGATTATTCGTTCTACTAAAAATTTATTATTCTGTGACAACGACAGCAAGCGGTCCGTTCTGTTAACAAACTTTATAATTAATGTAATGTCGCCTTTTTTAGTTTAATAGAGTTAATCTTACGTAAATACGTAACGTAGTGAACTGCGTAAAACCAATTTCAACAAAAAACAATAAAAGCAGAAATAAGGTAACACTTTAACGGATAAGAAAATACGTGTGCATTAGCAGCCAATTATGAGCCGTCTTATTTCTAGATTACGTTATTTTTTTAACTGTTATTGCTATAACATCATCGTAGCTTAATATTTAAGACTTTCTTTAACGAGTACTTTAGATAATGACAGCATGTGGGTTTTATTAACAAACTGTTCACATAATGTATAGTCGTTACCTTCAGTTTAAATTAAGCCAATTACTCACAGAATCATTAAAGGTTAACTTGACGTAAAAGCTGAGAAATAACCTTACAGCTTTCAATCGGTTGGCATCAAAATCCAATTCATTGTTAGCTAGTTCTAATCACTTTTACAAGCGACCAGAAAAGCTGTTCTACGCCGTTAAAAGCAACACTTTTACCATAAAGCTGATAAACTGTACCAGAGTCTCTGGTCAGATATGGTTTTTTGTTAAAGCTGTTATAAGCGGCAATAAGTAAGAATGGTTGATCTGCTCTCAATTGTTCTGTGTAAATCTGCTGAGTAGATCTGTTCAGAAAAGGACGTTCTTTGGACTTTGTTCTGTTTACCGCGTTAAAACCAGACAAACCAAACGACAAGGTCTTCCATTTTCGCTACATGACACTATGACCCGCTGAGCAATTGTGTATTGAATCCTACAAACTGTTGTTTGTTTTAATAATTAAGTATCAATATGTTTTATGTAATAAATGTAATTAGTCATCGCAGGATAAGTGTAGTTTAAAACGTCATCGAAGGAAATGTTGAGTTTCGAACGCCTTTGTCAGAGCTATTGTTCATGACTTCATGTTTCATAACTAAACATTACCTCCTTCTGTTTAAATTGTTATGTATACTTTGGTTTTTCTTCTTTGTTGATTTTGGCCTACCTGTTGTCGACTTAGTTGTTACTTCCAGCTTTTGAAGGTTCCGTTGGTGCATATTTATTTTTTTAGATAAAAAAATAAACATACTGCTGCGTCATAAGGTTTATTATATACTATATACATTTCGAATTTTTATTTATTTTGTGAAGTTTCTTTACACAAATAAAATCTTTATAACATACAATATCAATTTTTACTTGTATTCGTTGTTCTATAATGAATGCAATATTAGTATTTTTACACTAAAACCCTAATAAAACAAATTGTTTTCAAAATAACATATCATAGTTATGTCTTTATCCAAGCAACGCGTCTAATAAAAAATAGATATGTAAGATATTACTAGTGCTGGCGTGATGGACAGATACAGCAATATCGTTTTTAATATATCTGTCATATAACATATAAAATCGATTGATTTATATAAGATACTATTATCCCACGGCCTTTTCATGTCATATTGAATATCCATCCAGACTCGGGGTAATACGTATGATCTCTTGTTTAACATTGGTTTGTAGGAAAGTGTTATTCTTTGTCTTTATTTGATTAAGTTATCAAAATTGAGTACAAATCCATTGGTGATGAGGTTAAGTGTCGACCAAGAAAAAACATGGATGATACATCCGAATCTTGAAATTTAAGTAGTTTAAATTTCATACAAACTGTATTAATGTCATATGTCATTTTTTGTTGTTTGCGTGAAACCATAATTGAATATAGTCTTAAAATGACATTAATAAATCGTTAGTGTGACGATTATTGTTTGCGATTTATACGAAACCATTGGTAGAAACATTGATGGCTAGCCATAGCCAAGCTAGTACATGAAATGTGGCAAATTGAAGTAAGTAATATGAATTCATTTGTCACCATTTCTATTCAATGTGACTTGATTTAATTACAGTCTGTCTGTTGTCAGAGGATGTCTACACTGGGTTAATAATTGGAATGTTACAGCAGCTGATCTGTGGAGAATATTAATAAACAATATAAAGTGAAGGTCAAGTCGAGATGACCATTATATTAAAAAGTTGTGTCTACTCTTACATGCATTTATATAAAACTTTTTTTTTAACGAAAACTATGACCTCAGCTCAATACTATTTTTTCTAAAGTCATAAGCTACTTCCGGTTAATAAGACGTTATTATCAATATGAACAGGGCTTAAGGTTTTATTTAGGACTAACAGGTTCTTACATACGTTTTGGGGATCTTCTATTTCTTTTCGCGAGTGGAGCGCTCGAGTGGACGATCACCAAGAGCATATATAGGTACATATTTCTTCGAAACCAACATCTTCCATATATTTCTATAAACTCTCCGAACGCCCGAAACAAAAACGTTAAACAAAAACATGGTTATGTTACCATAGCAAAAATGTTTCAAGCGTTTTGATTAGATGAAGCAACGAGTGGAGATAACTGCGCGTAAACAACCAGTAACTTTAGGCCATAAAACACAACGTTTTGTGACATATTATCTGATAATTGGTCTACTAGACTTGCGATGTGACTTTGTGATAATTTAATTAGATTCGTGTTCTGTACCACTCCCCCTTGAACATAAGTTTTTACTATCTTCAAATTTACATTTCATGTAGGTACCTATATATAAAAGAGAATGTCAGTAGGATTTGGCGGCATGTATTGGTTATAGATTATACAGGTGCATGCATGTATGCATTAATCTTTTGATAATTACGTTGTATCTTTGATTTAATTACAGCCGTGTTAATCTTAAGATGGGCGACGCGATGAATTTCCCGGAAAACATCAATTTTGTGATGTATAAAAAGCTTTGCTATATTTTTCTAGACATGCCTTTTAACGATAAGAATGTTTAAGTGAGTCTTCTTAGAATCATGTAACAGGTGATTTGTTTTTATAAATTAAAAAAACAACTTAATGTTTTAATGAATTACGAAGTTAAAATTTAAAATGTTTTCATGAGTCATAAGAGATATTAATTCAATAAATGCACTCGAAGTACTGTCCGAGAAAGGGAGATCACTTATTAAATACGATCAGGTGAAGGAACATAAGGCATTAAATAGGTCAGAGAAGGGGGAGATAACTCATTAAATAGGTCAAAGAAAGGGAGGTAACTCATTAAATGTCAGAGAAGTGAGGTAACTCATTAAATAGATCAGAGAAGAGGAGATAACTCATTAAATAGGTCAGAGAAGGGGAGATAACTCATTAATAAGGTCAAAGAAAAGGAGGTAACTCATTAAATACAGTCAATAGAATTTATTAAATTGTTGTATGTAAAGGTATATCAAAAGACCATACAAAAATGTAAAAACAAATCTACAGTTGTCAGCTTTATGTCTCTGCAATTTAAAATACTGCATTAAAATAGTTGTTTTCTCTGCATTTAATCACCTTTATTACATTCATTTAACTGCCTGCTTCTTAGAAAAATCTGAACTTAACTACAATAGATTATATAATTATATGAACTAAGATCGGACACAAGATGTTATGTAATTTGATTATTGCTTATAATTTTTAAATACGCTGTGCGTTTCTCTTTGATAATGGAACTGGCTAGGATTATGTTTTGTGCATTTATGCACTATTTGTCAAAGAATAGATATATTCACGTGACGTATCTTGGGGGAGGGGGGTGAAAGGGTGGATGGATGACACTGACGTAAGTGAATTTAAGCCGATCGAGTGTTCTGTATTTAACAATTTTTTTATAAGTGAATGCAGATCGCTACTTCCCACCTTACACTAAATATAATTCATGCTGTAAACTTTTATGTCATGCAGCAAGGGTTTATATAAACCTTCTTCGAATAACGTGTAAGCTAGACAGTTGTAGCGTGTTACTTATCCATTAACTCGGTTAGGCTGCAGTAACAGACAGTTTTCATTTACCATACAGAACAATAAAATGTCGGTTAAACTCAACCTTGATTTAGAACCAGTCCTTATAGGATACTTGCATGTTTTGCATGTTTGCATTAAAATAGAATATTATTCCAAACCTTCTTAAGACGCAGATATAAAATGACATCATTAGTAATAAGATTTTTAATATTTACTTCTGCATCATCACTGACGTAAATGGTGTCAACATCACACACGATGTGCGCAGAACAAAGTAGTCATGTATTCCTAACTTGATTCAGTTTTGGAATGATTAGACACAAAAGTTTCAATTGTAATTGTCAGAAAATGTATAATTCACAAAGTTAAAATTTGCGGCTTTGTAATGTGTAAATTTACATCGTAATATTGCCTGAGACATTCAACTAAAAATCACGTTATAAAATTACTAATCAAGAAAAGGAATATGAATTACTTGTTATTATAAATAATTAAAATGGCATTTTTTAGCTCACCTGACCCGAAGGATCATGTGAGCTATTGCCATCACTTGGCGTCCGTCGTCGTCCGTCGTCGTCGTCGTCGTCGTCGTTAACTTTTCTTTAAAAATCTTCTCCTCCAAAACCACTGAAGGGATTGCTTTGAAACTTTGCACACATCATCAGTGAAATGTCCTCTGCCAAGTTTGCACAAATCATGGCCTCAGACCAACCAACATGGCCACCATGGCTAAAAATAGAACAGGGGGTCAAAATACAGTTTTTGGCTTATAGTTCAAAAAGTATTACAGATACAGGAAAACCGAACAGACTTTCCTCCTTTAGCATCAAAAGCTCTACAAAACACTCCATTGGGTCAAAGTTGTATGACGACTCCTTGTAGGAGTTATTTCCCTTTAATTGTCGAAATTGATGATTTTAGCCATTTTTGCCTCAAAATCTTGAAAATTATTAGAACTAGAGAATAAGTAAGCATTGCTTAATTGTTCTGCTCTATGAGGGCTACAAAATTGGCTATAGAGTCAAGATTGTCTGATTAACCGTTTAAGAGTTATTCCCCTTGAACTGTTTATTTTAATCGGTTTTAATTGATTTTTTAAAATCTTCTCCTCTGAAACCACTGAAAGTACTGCTTTGAAACTTTGTAAACATCATCCGTCAAATGTCCTTAACCAAGTTTGCACCAACCATTGCTGCAGATTAACCAACATGGCCGCCATGGCTAAAATAGAATGGAAGGGGTGTGTAAAATACAGTTTTTGGCTTATATTTCAAGAAGTATAACAGATACAGGAAAACCGAAGAGACATGCCTTTATCGGCATCAAAAGCTCTACGAAACACTCCATTGGGTCAAAGTTGTATGCTGACCCCTTATAGGAGTTATTGCCCTTTAATTGTCGAAATTGATTATTTTTGACATTTTTGCAAAAAAATCTTGTAAATTAATAGAACTAGAGAAAAAGAGCATTGCTTAATTGTTCTGCTCTATGAGGGCTACAAAAATGACTTAAGGGTTAAGATTGTCTGATGAACTGTTTAAGAGTTATTCCCCTTGAACTGTTTTTTTTAATCGGTTTTAATTGATTTTTTTAAAAATCTTCTCATCTGAAACCACGGAAAGTACTGCTTTGAAACTTTGTACACATCATCCGTCAAATGTCCTTAACCAAGTTTGCACCAACCATGGCTGAAGATTAACCAACATGGCCGCCATGGCTAAAAATAGAATGGAAAGGGGGGGGGGTAAAATACAGTTTGGCTTATATTTAAAAAAGTGTAACAGTTACAGGAAAACCGGAGGACATGCCTTCATCTGCATCAAAAGCTCTACGAAACACTATGAGGACTCCTTATAGGAGTTATTGCCCTTTAATTGTCAAAATTGATTATTTTTGACATTTTTGCCTCAAAATCTTGAAAATTATTTGAACTAGAGAAAAAGTTAGCATTGCTTAATTGTTCTGCTCTATGAGGGCTACAAAAATGACTTAGGGTCAAGATTGTCTGATGAACCGTTTAGGAATTATTCTCCTTTAACATTTTTTAATCAATTTTACTTGATTTTAAAAAATCTTCGCCTCTTTAACCCATTAAAGGACTGCTTTGAAACATTGCACACATCATCTTTAGGACGTCCTCTACCAAAATTGTGCAAATCATGACACCTGACTACCTACATAGCTACGATAGCTTAAAATAGAAAATGGGTGGGGAGAGGGGGGGGAGTCAAGAGAGTTTTCGACTGATAGTTAAAAAAGTATAACAGGTACAGCAAATTTGAAGTGAACCTCCCTTCTTTCTCTAAGCATCAAAAGCTCCTCCTTATAGGAATTATTTCCCTTAAAAGGTCAAAATTAATGACTTTTGCAGAAGTGTTGGGCAATTCCTTATAGCAAAGAAAAGCTGGATAAAAAAGGGTTGTTTTGTTTCAGGTTCAGGTGAGCGATATAGGCTCCTGGGAGCCTCTAGTTTACATTTTGTTTGTACAACCCTCTTTAGATATGTAACCAGATTGTTTGTTTGTGATTTAAGGCCACCTTCAGCAATTTATTAGCTATATCCAAGCGTCCAGTTATTATGAGAGGAAGCCGGACTACCAGGTGAACGTAACCACAGATACCAAGGTAACCACAGATACCAAGGTAACCAGATACCAAGGTAACCACAGATACCCAGGTAACCAGATACCAAGGTAAGTACTCCAGGCTCGAGGTTCATCTCATCAACACCTTTCACTTGCGCTCATTAAAGAATTTAATGACGACCAAATAATTAAGATGTTGAAGAGCTTTCTCACCAAAATTTCAAAAATGTAGGCCACATACCGAATGAAAATGTGAATAACATTAGTGTATACTATCTTAGAACGCTTACATACATATTTTCTTTAGAGAATAAGCTTCTAATTATACAAGAGAAAGATATCATCAAATATCATAATGAGGGATTGTTGTTCGATTACATAGCGTACGTGTAGGCATAATAAATAAATTGTTCATAATCTACATCTATAATGAAATGAATGCAAAAAGAGGTCAAGATGACCTGGTCAGCATTATAAATAATATTCTCGATTTTTGTTTACTTCTATGATCGTTCTGGGAGCTTTGATAAATTTCGATTAGCAACATGATAGTTATATTGGGTGTGTTCACGTTTCTCCAACATTTGATAATTAATTAAAACAACACCTAATTAAGTGTGGGGATTAAGGGGCATCTGAAGGATCATCATGTTGATATTTACCTGTTTAATAAATTTGAATTAGTTATAAATTCAAATCATTATTAAAAGCTATAACCACGGAAGTATAATAGACTAGTATACTCCGTATATCTAACTTCAAATATAGATATTTAACTTGACGGTGGTTATTATTAGCAGACGAAGGTGACGCACATTTTTTCCGCTACTTTCTACACCAACGCTGAAACCATATATGGAATCAAGTGTTGAGTATACATAGAACCAAAAAAAACCCATAGAACCATTCCACAACTGAAGGAACACGCATCAACAACCAATTATAAGGATAGTGCAAAGAAACAGAAGAAACTTGTCCGGCACGAACACCATAACATTTTTCAGCTGATAGAAATTCGAAAAAGTCACAGACAAATACAGAGGCAAACCAGATTCAGATAGTATCAGACCACAGCAAAAGAAACAGAGAAAAATTGATAACCGACTCAATTAACAAGCAGGAATATATCACAGTCTTGGAATTCGAAGACAAACCGTCGTTAACTTTCGCATGGAACTTCGACATGAATGTTTTAGTTATTCTATTCAATCTGCAATTACTATAGTATTCATATGCATAAATGTTATAAAATTAAAAAAAAAATCAAAATACTAATAATAATAATGAAGAGGAAATTATATAAATAACGAACAATAAAAAAGTACTAAAGTTCAATCAGTTTATCAAAAATCTGTATTATATATTAGTTGTTGGATAATCCTTAACCTCTCCCTTTGATTGCCTCTTAATCCCTTGTTATAATTGGTTGTTGTTTTAGTCGAAGTGAAAATGTTGGAGAAACGTGAATAAACCGTTATATTGTCTCTTATAATTGCAAACAAAACACATCCAGAAGATTTTATATTCTACAAACCTCGCGTTTCACACTTTGATCACGTAACTATCTGCAGCAAAGAGATCTCGTTATAAGCGGTTTGAGCTTTGAAAGTATGTTATATCGTCGTGGTTGTAAAATCTACATGTATCTGAGCTTTAGAAGTAGTTCATATCGTCGCGGTTGAAGAAGCTACTTGAATCTGAGGTTTAAAGGCATGTTATATTGTCGTGGTTAAAAAAGCTACATGTATCTGAGGTTTAAAGGCATGTTATATCGTCGTGGTTTAAGAAGCTATGCATGCAGCTTTAAAGGCATGTTATATCGTCATAGCGGTATAATCTACATGCATCTGAGCTTTGAAAGACACGTTATATCGTCGTGGTTGTGGAATCTACACGAATCTGAGCTTAGAAAAGATATCGTCGTGGTTGTAAAATCTACATTTATCTGAGCTTTGAAAGTATATCATATCATCGTAGCTGTAAAATCTACATGTATCTGGGTTTTGAAAGGCAGGTTATATCGTCGTTCTTGTTGAATATTGTTGTACTATCTGAGAACTGTTAAACATACCATATGGTCGCTATAATTACGATGCACTTAAAAGGTGTTTGCCAATTAAAACGAATTAATTAGGTTTTCCTCAACTAATTTATAAAAATAATTGGATTTCAAAAAAATATATCCTTAAGTAATTTAAAGCGATCTTACTGTTTGTATTTTTGCTAATGTAATTAGATAACACGTTATAAAATGTCACCATTTTAAATTGATTTCTAATGAAATAAATGTGTGTGCCGGTGTCAACTGTTCAAGCTTTTAAGTTGGCCTAATTGCTAAGAGTAAAATTAGATGAGAAATAAAAATAGAATAGAACATCCACAAAATGAAAGAATTATAGGATAATTAATTGGGCGGAGTGAATATCCAAAATATAATCATGACTGCCGCATAACGCATCTGATTAAACGAGTGCACGGAACTTGTTCCGCGCACGAGTTTAATCTGATGCTTTATGCGGCACGAGTGATCATATTTTGGATATTCACGATGCCCAATTGATTATCCTATTTATTATATAGATCAAAATTGTTTTCGTAAAATTTTAGTGCTTTATCCTAAATTTTATGAACGGCGGATGAATATCTGAATAGTACAAAACCAACTGCAACTTTGGCGGGAAAAAAACCGAGAGTGAAAATAAACGATAATTTTCACACGTGATTTACCGTGATTTCTGTCACTTGGAAAATTCGATATTTCATCTCTATCTATATAATAAGTTCAGATAACAAACACAGAGAGTTTAAGTTGGGTAATTGCACCCCAGATCCCTGAATATACCGACGTTCTAGTGAGTTCGTTCACACCAGATCACTTGAGTTTATCGATAGTTTTAGTGGAGTTCGTTCTCTTCAGAGTTTACAGACAGGGTAATGCGGTTTGTGCACTCCATTACACCTACGTTCTCAGACAACTTTAGTGGGGTTCTGGTTCGTTCAGTCCAGATCGTCTGGAATCACAGACAGTGTTCGTGCGGTTTACCCGATTGTTGCCGACAGTTTTAGCGTGGTAAGTGCTCTCTAGATCACCATTCACAGAGAGTTTTAATATGGTTCGTGAACTAGAGTTCAACTGATTTTACAGACATTTTGGTGGGGTTCGTGTAGTCGAGATTACACGAGTTCACAGAGAGTTTAGTTGGGTTCGTGCACTCCAGTTCACCCGATTCTAACGACAGTTTTAGTTTAAGTAGATTTGATTTCACCAACAGTTTAAGTGGGCTTCCTTCGTGCATTTCAGATCACACAATTCCACAGTTTTAGTGGAGATCATGCATTTCAGATCACACGAGTTCACAGACACTTTAGATCACATGAGTTAGCAACAGCTTTATTTGGGTTGCTGCACTACAGATCACACAAGTTCACAGGTTACTAGGGTTCATGCAATTCAGATCAACCAAGTTCTAAGACAGCTTTAGTGGGTTTTTGCACACCAGATCACCGGAGTATATCGACAGTGCTAGTTGGGTTCGAGCTCTCCATATTACCCCAGTTCACAGACGGGTTATGTAGGATTCGTGCACTCCGGATCACAAGATTGCACAGATGTTTTGGTGGGGTTCCCGCGCTACAGATCACTTGAGTTCACAGACAATCAAATTGTGGTTCTTACACTCGCGTTTCGTCATGAGTTCAAGTTTAAGTCGGATTCGTATATATTCTAGATCACCCGGGTTCACAAACAGCTTTAATAGGTTCCATGAACTACGTATTTCCCGATTTCACAGACAGCTTTAGTGGGTTCCTGCACTCCAAATAACCTGAGTTCTCCAACAGTTTAATTTGGGTTCGTATATTCTTGATCAACCGAGTTTACAAGCACCTTTATTGGAGTGCGCGCACTCCAGAGATACGAATACACATACAGCTTTTATGGGGTTCGTGTTTTCCAGATCACCAGAGTTCACAGACACTGATAGTGTGGTTCTAGTTTTCTGCCCTTTAGTCTATTATTGTTTGTTCTGGACCATGAGTTGTTTAGTCTAGTGTTCTTTCTGTGTGTTGTCGTATATAATTATCTTGACGTATTAATTTACAATTTTTCATCACTGTTTGGTCTCTCATGCCTTTTTTTCTTTGAAACAAATAAACGAAATATGTTTACATTTGAAACCATCTGGTATTTACTTGACGTAGGTATGCTCATAATAATGTTTCTAAAGTTATTGTTACAAGTGGTAACTCTGTAGCTAGATAGCAATGAAATAGTGTTATTACAGTATAAGTAGGTGTTAGAAACATTAAAGTAAATAAATGCGAACAAATGTTTTACTGACTGCGAGATAAAATGTTATTGTTTCACATGTGTGATATGTTAAAATTAATGACCTTTAGAACATAATACATAGATAAAATTACACTATGTGTTATAAAATAAGTATACGGCATAAAATTTATTCTTTAAACAATCGCCTGCCATAGAGCGTGTATTTTTTAATTTGTATTCCAACAAAGAAGATTCAACATTTAATGAAACAATATCAACGAGAGATTTGTTTTTGTTTGACTGTTGTTTAATGCCACCCTCCTAATTTGTTCATCTTTATCAGTGTGGGCGTTCAATAATTTAATTTGAGGAAGCCATATAGTACCCGGCGAAAACCTATATCTTCAGTAATCTTTGTCAGTTAAGACTAGAGTCAAGTACACTATGTCTGCAATGAAACTCGATCCCGCAACCACTGAGGTTGACAGGCAGTATACTAACTACCTTAACCACTCGGCACTGAGGCTCCTACTAGAGGAGAATTTTATAATAATCCATGACAATACAAGGTAACAAAACACGATCAAGAAAACAAAGAACAGCTAATATCATTTGATACACTCAAGTTATTTTTGAAAACCAACTATACTTTTGCAATAACTGAATTCGCTTCTGATGCTCTCGAATTCACAGTCAGTTTGGGTGTTACTTGTCTTTCAAACCCCATACCTCAGTGTTGACAGGCGGTATACAAACTACATTAACCACTCGGCACCGAGGCTCCAACGAGAGAAATTTTTTCTGTGAACTTTTTCTGAGTTTTCTGTGTTTGTTTTCAATAACTTGCTATGTTTGTCTGTGTTTAGTTTTGTTCATCTACATCATACATTCGTTCATCAATTGCTGATGACTAGACAAGTGGTGCTTGTCCTTTTAAGTTTTGTTATCTATGTGTTTGTCTTTTAATTTTGATTTAGGATTTTTGTCACGTCTACCTTTCTACCTTTCTCAAAATTTATTTTAACCTTGAATAAATGTTTAACAACCTAGAGCTGTAAAACTGAGTGTTAGGTGGAATCAATACGATATCATTGAACCAAACCTGAACAATTTGATGCCATTTTGGATAAAAACTAATTGAGGTCGCTAACCCTGTCACAAGTAATCTGTGTATGGACATTTTATATAAAGATATTGATTGCAGGATAAATAAGGGATCAAATTGTTATATAAAAAAAGATATAGTAAACAAACAACTGGATGATGTATGTGTACAAGTTTGAATGATAAATGACTAAAACAGATACCTTGACTTATCTTGTCTGTATATAATAAATAACTTCGCTTTTAAAAATCAAATGACTTTCTGATACGTAGAGTCAATATATTGAAATGAATTCATAAGAGCTATATTCTGACGTCAACATGCATACACAAAGCATGTCATTTATGACGTAATAATACTCAGTAAGCGCAATGTTTGATTGAGAAGAAGCTAAACTTTGATCGCTTCGTAAACAAATCAATTCACAGAGAAGATTTCAAATTTTTACCCAATATATCAGAACAATTTATTTTTTGTACCACCTTTTTCGCTTGGGAGGTTTAACTTCCTTATATACGATCGATTTTGAGACAATTTTTTATCAGT
Source organism: Limnoperna fortunei (assembly GCA_944474755.1). NCBI lineage: Eukaryota > Metazoa > Mollusca > Bivalvia > Mytilida > Modiolidae > Limnoperna > Limnoperna fortunei. The sequence continues at coordinate 57,962,998 of OX104124.1, forward strand.
AGACGAAACATTACACTTTTCAACAAACAGAACTTCCGGAATGTGCTTTTTAACGACTTCATTAGTATCTTGTTAAATCAATGATCACGAGGATATTTCTAGACATTGTAGTCTATTTTACACTTTACTTATTGAAGCAACGTCGCTTTAAACGCTTCCGAGACACAGGTAAAACCGATTACCGACACCAACTTGTCGCTTTGATATCCGGATATAAAAAAAACTTCTTGAAGTGAGCATTAACAGAAAAAGATAAGATGTGAAAACGGCACATGAGGCCGCGTAATTTATCAATTTACAGATTTCATAATGTATTGGTCACTCTCCGTTAGTTATATATTTTAGACCTATACTTTAACAGCAATAGTGTTAGCTTCCCAATAGTTACAAAATGTGAGGTGTTGCTCTAGTAGTAATATAGTGTACAAATATATTTCATTTGGATTCGTGATTGCCTTGACACAAGTTCGGTGTTAAAATTGCTTAATATGTGTATTGTTATATGTGCAATGACTCTATACATAAATATTAGTTGACTTTGCACGAGATAAATTAGCAATAGCAGTAAGGCTACGCTTAGTATGTAATAAACATTAGGACACAAACACACACACACAACGTATACTACTTTTAATATTGTAAATTGTTAATGTTTTAACTCGTTGTCGCAAAAAATTATCTAAACCTACAACAATGGAAAAAAACCAACTAGAATACATTACACTTCTAGATACTCAAATATAAACTCCTATGAATCAGACCCACTCACGCTACTACACTATTAACAGTTTTTTAACTTTATTTCTGTTTTAAATTTATGTTATTACAAATTAAAAGGATAATAAAATGTCCACAATGCAAACAGGTAGTTAAAATGTCAAATAGCTGCAAAACAAAATTTATTTCCCGGATTAAATTGTCAATTTTGTAATCATACTTTGGTTCTGATTTTAGATTGATAATCCCTTATTTTAAAAGTCACAATTATAAAGCATTAAAAATTTGGAATGGGACCAAGATCAAATGGAAAAGTATACATGATTATAGAAAGGGAACTAAGCTCATCCCTACCGCTACCTTCACTATAGGGAACAAGGAATCCATTACACAAATTACACTTTACTTGATTTGTTTCTGTGTTTCTGTCTTGTATTGAGTGTTATGTATATTTCAGGTTTGTGGCCAGTGTTTTCCTGTCTTGTATTGAGTGTTATGTATATTTCAGGTTTGTGGCCAGTGTTTTCCTGTCTTTGTATTGAGTGTTATGTATATTTCAGGTTTGTGGCCAGTGTTTCCTGTCTTGTATTGAGTGTTATGTATATTTCAGGTTTGTGGCCAGTGTTTTCCTGTCTTGTATTGAGTGTTATGTATATTTCAGGTTTGTGGCCAGTGTTTTCCTGTCTTGTATTGAGTGTTATGTATATTTCAGGTTTGTGGCCAGTGTTTCCTGTCTTGTATTGAGTGTTATGTATATTTCAGGTTTGTCGCCTGTGTTTCCTGTCTTGTATTGAGTGTTACGTATATTTCAGGTTTGTGGCCAGTGTTTTCTGTCTTGTATAGAGTGTTATGTATATTTCAGGTTTGTGGCCAGTGTTTTCTGTCTTGTATAGAGTGTTATGTATATTTCAGGTTTGTCGCCTGTGTTTCCTGTCTTGTATTGAGTGTTATGTATATTTCAGGTTTGTGGCCAGTGTTTTCTGTCTTGTATAGAGTGTTATGTATATTTCAGGTTTGTGGCCAGTGTTTTCTGTCTTGTATAGAGTGTTATGTATATTTCAGGTTTGTCGCCTGTGTTTCCTGTCTTGTATTGAGTGTTATGTATATTTCAGGTTTGTCGCCAGTGTTTTCCTTTCTTGTATTGAGTGTTATGTATATTTCAGGTTTGTGGCCTGTGTTTTCTGTCTTGTATTGAGTGTTATGTATATTTCAGGTTTGTCGCCTGTGTTTCCTGTCTTGTGTTGAGTGTTTTGGCTACCATTGAAGAGTTAGCTATTGATCTCCTGTCAAACATTATAATGTACATAGTAAGTGTATAGCAAGTACTTTACATGGTAGGAGCACAGAATTTGTGGTTTTATGTCCAACCCAGTACAAGTAAAACTTACCTACCTTATTGTTGAGTTTTTGTAATAATTTGCATTCCCACTTAATTCGCTTGCCAAGGCAAGACACAGACACCTAAATTAAAATAAAAATCTATTTGGACAATTTTTGCAATGCTTTCAAAAACGGCTTTCAATTCTATTACGGGGCCTCGGTGGCCGAGTGGTCAAGGTAGTTCGTCTACTATTGATCACGTGGTCTGTCAACACTGAGATTGCGGGTTCGATTCTCACTGCAGGCAGGGTGTACTCGACTCCAATCTTAATTGACAAGGATTGCCAGTTTTCCTACCGCAGGTCGGGGGTTCTCTCCGGGTACTCCGGCTTCCTCCCCCAATAAAAACTGGACGCCATGAAATAGCTGAAAAATTGCTGAAAGTGGCGTTAAAACACCATTCAAACAAACAAACAAACAAACAATTCTATTACATTATGATTGTACTGGATTTTTTTTTTAAAAATTTCGTTGAGTTTAATACACTTATAATAGTTTTTTTTTGTTTGAATGATGTTTAACGCCATTTTCAGCAATTTTTCAGCTATATCATGGCGTCCAGTTTTTATTGGGGGAGGAAGCCGGAGTACCTGGAGAAAACCCCCGACCTGCGGTAGGAAAACTGGCAATCCTTGACAATTAAGATTGGAGTCGAGTACACCCTGCCTGCAGTGAGAATCGAACCCGCAATCTCAGTGTTGACGGACCACGTGATCAATAGTAGACGAACAACCTTAACCACTCGGCCACCGAGGCCCCCTTATAATAGTAATAGATAAACTAATGCAATGGGTACTTTTAAAAGTGTGCATATGCATTTGTAAAAAAATGTTTAACAACTTATCCATCCTTTTTAAACAGATTACTTTGTAATATTTGATATATATAATAGAGTGTCTTGTATTATTTGCGTGGAAATTATATCATTTCATTGAATTATGTTTACTTGTAGCAGGAAGCCTTTATAGATCAATAAAACTATATATTTAATGAATATTTGTCTGACAAAGAATCTCAACAAAAGATCTTAGACTTCAGTAATTTGCCCCTAATTTATTTTCCTACGCGTAATTTGTGTCAACTAAGCGTAATACAAAGTCAATTATACACAGACAGTTACAACAACTTTTCATAATTAATAAATAAGGCTGTAAGTAGGCATAAACGCGGCTAGAATCACTACGTATCGAACCATGATGCTCGTTAATATCAAACGGCGAATTACCACTAATAAGTATTTTGTCATAAAGTGTAGTTTACAGAAGCCTTCATCTTTTGGTTACACTAACGATGTTAATATTTTTGTTGAAAAATATCAATTGAAAGCAATTCCACATACATAAGTAATAAGCTTGTATTATTTTGCTCTAAATGTCTTCCGTGTATTTAGTTTTATGACGGTTTAATGAGTTAATCGAACTGTATAATATAACTTTCTTATATTAGTAGATTGTAGTTACAATTAGGTATCTCTTTAAATACTAGATCAGAACAGAAAAAAATCAATTAATGCAAAAAATCATTATTTTCCATTAAGTGTTTACATCTGACTTAAAATTTGGGCAATCAAGCCTGATACAAATTATCTCCTGTTAATTATAAAATTGTTGCTAATATTGCTTGACAAATTTGCTCCTCATTAACAGGAACCCATCTTGCTGGTATGGTTAATAACCGAATACATAGTGCGAGTCTGGGCAGCAGGTTGTCGGTCAAGATATCAGGGATGGAGTGGAAGATTCAGATTTATGAGAAGACCATTATGTATTATAGGTATTTTTTAAGCATTTTCATAATAAATGATACTCTAACGTTTTCTAAACGATAGTTACTGTTAACTGATTACAGTCTCAAATTTTGATGTCCACTAAACACAGTTGGCAACAAAACAATGGACAGGAAGACGGTTTAAAATCCCAAATGAACAGATAACTATATCTAACAAAGCATGTATATGGTTTTATAGTCAGACATCTGTAAGTAACATAGATATAATAGGTAAATAATTTCGGTCACCTACGAACCTCACTTAATGAGCTTAAAAATATTAAACAAAGAACTTAGTACGTGACCAACAAGAAACATTGAATTTCTTGTGTATACTGTCGTGATTTTATTTATTATTATTTAAGCGTGTTTATCTCTTCTAAAATTTCAGTTTCCAAGTTCATACTAAACATAGCAAACAGTGGAAAAAAGTGATGTTGTCATGTTGAACTAAATAATCATTCTGTCCTGTCGAGGGATCACTTACATACTTGTGCAATACGCATCCTGAGTTGTTCGGGTGTAGTTTGTGTTGGTAGTATGATAGGTTTATAAATAGCTTTGGTGTTTATGTAAAACAATAAAGAAAGGGTTTTGAATTCAATTTAGCATGTAAAGCAAGACACGTATTGTATGTTGTCTGTGTTGTTCAGGTGTAGTTTGTGTTGGTAGTATAATAGGCTTCTAGATAGCATTTCTGGTTATGTATAACAATAAAGGAAGATTTTGAAATCAATTTTGCAGGTCTAACTCAGCCACTTATTGTACGTTGGTCTGTGTTGTTCACATGTAGTTTGTGTTGGTAGTATAATAGGTTTCTGATTGTTTGCGCTGTGTATGTATAACATGACAGGTAGGTTTTTAGATAAAAAACAATCAGGTATAACTCCGCCACAGGTTGTATGTGACGGGTCTGTATTGTTTAGGTGGCGTTTTTGTTGTTGGTATGATAGGTATCTGAATGTCTGTGTTGTGTATGTATAACAAGAAAGGAGGAAGCTTAAGGTTTTAGATCAATTAAGCAGCCCTGACTCCACCACATGTTCTATGTGACTGGTCTAAGCCTTTTAAGTCAGAGAAATTCTCCTTTTGTTATATGTTAATCATTATGTTTTAGTCTTTGTTTTATTTAGTGATTATTCAATATATATGTTTGTTCTAGTCAACAAAAAAGGTACAACAATTGGACATTATGTATTTCTACATGTTTTCTTTATTTGCTATACCTAAGTTTCATGGACTACCAAAAACACAGTTAGCTATTTACCTTAAACAATTAATCGTAGAATAGTTTTATTTCTTTTTTCAGATTCAATTTTAATAATTTCCATAGTAGCCATACTGTTTGCTGGGTCTCTGAGTCCAGCTTTCGCCGCTACATCATTACGTGGACTAAGATTTTTTCAAATATTACGCATGGTTCGAATGGACAGACGAGGAGGTTCCTGGAAGCTGCTAGGCTCTGTCATTTGGGCGCACAGACAGGTATGTTGAACATCTTAAAATATTTTGTTGTTAAAATACCAAATGGTATATTATCTATTTTATAATTGCCTTAGAAAGGGTTTACCGTTATTGACCAAGACAATTTTCAGCACTGTAAAAATTCATGAATGAAATCTTAGAAACCGTATAACGTACCCAATGAGTCTACAGATTCTTTTCTAATAACTTTATTATGCATAGTTAAAATCGTAGCAATATCATACATAGTTTTAATAATGAAACTTTCTATCCCGTTTGATTAGTGTTACTGAAAATGAGTATTATTGTTCTGTTCAAAATCCTAATTTAGTAGCTTGAGACATCAAAATTTGTTGTTTTTAATTTGTAAACATATATAAACAAATAATCAAATTTTGCAATTTCTTTGTTTTGCTTATAAGTGTATATTATATCAGTTACTAAACAATATATCCATATTACTTGTAGGAGCTGGTCACCACGTTGTATATAGGGATTTTGGGTTTATTGTTCTTTTCATTCCTTGTTTTTCTCGCCGAAAAAGATTCCGAAAAACCAAAGCTGAGAAGCTTTGCAGATGCAATTTGGTGGGGAGTGGTAAGTTTATGTAATTGATCATTCTGCATACATATCAAGGTTACTGGTTTTCGAATTGTTCTAACGTGTAGAACTTGTGTAACATAATACTGAAATTAGAGTGAAGAATATAAACAGCCGATTGTGTTATATGTAAGTGCTCTCACAACATACTTTTCGGATACTAATGATCCAGAAGTAGATCTCGCCGGCAAGTAGTTCTCGACAGTAGATATTTTGACACTCTTTGTGAAAGTTTGGCATTTTGAAAATGATAAACGTAACCGGTTTTGGATAGAAGAAAGTGACATCTATCGAAAAAACCTAATAGAAAAATAAAGGCACGATCAGCAAAATGGCGACAATTTCTTCTGTCATTGAGATGGCGGTAACTACAGTATATGTCATTACCAAGTACGTAAATGTAATAAATAAAGCCATTATAATGTCTTTTGACGTATTCATTTAGGGCGTTTTGACAATATGTTTTTATACTTAAGACGTCATGGTGAGATGTTTAGAACAAAATCTAAGGCGTTAAGCATACAATTATATTTGAAATTGCATCAAAGTTCTTGTGCTATGTACAACTTTACTTAAACTCCGCGTTTATAATATTGGCACTATGACATTACAACAGATTTTGCCGTAAATGACCACATTTAATTTCCGAAAAGATTTACGCAAATGTGCACAACTTTATATAATTGCCCCCTAACCCGTAGTTAGCGTTTTCTAGATCTACTTGCAATACTACGTTTAAAGGATTGTGGCAACAGATCGTCAATTTGACATTCGTGCACGACTTCTGTCGTTTTTGCTTCATTTGTGGTTGTTGGTTTCTTAGTTTGTCTGTTTCTTGGACTATATTTTGTGGATTGTCGTTCTTGATAGCGTCCTTGGTGTTCGGTAGTTTGTTATTACCTTTATGATGCCATTTTGTTTTACTTAATTTCGATCTGCTTTTAGCAATTTTCAGCTATATCGTGACGTCAAGTTTATATTAGGAAGGAAAGCTGGAGTAGCCGGTAAAAATCCTAGACATTCAATATCAAAACTGGTAATCCTTGTTAATAAAGATTGCAGTCAAGCACACACTGCCCTCAGTAAGACAATGATCCCAACCTCAGTGTTGACAGGCACGCATTAACAGTGGATTATTAACTACCTTTAAATATCTGCCAACGTGTACTCTAACTGTTGTAACTGGCAACACAACATATTTTTAGTTACGTATTATACGGTTATAGCATGCTGATCAGTTTGATCCTTTGTTTGTTGGGTAAAATCCTGGAAAGAATTGAGTCGCGCTACAATTGCTTTGTTTTTTTTTCAACCTTAAAAATTTTAGATTGTTCAAATTCCAAGTTGTAAAGGCAGAAAAGTAATTTGGATGTTAAATATTATCTAAAAAGTTCTGCTGCTCTTATAATTCTGATTGTATTTGGTGCATCAATATTCTCCAAAATTCAGCAAGATCCCCCGCCATTCACTATGAGAACCGTAAGTCCGCATGGATACTAAATGTTAAAGCCCGAGGACACTGAAAACCTCAGAGAGAAGATTGTGGGAATGTTTAAATGCAAATCTTTTTATGGAAAGTATAGTTTTACAATAATATGATAGCATACTGAACGAGATTTGATAATTTGTCATGTGTTACACAATAATTTAATCACAAACAGCTAATTACATTGAAAAATAATAAATATCTATTAGACTTAATAAAACATTACTATATGTTGTACGATTACTTTTAGGTAACATTATGCACTGTGGGATATGGAGATGTAGTGCCTCAAACATGGGCAGGGAAGCTTATTGCTGGGTTTTCAGCAATATTAGGAATATCATTTTTTGCACTTCCAGCAGTAAGTTTATCTATCTATTGTTTGCAGATGTTGAATACGGTTACATCAACTACATTTTCGAAATAAATGTATCACGAGTACACATGATCATATTTGTTAATAAGAAACTACGACAGTTGTCTAAATTTAAGTTCAGATCAAATTGTTAACAAGATTATAAGTAATAATGACAGTTGTCTAAATATAAAATTGTTTACCAACAGACTTTTCCCCCAATATGTTAAAATATTTTTAACTTTCGGTTACAAATGTATAATACGAACACAATATAATGCCCAAATTCTAACTGGATGTCGTAGCCCCATTGTTGCAATGTAACTGGTTAACTCTAGCAAATGTTTGCTGGTAAAAACAAAGCATAACTGTTAACATAAGTTGTAAGATGCTAACTTGGATCTGAAACTTGTAGGAGATAAGCTACAGTTAACTTTACAATTACATTATACAAATAATATAAGCTTTTTACAAGTTGGTTTAACAGACCGCCCCTTATCCTCTTCATTGACCCAATTATGGTGGTTCTGCATCGTGTCTTCTATAAAACTCGTTTTACATTTTTTATTTATTTTTGATGTATCTTTTAATCAACATTAACAACAGTTGTTTACCCGTACAAGTCCACAATGTCACTACACACAAGGATGTTCCTCAAAATCCCGCGTATAAGTTTTCGCTTGAATTGGGTACTTCCACGTTGTTAATATAATTGACGACTGTGCTGGGTTTTGTGGTATTAATATAAGAAAACTGTATAAATATATATATATATATATTCTTATAATGGTTTTGACGTGCAAATCCTGAAACTAGACTTAATATTTTAACATTCTCACAAAAAATATTATGGGAGGAGTTGCACGGAAATCGTCTGAACAATGCCACGTACCTAGGACGAACAAAACGTGAAAATTACTGCTTGTGTCCTATTAGAACCAGTGTCATGTGTCATGGTTTGCATTGCATTGTTCTCATTTACACAAGAGAGTGTGGGCCTTTATATATGTATTTTATTACTCACTGACGCTGTAGAAAGTAATCGAATATTAAGGCACACCTGTATGTAAATGAGTACAAAAAAAGAACAAAAAGCCAGGAGACCGACCGAACAACAAGAGGCAAACGTCAAGGGACAATTACAAATCCGGATATAGACAAACATGTACAACGCAAAAACAAGAACAAAAAAAAGAAAGTGAGTAACCCTACTTCAATAAAAACTATTCGTGCACTCAGGAGCTCCGGACGAATATAACAACATAACAATATTAGATATTTCGTAATTTCTGTCTGATGTTTTGTATCCTGATTACAATGCTTTAGTAGATTTTTTTTAAAACAATTATTAATTATAACCTTTAAATTAATTTAAGGTTAATGGGAGTTAGTTATTTATCTTTCTTGTTCAAGGATAAATGAAGACACTTTAAAAGCAAGATTTAAATGATAGTGTCTTAGCAACACTGAAGCAACTATTCAATGATTTAAAATAGAGATATTCGAATCAGAAACATAAAATATATATCAAAACACGGATACAGAAAGTGGAAACTCGAATCCAATGCAAACCAAGTGTGCAATAAGGAGTTGTCATCTATTTCTAGATTGATTGATTGATTGATTGATGTTTAACGTCCAGCAAGTCTATTTTTAGATGATAAAATAATAATTGTACAACAATTACATCGTGTGCTATCAAGATCATCAAACATAGTTTGACTATAAGTTACATTTATTCATTCTTAATTTTTTTAAGGGGATACTTGGCTCAGGTTTTGCCCTTAAAGTGCAACAACAACAACGACAAAAGCACCTGATTAGACGTAGAGTACCGGCCGCCATGTTGATACAAAGTATATGGAGGTGTTATGCAGCTGATAAAAATTCGATGTCTGTGGCAACATGGAAACCCCATATGATTCCTTGTCCGAGCCCCACGGCGTATGTAATTTAAAAATTGTAATCGTAATTGAACAAACTAACTGCACATGCACATACATAACGTACAGTACATTTGACAAAGAGTTAATAGTGACAATTTTGTAGACATAAGTTATGAATTTGAAGTATATTTTAATTGGATGTTTATGTGTATTTAATCAAGAAGTACAAATTCTTGATTTAATGGTCCCACTAATTTAACAAATGTGAGTTATTTACATGTGCACTTCTTTTTATAACCTTCTTGGACTTTGGTTTCAGGAGTGTCTATTTTGACAGGTTCCCTATGCCTTCGGTATATTTTTTATTTCTTTTTATTACCAACCTAAAGGAGATTAGGTTTTCTCTTTTCTGAATATTGAATTATTGTGCTCCAACTAATTTAATGGTAATCAAAATATCAATGATGAGTTTAGGGTAGAAATAAAATATCTTTATTATGCTAATAATTATGCATTCATTATAGAGATCGACAATGGAAGAATAATACATCATTCGTAAGTAGGTTTTCAACACGGCGAAGAGAACGAGGATCTGGTGGAAGTAACCATAGTCATTCCGGAAATCCCCATTCTCCATTAATACACCCAAAGAAGGATAATAACAGAAGATCGAATCAGGTAGATCAGGAAGATATTCCAGATACCTTACACAGGTAAAACGGATTGCATAATACACTGCCTCATTTTTCCGATCACTCATATAAGTTGTTTTAATCATTTTTGATTCTCGGGTTTATTCGGCAGAATGTGGATATTCCTAAAGTATAGCGTTAACATAGTGTGCACACAGTAAAATGATATTGTATCTTACACAAAACATATATTTTATGGTATTATCCTAAAAACTATGACTATACTTACTATTTGGAAACAAGAACAAACAAAAAACCTTAAAACGAAATATTTTAAAGTTTCAAAAGTTTTTATACTTTTGTTTCCTAATGTATAAATTCTCTAAAGCAAATAATCAATTTTGAAATTTACATGTACCTCGATTTCTTTTATCTCAACATTAATCTGTGGAAGATCACAATGAGGCGAATCCAAACGGAAGCCTTTGAATTGTTCACATTGAAGGACTACAAATAACCCGGAACTCTGTTAATGCATGACAGTGTTTCTCTAAAGGCGATATATAACTGACCTTACTGCTATCATATATTTGATATTACACATCTGAATATTATATCTTAACTATCTTGTAATGATAATAATTAATTGAAATCATCAATAATTTCATAGCTTTCAAAGTCTGAAATAAGCTGCAAATCTAAACTGTGTTTTATCAACTATGGTCTTCTATACGTAATAGACCCATTGAGTAAGAAAGATTAATGACAGTTCATGAACAAATTTAGCTGTGTTGACGGTTTTCTTACTTTCTTACAAAACTTCCAAAATTGCACATCATCTCTTTCAAAAGATTATTTTGTATGCAGACTACATTCTTGTGATAAATTGTCTATTAAATATTTCATTTATTCTTCTTTGTCATAATATATAAGATGGAAAAGTATCAATTGTGTTTTTTATTGATTTATATTGTATTGTAAAGGTTTTAACCATATTATAAAAATCGAACTCTCTGGATGTTGTCTGAATGTCAACAAGAACAAATTGTCTGTTATGGAATTCTATACAACAATAATATCATAGTTTATTACGATATATTAGCGATTCGTAATCATGTCTGCTCGTCTTGAAAATAAAATAAACGATTTAATTAGTCGGTATTCATCGTCCAAAATGGCTTTATCGGGTCATATATTTAAAGCTGCATACTATTCACGAGGAATCACAAGTCGCCTAATAAATTGTAAAGGTAAAATAATTCAGCACACTGCGATAGCATTTAAGATTCAGTTTTGTCCACATATTATACAAATAATATATACTAGGAAAAAACATTTCAGTGTATCTCATATATCAACATTTAATATGATTATTTAACTTTTACTTAGTGATGTCTTCGAGAAGAGAAGACCACTAATTTGATATCTACGATGAATAAGATATTGCACATTTAGAAATACTCTCTGTATTGATTTATCTTACATCTTTGCATAATTTTTTTTAAATATTGTTGTGAAATAATGTGTCCTTTGCATGCTGTAACTGCTAGTGTAACTGTTTTTCAACTAAATAGCAATAATTTAACGAAATCTTAAGAACTATATATAGAAAATGTTGAAAGCAATTATTCAAAATTTACAAGTTGAACAGCAAAAAACGCTGTTTACGATTTTATACACGTGATCATGCGACTGTTTTGCAATATTGCTAATATAAAACACAATGATCACGACTCATTAAGTCCATCAAGGTTGTCATCTGTCTTTATGTTTACAAGTATGTGAACATGCTTAGAACGAGATTGTACAGTTAACACTTTATCGGTGATATTTTATAGGAATTTCATATCAGAATGTATCAGGTAATAAGTTCAATGGCTCTTTGCATGTTGTTGACTGAAATATCGTCATGTTCACGCCCTGTGTATTGTTCATTGACGACGTGTGATATTGTCTCACGCATGTTCAGAAAATGTCTTCACAGCTGAGTATCGTTTTAAGACTTAAGAGTGTACAATATATTAATTAATGATAAAATATCTTTATTATCTTAGTTGAAAACGAGCCTTTTTAGAAAATTCTGAATAATATCTTTACATCTGCACCATATTAGATGTCTAGTGTCAGTTTAGTTGGAAATATAAAATTCAAAGACTGAAACTTTTTCTGAATATAAGTAAATGAGCAACTTACAAGAGACATTCTTTATTTATTAAGTTAACGGGAAATGAATAAGTATTTAAAGGTGTCACCTTTGATGCATGGCAATATAGTCCAGCTTATCCAAAACCGTCGTCTTTTGCACTAATCAAACTGATAGTTATCCTTTAAATCATATTATCACTTGACACGTGAAAACTTGTATAGGTGTGAATATGCTCTCAAAATTAGGCAATATTAATGAACAATCAAATAAGAGATACAGTACACCAACAAATTTGTAGAGAAATTTAGTTTCGTAATGAAGACTATTTTGTCAAGTGTAAGGTTATTGGTATATATTTTAGTTACTATTTCCTCCGAGTTCACTGTGTTTTGTTACACATTTTTATCACTCGCAGGAAATATGTAGTGTCGAATAGCTCGGTAATACTAGTTGGTGTACAGTAAATGCAATACTCAAAATCAGAATAAACGTCGAGCTCATAGAAATATAGTACTTTACTCATGTCATGAGATTATTTGGTTTAGAGTGAATAAAAAATTACCGCACAATCTATAAATCCTATGAAAACTAAATGTTCTCATTCACTCCCTAAATAACATACTATACATATTTTTGTGTCTAATAAGTAAGTCGCTGGAATCAAATATGAAATATAAGATAAGAATTGTCTTTAAAAATTGACATTTCTCTTGATGAATCTGTGTATTAATATATTATGTTGTATACATAATACATAATCAGTAAATTTAGATGAATCATTCCATTCTGTTTTATATGCAGCCTAGTTAACAGGACATGGTGAGTAAAACATTACTTAGTTTCAGAGGGTAGACTTTAGCTTGTTATATAAAAGTAAGTTCAGTTATTTAACGTTTGAATTAACACACATCCAAAAATCATAAGATGACCTTATCGCAAGTACATAATCCAAGAATGTTAAGTGGAATCATTTTGAATCAAATATGTTGCAAGATTTACTGCTGGAGACAAATAAAATCATTACTGTTAACAGAAACATTTAAATAAGTATTATAAAGGGTACCGATTTACATACCTAAAGTATTTAATTACAATTAAATTTTTCACTGTTACACTACGAAGCTTAAAATTTATTTTCTTTCTAGTGCATGTGTGTGTGTGTGTGTGTGTGTGTTAGTTTTAGTAATAAATCAATTTTGACTTACATTTGCATTTAGGCGTTATCTGCTTTACTTCAATATACACTGAAATGGGATACATTGGTTATTGTTTAACAGTAAGAGGGCAATATTTACATTTAAGTCAGAACGATAACAAAACAAATATTGTTTGGTACATGTTTAAAACTCGGGGTTATCAATAGTTGGCTGTAAAATGTTTGACATTACAACCTACTACATAATTAACACTCGTAATCGATGGATATTTAACTTCATGTTTAACTTCTGGTTTTGGCTTCCCTTATTAAAGGATGGGTGTTACAAAATCTGTAAGGCTAACACAAAGTGATTCAACTGTACTTTTACGCAAGTTAATTGTAATATTTGTGATGCTGTTTCATTTTTTTGATAAGTGTAACAAAGTTATGAAATGAAAACTAGTACGTATATAGTAATTCAATGTAGAAAAGAACTGTTAGCATCATTTATTACAAACAGTTCTTAAATACAACAAGAGATAACAAAGGATAAGTTTTTGTGTTGCACTTGTGTATGATATTTGTAATAGCAACATTTCAATAGCAAAATAAATGTATAAAGATATTTATTATGCAACTGCTAGCGAAAATACATTTATCTTTTAGGAGTCACTTAAGTCTTGCAACAGGTATCGCTGACCATAGAGTTGATCATTTACCAATAAGAAAGGAAAATTCTTCGCCTCCTTATTCTTGTGAAGGTACACTAAAATAATATTTATGGTGATTCGCGAAACTAAGATGAATATATTGTTAAGGTTTTCCCATAAGGTTTTCCCGGACAAATTCATATTATTTTTGTATATCTTGGAAACATTTACAATGTCGCCGAGTTTACTGCTTATAAAAACTGGACGCAGTGGTAAAGCTAAAAATTGCTGAAAGTGCGTACAACTCAATTGAAGCAAACAAATAATCTAACATATATTAATTGTATAATGCATATATGTATTTACGTCTGAATGTTTGCTTTAGGAATGACTTCTTGTGTGTTCTTTTAATATTAATGAGTCAATGCGGTGGACCGACATAATCTGGAGACATTCAGTTACAACTAAGTGCACTGCACAAACGGGTATCTGCGTGTCTCACACTTAAAATGAAAAACGATCAAAATGCAAGTTAGTGTCGATCAAATGTAATGTGTATCAATTTTTAATGTGGATGAAGCTCAAGTATTCTGTATCAGACCAAGTAAACTGTATCAAAAGACTAATAATAATTATGAAGGCAAATAACTGAAAGCTATATCGACTATTATCCGCATCCAAACATGTCCTACTATAAAATGCATCAATTGTATCTCCTGTGATACAAAATGTGTCAATAGCGAGGCCCCTTAAGAGTAAAGCTGCACCCGTCGGGTATAACTCACATTACCAGAAATTATGTTGAATACGTAGATTACATTATAACTATTTACATGTACTATCCACACCTATCTTGGTATTACATCTTTTATTTTGCCAATAAACCACCTGTTCTCTCATATCTTTGTAATATATTTAAAAATCATTTGCAGATGAAGTTGAACAATCGCCAAAGCTACATCAGTTGACAGAAGTGGACAAGCGAGTAATACGAGGTCTACGCAAAATTAAATATTTTGTCGCAAGAAGAAAATTCAAAGAAGCTTTAAGGCCCTACGATGTAAAAGACGTTATTGAACAATACTCTGCTGGGCATGTTGATATGCTTGGTCGTGTGAAAAATTTACAGTCAAGGTTAGTCAAGATTTTTGCTAATGGCATTCGTCGAATCAATTAATTGTTGGTTAACAACCCTGAATATAACTGATATACTGCTCGCTGGAAGTTAAGTAACCATTCAGCTACTTTGTTTTTGTATTGTTTAATATTTAACCCATAGGAACATAGTAGCGTGTTGTGAAAAGGAAATTAATGCCGGAAGACAGTTAAATATGGCTTTGTAAGCTATTTTCAATGTTTTGTTTTATTATTTTTATTTTTTTATGATTTTATTTTGTTAATCAAAAAGGGTGTATGTTGTTCAACGTCAGTGAGCATTTTTTTTTCATTTATATCTTCGCATAACAAGACTTATCAAATAATAAATATACTGAAGACCAAATCTGTCAAATGTTATATTTTTTCATTGACATCACATTAGTACTGATTGAAAAATAGCAAAGAAAACCGACCGAACAACAAGAGCCAAAAGTCAAGGGACAGTTACAAATCCGGATATAGACAAAACGCAACACAAAAACCAAAAACACAAAACAGAAAGAGAGTAACCCGAACCCAATAAAAACCATGGGTGCACTCAGGTGCTCCGGACGAGTAAGCAGTGCCTGCCTCTAATTAGACACCCGTCGAGCTACTCATTGTCATGTCTAGGGAAAAGTCAAATCCAGGAATGTTGGAACAGACTGTTGGTTTTCCTATGGGTACAAATTTTTCTTGTTCTCGTCGACCTGTATTTGTACACTTACGAGACAGAGTTCCTAGAAAGCTGCCGAGGAAGAAAGAAAAGACCTAGACCTTAAATTTCATATTCCTCAAAATTGTTTGTATTTTTGGATTTGTCTTTTTCCTATACATGACAATGAGAAACTCGACGGGTGTCTAATTAAAGGCAGGCGCTGCTTATTCGTTTGGAGAACCTGAGTGTACCCATGTTCTTTATTAAGTTCATGCTATTCACTTTCTCTTTTCTTTGTGCTTTTTGGTTTTTGTTTTGCGCTGGTTATGTTTGTCTATATCCGGATTTGTAACTGTCCCTTGACTGTCGGCTATTGTTGTTCGTAGGTTTCCTTACTATTTTGTCTTTGTTCTCTTTCGTTGTTTTCCATATTTCTAGTATTTTAATTTTTGTTTTTCCGGTTGTTTATCTTTGTCTAATACATGGATTGTCTCTTGATTTGTCCTTTTGTGAAGGGCTTTTTAAATCTTTTTCTTTGTCTGTATAGAACGTTTATCGCTATTTTGCAGTATTTTCCTTTGATCTTTATGTGCGATATTATTCCATCTCACTCTACTAGCGTGGGATGGGCCAATCTCAGCTCGCTGTCAAGACGTCGTTATGTAAACACTGTGACGTCACAATGTTACAAAACAGCGATAAACAGATTATTTACGTTTTTTGAAACTCGATGCACTTTCTCGCCATCTCATCTCAGGGCGGTCGCCCTTCGATGGGATACGACGAGAAAATGCATCTCGTTTCAAAAAACGTAAATAATCTATAAATATTTAAATTATCTCTTGTCGATATTATTGAAATGAACAGCGAACTGTTGACGTCAATAAACCAGTTATAGTTTTGAGCGCACTTTCATTTGTACGTTATTTTAATTTCATGCAAACTTTGACCTTTTTAGGTTAGATCTCATTCTTGGCAAACCGGGTAGTAAAAAGAAAGACGTTTATGATTGTAATCAAAGCCTCGCTTCAAGAATAGTTAAAGTAGAAAGATCTGTAAGCATATATAATTTTGTAGTTAGTTTATTAGAAGATAATACAAAAAGTATAAATAACAAAATAAATGGAAAATAGCAGGAAAACTGACAATTCTTGTAAGATTGACGTCGAGTTAACTCGCAAAGAAACTCTAACACGCAACCTCAGTGTTGACAAACAAATCAATAAAATAGATGAATTACTACCGTAACCACTCGGTCACATGTACCCCATCTTAATGAGTATAACTAGTATTTTTAATAAATGAAGTTTGTGTGTCCGTTTATTCCATAGTAAAAAGATCAACTACGCCACGCGATTACGATACAAATGCGTCACCATTACAAATTCATGCAGACATCAACCACAAACATCCTCATTTTGAATAAATTTCTGTAAAGTATTCAGGAGTCTGATCTTATGTGTATTCAACTTGAGTGTTCCTGTCATATTGACTTGTAGGTAGAAGACATAGAATCAAAGATGGATTTGCTTATTGATATGTATAAGGAAGATAGAAAAATACTTCTACAACTGGCTCAACAAACACACGTCTCACAATCTGAAGTACCATCTTGTCTGAAAAATACTCTGACTGCTCCTCGTTCGATTCTACAAGATAAAACATCAAGTGAACCCACTACACCTACTATGAAAACTTCTGAAAAGGGAATGCAAAGAAACCTTTCTGATCTTAGCCAAAGAATCAAAAAACGGGTAACTTATCGTTTACTTTCTTTAAACGAAAGTGAAAATTCCTCGAAGCTCTCAGATAAAACGTTTTGTCGACAGACACATCGAAAGATTTCAACAGACTCCGACGAGGACTCGGATACCAATCAATCTGTTAGTGAAAACAGAGATGACGAGCCTGTAATTTCTTTTACAGTTGAAAAGGAAGTTAGTGTAGATTCGAGGTTGTCACATGATCAAAATAAACATTCCATAAAAGGAAAACGAAAAATGTCCTCTTCCAGAATGGAAACAGCTTCTAGTGAATGTCAGTGTGATACTGTATGCAACAGTCAACCAGATCAAAAGGATTGTAGTTGTTAATTCGTTTACATTAAATTTTTGTTACTTTTGATGCTACATGTATTACTTGTTTTTTATTGTACTAATTACACGTTTTAGATCAGTTGTCCATATTTATGGGCAAATTCCGTGTTCTTAGTATTTCCCCGACAATAATGCAGTGGCCAATGCCCACAGTGTATGGGTTTCTCTAGATACACATTCATTTAGGTGTGCAAACACATCTACTCGAACAAGCGTTTGTAAATGGTCAGCAGGGATAAAGGCTCTAGAACGATTCCTGAAAAGAGCAGCTTCAAAACAGTTCTACCATAGAACACTTTAAATCCTAGACACCATAATCTCGATATTGTTTTGGCTGTTTCCAATTGCCGCGTAAATTAGTATTTGTTTAATCTTGAGTACGGATATAATCTGTTACTTTTACTGGTGCCATCTAGAAGTGAACGAGGATCTCAGGTTAAAGATTTAAAAAGAAGGAACCAAAGAACAGTTTCGGACATTTCTGCTATAGAGCAGCCTTACTCCAGATTAATTAATTGTTTAGAGCAGTTCTTCTAGGAACTGCCAAAGCGTACGTTAAATCAAGAAACATTTATGACCACATATTCTCTAGCTGTTTTAAAACAGTTTCCAGCAAGAGAAGAGCCTGGCTTTTAAGTGCGTTAATTAATTTTATCGTGAGAGATTATTAAAACAAACATAATAGGAATTCATAATAGTACTAACAGCATGTTTCTCCTGACAAAATTTTGAAAAAAGTCTCACTACCTGTTTGATATAAAAATATTATAGAATTTTAGTTAACATGAATCAGTTTGATTCCAACACCTACTCAACGACATTATGCATTGTTAAATGCATTCCACCTTTTAGTTTAAACCAAGTTTGAAACAAAGTAGTAGACATACATGTAACAATTTAGCTTTTTGAAATTGAAGTCTATATAATAGCCGACAAAAAATACTACCTTTTTTAGTTCGACCGAAATATCACAGATCCTTTTAACCCTGTCTTCGCGTTCTCAGTATGATGTAAGATTTAAGTTAATTAACAGAATATAGATACTACCAGAAAAGCTGTCAACTGATTCTACAGAAATTAAATTCCGTCTTAGCAAACTTACGTAATTTTAGATTTATATCGCTTTTGGGTAGTCTATCATTTTTTGTCTCCCCCCACATGGTGTGGAGCCATATTGCTTTTGTTCTGTCCGTCCGCCTGTCCGTCTGTCCGTCACAAAGTTATTCCGCTCAACTGCTCTGAAACTACTCAACCAAATTTTACGAAACTTGTTATATAACAAGTACACCATATGTAGTTGTGCAAATTACCAGGAATTTCTCATCCTCAAAATTTTGTGGGAGTTATGGCCCTTAGAACTTAGAATTTTTCAAAAATTTACTCATAAATCACGGTTTCCACTCAACTCCGCTGAAACTAATGAACAAAACTTTACGAAATTTGGTCTGTAGCAAGTACACCATATTTAGTTGTGAATATTACCAGGAAATTTTTATCCTCAAAATTTTGTTGTAGTTATCATTCTTTGAACATAGATTTTGTGCTGAAAATCCACATGGGGAACGGGGGGGGGAGACATCGGTTTTGTATGCAAAAACAAACTTTAATTTAATTTAATTTTATCTAATCGTGTGATACGTAAAATTTCAATAATCTTTGTACTCATCATTAATACCGTTTTTATTTTCTCTTTTGAAAAATAATTATTTTATGTTACAAAATATACCTACAGAATTATACCTGCATGCGTACCAAAGAAAGACAAATCTTCATTAATTTATAGCAACGGAAGTAATGTTTTACGATTTCTGTGAAATAATAAAGGTTGTAGATGAAGACAGCATTTCATACGAGCAAGAAATTTCTTAAATTGTGGAGGTATTATTATTATTTGTATTTATTTGTAAGAAACGAATTTCAACTGCCTCAAATCCAACCCTTTCACATATAAGCTCTTAGTAAAACTGAAAGATAATCGCACGCAAAAAAACAAAACAAAAAAAAACCCAAACATTAAAAGTCCCATTTTAGTGTAAATAAAATTTTCTGTAGCAAATTAAAATATATACATGTATTATACTTCATATTGACTGTTTATAATGTTTAGCATCGCAGTAACATAAACATCGTATATGACGTTAAGACATATTTGACACATCTCGAAATGCCAAATTAAAACAATAAAACATTTTATTTGTCACCATACAACAAGTTAATACAGTTTACTACGTCAGCAATTTTTTTTAAAAATTAACAATTTTATTACATAATGAATTTTTTAAATGATTTCTATTGGTTAAGACCAGCCAAAACTCCCGACCGTTTATTATGATATTGTTTGATTAAAATCAATATTGACTACCTTTTTCTATTACGTTACTGTCAGCTGGCATTATTTTGTGAGTTTTGTTGTTTTTGGTTATAATTATGATAAACTTGAAACTTTTTTTAATTTTAACATTAAAAAGCAGAGACTATAACGGTAAATATGATGAGACAACATAATATTAATGCAAGTACATAAATTTCATACCAAAAATATTGATTTTAAATGTCAATGGGACAAAAAAATAATACCTTTATCTGATTATTATGTAATAAAACAATTAAAGTCTTTTGTATCAGTCGATATAAGTTTTAATAGACTCAAAAAATTAATATTAACCTCCGCCTTTGGCGTCGGTCAATATTAATATTTGAGTCTATTAAAACTTATATCGACCTCTACAAAAGACTATAATTTTATAATACTATTCACTTAGATGATAGAAATCTGTCCATATCTCTTGCAGAACCAGTCTGATTTCGACCTGTATTGTCCTATTGTGACAAAATATTCAATTCATATCCTGTATTTATTTGGTAAATAAAAAAAACAATTGTTTTGGACTAGTTAATTAATAGATATATCGCGTAATAATAATAATATTAACTGTACGAGCGAGAGATCTTTTAAACTGCTCGTATGTCAAATGACAAAGCAGATCTTACTACATTAAATGCAAGAATTTTTTTAAGAAATAGTCCATGGCTGTCCCAATTTTATGGATAATTTAAATATGGCATCGTAGACATCATATTGATGAATACTTTGCCACGAGCGTTAGTGTAAGCTTTGCCATGAGCGTTAGCGTAAGAATAATGCCTAACCATATGTAAATTATCCATAAATTTGGGCCAGCCATTTCGATTCTAATATGAAAATATAGAAATTTTACCTTTCGCGACTATATAGGTAAGGTTTATTTTGGCTGTTTCAATTTCCGAGATCCTCCCTTGTTACAAAATTATATTTCTCGTGTAAAACTTGGTAGAAAAAACAAAGAACTACGAATTAAAAACAAAGTAACATATTAATTATCATTTACAATATAATTTAACAATCATAACAAAGAACTACAAAATTGAATGCTTCATTACATCAGTAACCATGTGGCGTGTCTGTGACTGTTCCTGTGTTTGCGTGACAAATGAGAACTGCTTACCGCATTTGGTCGATGTTATGCTCCTGTTGTAGATCCGCAATGGTGAAAATTTATATCAAAAGTTAATTTCCACAACGAATCAACATTTTGAAATTTGGTCGCGTTTTCATTTTGATACGGTAATTCGTTTGCAGTAGAGGCGGGAAAGGTCTCGCGGTTTGAACGTCTGTGTAAACGACGCAACGTCCCTTAAAAACACAAAGTTGCAAAAGTAAAGGAAGACTTGTAACATATAAACAATAAAGGCATAGAATAGAATATTTCTTTGTAATCGGGAAAAAATGTTTTCTATTGGATTGTCGTATTACAAAGGTACAATATGGAATAATAACAAATTATGGCCAAAACATCAACACACTGGCGGGTGTGATTTCTGAAATGGCTGGAACAGCCATATTTTGTTGAATATTTAAATAGAGGTTTGTTACCAAAGCGTTTGAAGGACGTCATATTAGAATTGTGTGTAGTGATGTAGTTGTAATATATCACGCTCATTCGAACAATAATCAGAGGTTCTGTACCTGGTATCCTAGCTGTCAGAGGTTCTATCGAGGTTTCCTGTCAGAGGTTCTGTCGAGGTATTCTGTCAGAGGTTCTGTAGCTGGAATCATGTCAGAGGTTCTGTCGACGTATCCTGTCAGAGGTTCTGTACCTGGTATTCTGTCAGAGGTTCTGTACCTGGTATCCTGTCAGAGGTTCTGTACCTGGTATCCTGTCAGAGGTTCTGTACCTGGTATCATGTCAGAGGTTCTGTACCTGGTATCCTGTCAGAGGTTCTGTACCTGGTATCCTGTCAGAGGTTCTGTACCTGGTATCATGTCAGAGGTTCTGTACCTAGTATCCTGTCAGACGTTCTGTACCTGATATCCTGTCAGAGGTTCTGTACCTGGTATTCTGTCAGAAGTTCTGTACCTGGTAGCCTGTCAGAGGTTCTGTACCTGGTATCCTGTCAGAGGTTCTGTACCTGGTATCCTGTCAGGGGTTATGTACCTGGTATTCTGTCAGAGGTTCTGTATTTGGTATCCTGTCAGAGGTTCTGTACCTGGTATCATGTCAGAGGTTCTGTACCTGGTATCCTGTCAGAGGTTCTGTCGAAGTATTATGTCAGAGGCTCTGTACCTGATATCCTGTCAGAGGTTCTGTCGAGGTATCCTGTCAGAGGTTCTGTTTCTGGTATCCTGTCAAAGGTTCTGTACTTGGTATCCTGTCAGAGGTTCTGTACCTGGTATCCTGTCAGAGGTTCTGTACCTGGTATTCTGTCAGAGGTTCTGTATTTGGTATCCTGTAAGAGGTTCTGTACATGGTATCCTGTCAGAGGTTCTGTCGAAGTATTATGTCAGAGGTTCTGTACCTGATATCCTGTCAGTGGTTCTGTACCTGGTATCCTGTCAGAGGTTCTGTATCTGGTATCCTGTCAAAGGTTCTGTACCTGGTATCCTGTCAGAGGTTATGTATCTGGTATCCTGTCAGAGGTTCTGTACCTGGTATCATGTCAGATGTTCTGTACCTGGTATCCTGTCAGAGGTTCTGAACCTGGTATCCTGTCAGAGGTTCTGTCGAGGTATCCTGTCAGAGGTTCTTTACCTGATATCTTGTCAGAGGTTCTGTACCTGGTATCCTGTCAGATGTTCTGTACCTGGTATCCTGTCAGAGGTTCTGTACCTGGTATCATGTCAGATGTTCTGTACCTGGTATCCTGTCAGAGGTTCTGAACCTGGTATCCTGTCAGAGGTTCTGTCGAGGTATCCTGTCAGAGGTTCTTTACCTGATATCTTGTCAGAGGTTCTGTACCTGATATCCTGTCAGAGGTTCTGTCGAGGTATCCTGTCAGAGGTTCTGTATCTGGTATCCTGTCAAAGGTTCTGTACTTGGTATCCTGTCAGAGGTTCTGTACCTGGTATCCTGTCAGAGGTTCTGTACCTGGTATTCTGTCAGAGGTTCTGTATTTGGTATCCTGTAAGAGGTTCTGTACATGGTATCCTGTCAGAGGTTCTGTCGAAGTATTATGTCAGAGGTTCTGTACCTGATATCCTGTCAGTGGTTCTGTACCTGGTATCCTGTCAGAGGTTCTGTATCTGGTATCCTGTCAGAGGTTCTGTACCTGGTATCCTGTCAGAGGTTATGTATCTGGTATCCTGTCAGAGGTTCTGTACCTGGTATCATGTCAGATGTTCTGTACCTGGTATCCTGTAAGAGGTTCTGAACCTGGTATCCTGTCAGAGGTTCTGTCGAGGTATCCTGTCAGAGGTTCTTTACCTGATATCTTGTCAGAGGTTCTGTACCTGGTATCCTGTCAGATGTTCTGTACCTGGTATCCTGTCAGAGGTTCTGTACCTGGTATCATGTCAGATGTTCTGTACCTGGTATCCTGTCAGAGGTTCTGAACCTGGTATCCTGTCAGAGGTTCTGTCGAGGTATCCTGTCAGAGGTTCTTTACCTGATATCTTGTCAGAGGTTCTGTACCTGGTATCCTGTCAGATGTTCTGTACCTGGTATCCTGTCAGAGGTTCTGTACCTGGTATCATGTCAGAGGTTCTGTACCTGGTATCCTGTCAGAGGTTCTGTACCTGGTATTCTGTCAGAGGTTCTGTATTTGGTATCCTGTAAGAGGTTCTGTACATGGTATCCTGTCAGAGGTTCTGTCGAAGTATTATGTCAGAGGTTCTGTACCTGATATCCTGTCAGAGGTTCTGTACCTGGTATCCTGTCAGAGGTTCTGTATCTGGTAGCCTGTCAAAGGTTCTGTACCTGGTATCCTGTCAGAGGTTCTGTATCTGGTATCCTATCAGAGGTTCTGTACCTGGTATCATGTCAGATGTTCTGTACCTGGTATCCTGTCAGAGGTTCTGAACCTGGTATCCTGTCAGAGGTTCTGTCGAGGTATCCTGTCAGAGGTTCTTTACCTGATATCCTGTCAGAGGTTCTGTACCTGGTATTCTGTCAGAAGTTCTGTACCTGGTAGCCTGTCAGAGGTTCTGTACCTGGTATCCTGTCAGAGGTTCTGTACCTGGTATCCTGTCAGGGGTTATGTACCTGGTATTCTGTCAGAGGTTCTGTATTTGGTATCCTGTAAGAGGTTCTGTACCTGGTATCCTGTCAGAGGTTCTGTACCTGGTATCCTGTCAGAGGTTCTGTCGAAGTATTATGTCAGAGGCTCTGTACCTGATATCCTGTCAGAGGTTCTGTCGAGGTATCCTGTCAGAGGTTCTGTATCTGGTATCCTGTCAAAGGTTCTGTACTTGGTATCCTGCCAGAGGTTCTGTACCTGGTATCCTGTCAGAGGTTCTGTACCTGGTATTCTGTCAGAGGTTCTGTATTTGGTATCCTGTAAGAGGTTCTGTACATGGTATCCTGTCAGAGGTTCTGTCGAAGTATTATGTCAGAGGTTCTGTACCTGATATCCTGTCAGTGGTTCTGTACCTGGTATCCTGTCAGAGGTTCTGTATCTGGTATCCTGTCAAAGGTTCTGTACCTGGTATCCTGTCAGAGGTTATGTATCTGGTATCCTGTCAGAGGTTCTGTACCTGGTATCATGTCAGATGTTCTGTACCTGGTATCCTGTCAGAGGTTCTGAACCTGGTATCCTGTCAGAGGTTCTGTCGAGGTATCCTGTCAGAGGTTCTTTACCTGATATCTTGTCAGAGGTTCTGTACCTGGTATCCTGTCAGATGTTCTGTACCTGGTATCCTGTCAGAGGTTCTGTACCTGGTATCATGTCAGATGTTCTGTACCTGGTATCCTGTCAGAGGTTCTGAACCTGGTATCCTGTCAGAGGTTCTGTCGAGGTATCCTGTCAGAGGTTCTTTACCTGATATCTTGTCAGAGGTTCTGTACCTGATATCCTGTCAGAGGTTCTGTCGAGGTATCCTGTCAGAGGTTCTGTATCTGGTATCCTGTCAAAGGTTCTGTACTTGGTATCCTGTCAGAGGTTCTGTACCTGGTATCCTGTCAGAGGTTCTGTACCTGGTATTCTGTCAGAGGTTCTGTATTTGGTATCCTGTAAGAGGTTCTGTACATGGTATCCTGTCAGAGGTTCTGTCGAAGTATTATGTCAGAGGTTCTGTACCTGATATCCTGTCAGTGGTTCTGTACCTGGTATCCTGTCAGAGGTTCTGTATCTGGTATCCTGTCAAAGGTTCTCTACCTGGTATCCTGTCAGAGGTTATGTATCTGGTATCCTGTCAGAGGTTCTGTACCTGGTATCATGTCAGATGTTCTGTACCTGGTATCCTGTCAGAGGTTCTGAACCTGGTATCCTGTCAGAGGTTCTGTCGAGGTATCCTGTCAGAGGTTCTTTACCTGATATCTTGTCAGAGGTTCTGTACCTGGTATCCTGTCAGATGTTCTGTACCTGGTATCCTGTCAGAGGTTCTGTACCTGGTATCATGTCAGATGTTCTGTACCTGGTATCCTGTCAGAGGTTCTGAACCTGGTATCCTGTCAGAGGTTCTGTCGAGGTATCCTGTCAGAGGTTCTTTACCTGATATCTTGTCAGAGGTTCTGTACCTGGTATCCTGTCAGATGTTCTGTACCTGGTATCCTGTCAGAGGTTCTGTACCTGGTATCATGTCAGAGGTTCTGTACCTGGTATCCTGTCAGAGGTTCTGTACCTGGTATTCTGTCAGAGGTTCTGTATTTGGTATCCTGTAAGAGGTTCTGTACATGGTATCCTGTCAGAGGTTCTGTCGAAGTATTATGTCAGAGGTTCTGTACCTGATATCCTGTCAGAGGTTCTGTACCTGGTATCCTGTCAGAGGTTCTGTATCTGGTAGCCTGTCAAAGGTTCTGTACCTGGTATCCTGTCAGAGGTTCTGTATCTGGTATCCTATCAGAGGTTCTGTACCTGGTATCATGTCAGATGTTCTGTACCTGGTATCCTGTCAGAGGTTCTGAACCTGGTATCCTGTCAGAGGTTCTGTCGAGGTATCCTGTCAGAGGTTCTTTACCTGGTATCTTGTCAGAGGTTCTGTACCTGGTATCCTGTCAGATGTTCTGTACCTGGTATCCTGTCAGAGGTTCTGTACCTGGTATCCTGTCAGAGGTTCTGTACCTGGTATCATGTCAGAGGTTCTGTACCTGGTATCTTGTCAGATGTTCTGTACCTGGTATCCTGTCAGAGGTTCTGTACCTGGTATCCTGTCAGAGGTTCTGTACCTAGTATCCTGTCAGACGTTCTGTACCTGATATCCTGTCAGATGTTCTGTACCTGGTAGCCTGTCACAGGTTCTGTACCTGGTATCCTGTCAGAGGTTCTGTACCTGGTATCCTGTCAGAGGTTCTGTACCTGATATCCTGTCAGAGGTTCTGTACCTGGTATCTTGTCAGAGGTTCTGTACCTGGTATCTTGTCAGATGTTCTGTACCTGGTATCCTGTCAGAGGTTCTGTCGAGGTATCCTGTCAGAGGTTCTGTACCTGGAATCCTGTCAGAGGTTCTGTCGAGGTATCCTGTCAGAGGTTCTGTCGAGGTATCCTGTCAGATGTTCTGTACCTGGTATCCTGTCAGATGTTCTGTACCTGGTATCTTGTCAGAGGTTCTGTACCTGGTATCCTGTCAGATGTTCTGTACCTGGTATCCTGTCAGAGGTTCTGTCGAGGTATCCTGTCAGAGGTTCTGTACCTGGTATCCTGTCAGAGGTTCTGTCGACGTATCCTGTCGGATGTTCTGTACCTGGAATCCTGTCAGAGGTTCTGTCGAGGTATCCTGTCAGAGATTCTGTACCTGGTATCCTGTCAGAGGTTCTGTCGAGGTATCCTGTCAGTGGTTCTGTATTTGGTATCCTGTAAGAGGTTCTGTACCTGGTATCCTGTCAGAGGTTCTGTACCTGGTATCCTGTCAGAGGTTCTGAACCTGGTATCCTGTCAGAGGTTCTGTCGAGGTATCCTGTCAGAGGTTCTTTACCTGGTATCTTGTCAGAGGTTCTGTACCTGGTATCCTGTCAGATGTTCTGTACCTGGTATCCTGTCAGAAGTTCTGTCGAGGTATCCTGTCAGAGGTTCTGTACCTGGTATCCTGTCAGAGGTTCTGTCGAGGTATCCTGTCAGAGGTTCTGTAGCTGGTATCCTGTCAGATGTTCTGTACCTGGTATCCTGTCAGAGGTTCTGTCGAGGTATCCTGTCAGATGTTCTGTACCTGATATCCTGTCAGAGGTTCTGTACCTGGTATCATATCAGAGGTTCTGTATCTGATATCCTGTCAGAGGTTCTGTACCTGGTATCATGTCAGAGGTTCTGTACCTGGTATCCTGTCAGAGGTTCTGTACCTGATATCCTGTCAGAGGTTCTGTACCTGGTATCTTGTCAGAGGTTCTGTACCTGGTATCTTGTCAGAGGTTCTGTACCTGGTATTCTGTTAGAGGTTCTGTCGACGTATCCTCTCGGATGTTCTGTACCTGGAATCCTGTC
This sequence comes from Limnoperna fortunei, assembly GCA_944474755.1. NCBI lineage: Eukaryota > Metazoa > Mollusca > Bivalvia > Mytilida > Modiolidae > Limnoperna > Limnoperna fortunei. Next base: position 57,990,998 of record OX104124.1, read on the forward strand.
AGAGGTTCTGTCGAGGTATCCTGTCAGAGGTTCTGTCGAGGTATCCTGTCAGATGTTCTGTACCTGGTATCCTGTCAGAGGTTCTGTACCTGGTATCTTGTCAGAGGTTCTGTACCTGGTATCCTGTCAGATGTTCTGTACCTGGTATCCTGTCAGAGGTTCTGTCGAGGTATCCTGTCAGAGGTTCTGTACCTGGTATCCTGTCAGAGGTTCTGTCGACGTATCCTGTCGGATGTTCTGTACCTGGAATCCTGTCAGAGGTTCTGTCGAGGAATCCTGTCAGAGATTCTGTACCTGGTATCCTGTCAGAGGTTCTGTATTTGGTATCCTGTAAGAGGTTCTGTACCTGGTATCCTGTCAGAGGTTCTGTCGAGGTATCCTGTCAGATGTTCTGTACCTGATATCCTGTCAGAGGTTCTGTACCTGGTATCCTGTCAGAGGTTCTGTATCTGGTATCCTGTCAGAGGTTCTGTACCTGATATCCTGTCAGAGGTTCTGTACCTGGTATCTTGTCAGAGGTTCTGTACCTGGTATCTTGTCAGAGGTTCTGTACCTGGTATCCTGTCAGAGGTTCTGTCGACGTATCCTCTCGGATGTTCTGTACCTGGAATCCTGTCAGAGGTTCTGTACCTGGTATCCTGTCAGAGGTTCTGTCGAAGTATTAGGTCAGAGGTTCTGTACCTGATATCCTGTCAGAGGTTCTGTACCTGGTATCCTGTCAGAGGTTTTGTATCTGGTATCCTGTCAGAGGTTTTGTACCTGGTATCCTGGCGGAGATTCTGTCGAGGTATCCTGTCAGACGTTTTGTATCTGGTATCCTGTCAGATGTTCTGTACCTTGTATCCTGTCAGAGATTCTGTACATGGTATCCTGGCAGAAGTTTTGTCGAGGTATCCAGTCAGAGGTTCTGTATCTGGTATCCTGTCACAGGTTCTGTACCTGGTATCCTGGCAGAGGTTCTGTCGAGGTATCCTGTCAGAGGTTCTGTATCTGGTATCATGTCAGATGTTCTGTACCTGGTATCCTGTCAGAGGTTCTGTACCTGGTATCCTGTCAGAGGTTCTGTACCTGGTATCCTGGCAGAGGTTCTGTCGAGGTATCCTGTCAGAGGTTCTGTATCTGGTATCCTGTCAGAGGTTCTGTACCTGTTATCCTGTCAGAGGTTTTGTACCTGGTATCCTGTCAGAGGTTCTGTATCTGGTATTCTGTCAGAGGTTCTGTACCTGGTATCCTGTCAGAGGTTCTGTACCTGGTATCCTGTCAGAGGTTCTGTACCTGATATCCTGTCAGATGTTCTGTACCTGGTATCCTGTCAGAGGTTCTGTACCTGGTATCCTGTCAGAGGTTCTGTCGACGTATCCTGTCGGATATTCTGTACCTGGAATCCTGTCAGAGGTTCTGTCGAGGTATCCTGTCAGAGGTTCTGTACCTGGTATCCTGTCAGAGGTTCTGTCGAGGTATCCTGTCACAGGTTCTGTACCTGGTATCCTGTCAGATGTTCTGTACCTGGTATCCTGTCAGAGGTTCTGTACCTGGTTTCCTGTCAGGTTTTGTACCTGGTATCCTGTCACAGGTTCTGTATCTGGTATCCTGTCAGAGTTTCTGTACCTGGTATCCTGGCAGAGGTTCTGTCGAGGTATCCTGTCAGACGTTCTGTATCTGGTATCCTGTCAGATGTTCTGTACCTGGTATCCTGTCAGAGATTCTGTACCTGGTATCCTGTCAGAGGTTCTGTATCTGGTATCATGTCTGATGTTATGTATCTGGCATCATGTCAGAGGTTCTGTACCTGGTATCCTGGCAGAGGTTCTTTCGAGGTATCCTGTCAGAGGTTCTGTATCTGGTATCCTGTCAGATGTTCTGTACTTGGTGTCCTGTCAGAGGTTCTGTACCTGGTATCCTGTCAGAGGTTCTGTACCAGGTAACCTGTCAGAGCTTCTGTACTTGGTATCCTGGCAGAAGTTCTGTCGAGGTATCTGTCAGAGGTTCTGTATCTGGTATCCTGTCACAGGTTCTGTACCTGGTATCCTGGCAGAGGTTCTGTCGAGGTATCCTGTCAGAGGTTCTGTATCTGGTATCATGTTAGATGTTCTGTACCTGGTATCCTGTCAGAGGTTCTGTACCTGGTATCCTGGCAGAGGTTCTGTCGAGGTATCCTGTCAGAGGTTCTGTATCTGGTATCCTGTCAGAGGTTCTGTACCTGTTATCCTGTCAGATGTTCTGTACCTGGTATCCTGTCAGCTAGAGGTTCTGTCGAGGTATCCTGTCAGAGGTTCTGTAGCTGGTATCATGTCAGAGGTTCTGTATATGGTATCATGTTAGAGGTTCTGTACCTGGTATCCTGTCAGAGGTTCTTTACCTGGTATCCTGTCAGAGGTTCTGTACTTCGTATCCTGTGTATTACAGCGTAAAGAGGCCGTACAGATGGTCTGTTCAGAAGCTGTTCTGGAATATAGTAACTACTTTTACAGAGGTTAAAGCTGCTATCCAAAATGATATGCTTCAAATTGCCGGCGTTAAAAGGAAAGTGTTTTTCTATATTTGTTATACAAAGATTGTTAAACTCAAACATTTTAAAAACTGTGTTAGTAGAATTGGAGGAGATTCAAGTATATAGGGAGCATAAAGACGCCTGTCAAAATGTTATGCTCGGTACAGATCAAGTATAATCGGAAATATTATCACAAAATGAATTTTGCATACTGTTTTGTATCAAATATATCCCGTATTTTTTAAAATTTAATTTTGAAGAAGACACGATGACCATGAAGTTTTTAAGGTTATTTTGTTAGATAAGAATATCTGCACAAAATCATTCTATATGGTTGAGATGCTTCAACCAGGAATCGTTTTAATACTGTCCTGAACCTTTCGCTGATAGAGCTGCGTTCTATGTTGTTCTAGGATAGATCTGCTTAAGTAACGAATCGTACGACATCTTCTGTCAATAACACTGTAATACTAGGATCGGTAATGGTAAATGATCACAAGTACCGTGGAAAGTCTTTGGAGTCATGGAATCTTGAGACAAAAATGTTGTATGAACCATACAATACAATCCTTTAAAGCCGCATTCTAGTTCTACTGTAGTTTCAGAGAAGAAGATTATAAAAGTATCAGCAAATAAAAAGCGATTTCTCAACATTCGCCATGACTTAAGTCTTATCAGCACAAAAACAGAGTATTTGTAATGAAATTCCTATTTTTCCATTTTTCCATCCAGCAAATGTATCGCCCAACATCTCGTCATTTGGTTTGGTAGTCTGAGAAGAGAGTTTTAATTGTATTCAATTAGAAGAATGCATTGTGTACAGCAGAAAGGTTAGAAGCCCGAAAGACACAAAATGAAGAATTTCAAATCTCCCAGGTAATTTGGTAAAATTAAAAGTTTATCACGAGGTAGTTATGTAATTATTCCGCGAAGCAGTTGTCTCTCTTTGTACAGATATAACAATTAACGAGGTGGGTGCCAGAATTTGTTAATGAATTGTATAGGCGGGGACTTTAGTTTTTGTACTCTTTTTCAAAATCTACAGAAGGGGTTTTATCGTGCATGGATCGAGCGTTCTCCAAACACATTACCCACTCCGGTCCGCAACCAGTTTTTCCGTAGTATGCACTGGCAACCGCTCAACGAGAGAGTTCCGCCATTTGGAGACGCGCTGGGCTGATCTGTGGAGTCGAGCACTGGAAACCTCGGCCCGACTATAAACAGTATTCAGACCGTATCAGAAAACAACTCGGAGCGTTTATGGTTTTGTTGGAAAAATAAACAAATACGAAGTTTAATAATGTTTAATTATATTGTATTTAAAATATGAACATTTTATCTAAAATAAAACCATAAATAAATTCCACCATTAACATTTCCATATACTACTAGGCAGCAAAAAGTTGTCTTCACTTAAATACAGATTAATCGTTCAAAGCTGAAAATAAATAAGTTTTATTGTTGAGAAGTAAATTCACCTATTGTATTTTCTGCCGCATAATAATTCAATACAAAGCCTGTGAGAATTCTCGGAGACCGATGTTTGCGACATCAGTACACATTTACTGTGTATCGCAGACCGACCGGCAATAAAATATTACCAACTTAAAGTTAATTTTAGAACGGTATTCAGACAAGGACAGGCTGTGAATCGGTAAGGAAATTTTGTTTACTTGGATAAAGTATGATAAATGGAAATATAAGTCATTTATTGTAATATGCCAGACTAATTTAATATTCTCTTTCGCCACATATATTTTAGTCGTCGTTAATCATATTTCAAATTATGTCTGCGATGACCCTCTCATGATAAGTGGGGGTTCTGCTCAATAATCGGTGCAAGAAGTTCACGAAGCCTTTAAATGCTTATAAAGATAGTGGCGAACTTAAGTGTTTTATTTTTCTTATAAAGAGAAATAACAAAATAACAAATAAAATCTACCGAACAACAAGAGCCAAAAGCCAAGGGACAGTTACAAATCCGGATATAGACAACCACAACACAAACACCAAAAACATAAAACACAGAAAGAGACTAATCTGAACCCAATAAAACATGGGTGCAACTAAAACCAGTAATGACTGATTGATAAATTGATCTCAATCACTGCGATGACGTAAAACCTAACACAAATACTATGTGTACCACATATGTATACATTGAAGTCGGTCCCGCCCCTTTATGGTTTACTATCAAACCATTTCAAGTGTAAGTCGATGTCGGAGTCTCATTAATGTGCCAAATTAAGGAGTTTTGTCTCGTAAACCGTTTTTTGCAGACGGTGTTTGGCTGTCTGTATCGATATTCATCAGAGATCTACGCCGCTTGAATCTATTTTTATTGCGTTTACCGCATTCCCCTTTTTTCTAATGCGAAGTACCCTGATCTGAAGAGGTCACCTGTGGTCAATGACTACTATAATTACAAGTTTTATTTTAATTAACACATTTTTACAAAATTTGTATTTGGACAACATGTTTTACTGTTGTTTTACTTTTCCGGGGAGTACAAATTCACCACCAAGATCTAGGAAGACCCATGCATACACTGATTTTTTTAAAATTTGGCATAAGGTTACTTTTTTTATAGAAGTGTTTAGAATTTATATTAAAAAATATGGTCTCAACATTTTTTTCTTTGTTTTGTGTACCGAAATTTCATATTCCCTAGTACCAAATACCAAATAAATAATTTCAAACCTACCTAATTAAACATATATTTGTGTGATGTGATAGTGTTGCTCCCCTTCTTATTTACATATTCAAAAACAATTATTTACTTTTAACAAATTAAACTTCCGTTCTGTACAAAATCCAAGAAGCAAGAGATTTTGTAAAATATAATTAAAAAATGGTAGGGAAACGTAAGGTTCTCGGAAAATAATTAAAATAACTGAAAATAGTATTAAAGGGAAGTAACTCTTAAAATTGTGATAGAAAAAATAGTGAAATTAACATGAGCAACTAGACCATGCCATACTACCATATAACATTAGTTTGAAAGTGATGTTCTATGTTAAGAGGAATATTTATAACAGCCGGGAGAGTGAGCAATTAAACAAGGAGGTTGGACATTTTGCTTCAAACGTACGCTTTTTATTAGCTAACAAGGCAGTTTAACATTGAAATATTATTATTGATTTATTATATTGACATATGGAGACAGAATATTATAATGCCCAATCAGTAACAGCTGTCCTGACTTATTGAACGGTCATATCCGAAGAATATTCATTTTTAGTAGTCAACACTTAAACATTATTGTCAGTAAATCGTTTGAAGTAGGTTTAATAACAGTGTGTTTAAATGTAATTGGTTGTGGCGACATGTGCAGCATGTTTGTGAATTATTGTTCCGCTGTTTCCAAGACTGATATTTCCCCAGTATAGGCGAAAAGCTAGTTGACAGATGCCCGGAATCCTGTCTTTTCCATTTTTGTCATATTTTTAATGTAATTTTGGTACAGTTGTATTTAACATGACCCAAACGTAGTCTTAGACCAATCAAAGACATGCAAAATTTTATGCATATAATTATAATCCATATCACACAATACTGAACTCTATTGTTTTATACACCAATTGCACTAAATGATTCTTCAATTATTTACAGTCGATGGACATTATTGAGGCTGCATGTATTTTATAAAGTAAAATTCCAAAGAACACCGACCGAACAACAAGAGCCGAAAGTCAAGGGACAATTACAAATGTGGATATAGACAAACATATACAGGGCAATACAAAAACCTAAAACACAAAAACAGAAAGAGAATAACCAAAATCCAATAAAAACCGTGGGTGCATTTGTAAAATGATAAAGCTGTGAATTGATGTATGAAATAGTACGGGAAAACTTGTCATGATAAAGCTGTAAAATGACGTATGAAATAGTACAAAAAATTTGTCATGATAAAGCTGTGAAATGATGTATGAAATAGTACGGGAAAATTTGTCATGATAAAGCTGTGAATTGATGTATGAAATAGTACGGGAAAATTTGTCATGATAAAGCTGTGAAATGATGTATGAAATACATCCTCACAAGTCAGGGTTTCTGTGTCTACATAAACCTGACAAACATAGCAAGGAAATTCCCGGCCTGGAAGTCACTATTTTGATTGGCTACATCATACCTTAATGTAGCCAATCAAAAGCTCGCTTTCATTCACGACTTGCTTAGGGATATCTCGATGTCGATTGTAAATAAACCAAACGAATGTGTTGCATAGACCATGTGAAAATCAGTGTTAATAGTTTGTTATTACCGCGTTATTTATTAGTTGCGTTACGTTTTCTTCAAGCTCAAGAATAAGTAAGAATGACTACTCCTAAACACTTGCTTCTTTCAAGCAATTTCATTGGTTGATATTTTGAAGGATTACGGTGTACGAAAATCTTCTAGCCCGGGAATTTAATAGCTAAGTTTGTCAGGGTTTCGTGGACACAGAAACCCTGACTTGTGAGGATGTATGATGATGTACGGGAAAATTTATCATGAAAAAGCTGTGAAATAATGTATGAAATAGTACGGGAAAATTTGTCATGATAAAGCTGTTAAATGATATATGAAATAGTACGGGAAAATTTGTCATGCTAAAGCTGTGAAATGATGTATGAAATAGTACGGGAAAATTTGTCAGAAGAACTTACTTTGTCATCTCTTTTGTTATAATGATCGTAATTTACTTTACGTTTTATGATCATTATAAAGCACGAATTAAATTTCTGTAACAATGAAATTGTTCAAGGCCACAGTATATATTTTAATGACGTCACAATGTTTAACAACAACCTCAAGTTTCCGATGGAATATATCGGTATTGGCCCGCTACCTATGATCTCGAACTTGAAGACGTTAGTACTTTGTCATTCAAACGATACGACAGACCGGGTCACAGACTAGATCTCATGTTCCATTTACAGTTGCACATGTGATGTGTACAAGCAGCAGCACACTAGTACGGAGTTGGAGCCCTTGGCCTTGATAATAACTTTTTCCAGTTTTTTCTCTGTTGAAGACCCAAGACTAGTTTGAGGATTAATATATGCGTTCCTTCGACGGAGCTCTCTTTTTCCTTTCTGTGACCAATTACGCAGTATCCATTATGTTATGACAGAGAGATCCGGAAATATATATGCAATAAGTACATGTATATATAATATATTTGTATGAGCGAGCGTTGGAAACATGAATGTAGGTTAGTAGTTTCAGTTTTTCGCGCCTTTTCCCTAGCGATTACGGGTTTTAACTGTGAAATGTTTTTTTTGCAATGTTCCCAAGATATTTGTTTAGGCACTATAACAGCATAAGTCCTCAAATATTCAGATCCATTTCTAGGTACTGTAAATCAGGTTATTTAAAAATCCCATTCATCACTGTTCCTACTTTAAAATTCGTTTAATCAATGTAATTTTCGTGTAATGTCAGTAACTAAGTCAATAACGAAGATAAATCGTTCACAAAATTAAGGAGTTTGGTTTCTCTGTCGTCAAAAATAATTCTGTTAAATTTGGGATGAAACTGGAGTTAATTGATGAGAGTAATAACATGTTAACGGATTGTTCTGTATTAGATCAACAAAATGGTCGCGTGACGCAAGATGGGAGTAACATGATTTAAAAACTTGAAGACACTTGCTGATGTTTTAATACGTTTAATTCGTAATATGGGTATTTTCGGATTAATTACCGAAATGAAAAGCTCCTACATCAGAGATTGTTGCATAAGGATATCAAAAGTAATTTATCATCACAAACTAATGAAACATTCATGCAGGCCTATAAGTTTATAAATAACATAGCACGAAGCTACATGGGCTCAATAAAACCGACATTATTACAATTAAGAGTTTAACAAAGAACAGAACATAAACCCCTCTAATTCCTGTAAAGTTAAATCGTCAAAAAGAATTCTACTTACTTGTATTTCTGTATATAAATAAAACATATATTGTAGTAGTCATTTTTTGTCCTATAACAACTTAATATGTATTTCTTTATTACATCGATAGGAATACCATACATGTACTCGGAGAGCTTTTCCACTTTAAGATAAAAACGTTATCTTTTTCTCTACCATAGCGTAGGTTTTGTTCTCTACAATGCGCTCAAAGCGTCAGTTCTGTCCTCTACCATAAAACACCTTTCGCTATGTTCTTTACCGTACACTTATAGCGTTCGTTCTGTTCTCTACCATAAAATACCTTTCGCTCTGTTCTTTACCGTACACTTATAGCGTTCGTTCTGTTCTCTACCATAAAATACCTTTCGCTCTGTTCTTTACCGTACACTTATAGCGTTCGTTCTGTTCTCTACCATAAAATACCTTTCGCTCTGTTCTTTACCGTACACTTATAGCGTTCGTTCTGTTCTCTACCATAAAATACCTTTCGCTCTGTTCTTTACCGTACACTTATAGCGTTCGTTCTGTTCTCTACCATAAAATACCTTTCGCTCTGTTCTTTAGCGTACACTTATAGCGTTCGTTCTGTTCTCTACCATACGTTAATACCGTTCGTTCTGTTCTCTACCATTTTCTAATTGTTTACCATTCTCTAATAGAGTACATTTTGCTCTCTACAATACGCTAATAGCGTTCGTTCTGTTTTATACCATACGCTGAAAATAGCGTTCGTTCTGTTCTCTACAATACGCTAATAGCGTTCGCTCTGTTCTCTACCATACTCTAATAGCATTCGTTCTGCTCTCTACCATACGCTATTAGCGTTCGTTCTGTTCTCTACATACGCTAATAACGTTCATTCTGTTCTATATCATGCTCTAATAGCGGTCGTTTTGTTCTCTACCATACTCTTATAGCGTTCGCTGTTCTCTACCATATATAATAAACGCCAAATATAATGGCGTTCGTTCTTTTCTCTACTATGCGCTAATACCGATGGCCCAGTCCTCTACATTACACCCTAATAGCGTTCGCTCTGTTCTCTACCATACGCTAATAGCGTTCGTACTTTTCTATAACATACGCTTATACTGTTCGTTCTGTTTTCTACCATACTTTAATACCTTTCGCTCTGTTCTAACTGTACTCTAATAGCGGTCGTTTTGTTCCCTATCATATGCTAATACCGTTCGCTCTGTTCTCTACCATACGTTAATAGCGTTCGTTCTGTTCTCTACCATACTCTAATACCGTTCGCCCTGTTCACTACCATACTCTAAAAGCGTTTGTTCTGTTCTCTACGATACGATAACAGCGTTCTTTCTTTTCCCTAAAGATGGTAAGCGCGTTCGTTCTTTTCCGTACACCATATGATTAGAGCGACCGTTTTTACCCCATATTACGATATAAGGGTCAATTTTTTCCCTACCATGCGGTAACAGCGTTGCCTTTCTTTCTTTCCCTAGCTTATTAGAACCTTCGTTCTGTTCTCCTACCATGCGATATCAGGGGTTATTCAATTCTCTTCCATACGATAAGAGAAATGCGTCCCTTTCCTTCTCTTCCTTACGATTGGCGCATTCGTTCTTTTTCCTATCATACGATAAGAGCGTTTCTTTCCTTCCCTACCATACGATAAAAGCGCTTCTTTTCTTCCCTACCATACGATAAGAGCGTTTCTTTCCATCCATAACATACGATAAGAGCGTTTTTTTCGTTCCTTACTGTACGATAAAAGCGTTCGTTCTTTTCCCTACCATGAAATAAGCATAATCGCTACGATATGAGCGTTTCTTTCCTTCCCTACCATACGATAAAAGCGCTTCTTTTCTTCCCTACCATACGATAAGAGCGTTTCTTTCCATCCATAACATACGATAAGAGCGTTTCTTTCCTTCCCTACTTCACTATAAGAGCGTATATTCATTTACTACCATACAATATGAGCTTTCGATCTTTTCCTTATCATAAAATAAGAGCGTTTTATATAAACGATAGGATCGCACATGTATGAGCAGACCCTAATTTGTCAAATACTCACAAGATTTTCTGGACGATCGTTCGTGTAGACGGTCTATGGTTTATTTTTCGAAGCAGATCTGTGATATTTTGTTAGTTTTGCGTTTATGGTTTTGCTATTGTCGATAAGATATTTTAGTGTGTTCGGGACAACTATTTAGATTTCAAAGAAGTCTTTTTTAAACTTGTAAACATACTCTTATAAAAAAATCGAATTAACTTATTATATACAATACATATATTTCAAATGATATCTGTTTTTGTTCCTTGAAGATAAAATGTCCGAAGGCATATAACGTTTTTGTCAATTTTGTAATAACCCCATATAAACGGATTTGTTTAATCGGAATAAAAGATGACATACAATAACTATGTATATTAAAGTGAATACTAATATGCAAATAGGTATCCGGATCACAATTGACCACGTGATCGTATATGGTGTCCCGGATGTCTGTTGTTTTTCAATGGAGCAGACCTCGGTAATTTGCGACAAACATCGGAAATACTATTTGAGTACTTAACTTTTTTCTCATAACTGTTAACATTAACTCAAAGTAAAACAATATATTTAATTTGTATCATTAACTAGTAAGTAATATCTTGATACAATGAAGCTGTATTTCTCGGTCGAAAAATAAAATTAAACGGTAAATTCAATAATGGGTCGGATACCCTAATGTACAATATGTGTAGAGTGCATTTTAAGCATTTTTCTTTTACATTTGTGCACACAACAAAGAAAACGTCATGCGTCCAGATGCCGAGTAAGATCCATGTTATGCATATAAATAATGAACTAAATAAAACATCCACTTTAGCTTTCATTACGTAGATATACTTACACAATTTTCAAAATATAACCACAAACAAATTGCAGTGCCCTTACAAAATTTGTAATGCAAGTATCCATCCAGTTGGAAGACTGTAAATATCATTGCTACATTCAAACAGGATGATTAATTACTACAGTCTAAATATAGGCTCTTTAATAAGCTGTGTAGAGAAAGTAACAGAGACTTGCAATCATTTCCATACGAAAAAATATGAATACCAATCAGCTTCGTAATCCTTAAATGGTGATTCGTTTTCCGTTTTTGTTGAAGAAATAGAATTGTGGGCATAGTTCTTCTATAATGTAATCATACATATAGTTATAATTGAACTGAATGTCACGTGGTATAGCTGAAAAATTGTTACAAGTGGCGTTAAACACCATTCAATAAAACCCACAAATACATACAGTTTGATAAACAAGAATATTTATGTAAAAGTAGTCAAGAAATAGGAGCATTATATCAAGTGCCTAACATTCGACACAGAAAATATGTATGACTAATTTCCGATTTTGTAGAATTTTTTGCATGAATTATTGAGTGTCCTCTAACAATATCATTATTGAGTGTCCTCTAACAATATCATGTATTTGTTGTAGTTATAAGATAAATAATCTGTAATTAACAAATAAGAAATTCTATATTGTTAAATCGTTGTTCTTTAAATGTAAGTTTTTTTATCTGTCTTCTAATCAAACGAATTGATTGTTTATAAACTTGTTCTCGTCCTCAATATACATGAATCTAAAATACTGCCCGCTTAACGTTAAGAAAACGATTTCATATAACAAATAACCAATCAAATCGTATGTTACATTAGAAACCGAACTTAACTGGAGCCTCATGAAAATAAATAATATAGTTTATTATACCAAGATACATTATAATATTGTCTGTTTGTTTGTTTGAATGATATTAGACGCAATTTTCAGCAATGTTTGAGCTACATCATGGCGTCCAGGTGTAAATAGGGGAGGAATGACGTATTAGCGACGGGCGATAATCCGGTGCAATATATTGTGTGTTCAATTGGCGGAACAAACAGTTTATGACAGAAATGGTGTTGGCTTTAGGTACTGAAAATATATATAATGTACCATAATTGTCATGATAGAATCGAAATTCACGGAGGCTCTTTTTAGTCATTGATTTACCACTGCCTGGCCTCTATAGCTCGGGATAAAACAATGCCACTTAAATGGTCGGCATGTGGTAAAACAACGATATTCCACAGCCTCCATGAATTATTTCTTAAATAAATCACCGACGGATGATGAGGACAAATGGGTAAATCATTTTAAATGCCACTGTGAAAGATGGGAATATTTGGTAGTAGCAGAACGTCTGTCTTTTTCGCGGTTTAGAACGAGCCTAATATTATAGACCTATACACATATGTTTTTAAGGTGACAGAAGCGTTGCAATTTTCAAAGATCGTTCAAGGCACGCTTTCTGTTTTTTGACCTGACACCTTCCAGCGAGAGGGTCTTCACTATTCGCGACCTGGTGTCGCGCTGTGCAACTCTGTGGTTAGTGCACTGGGAACCTTGCTTTCATGTTCCCAGTCATTGTGTATTATCTCGCAGAAATAATTTACACGTTTTAGAAAGAGTTTATGTGTAATTTGATTTGATTTATGTCTAATCGTCATTGTGTCACTGGCTTTCTAACTGAAGATTCTCAGAAAAGCCTCTGTGTCGCCGGTCTAAAATTACTGCTTTTAATGTCAAACAAGTCAGATTAATGGGTTGCCATTGATTAATAAAAGTACATGAAAATGGGTATTTTCACATAAAACCTGAATAATGTCTTCGTACAGTCGCATCGGGTCTCGGTCAGCTGTATAGACACTCGGTGTTGCCTCAATCGGGTCAATACAGCTGATCTCGACCCAATATGAATGACTCAGACATAATATAGGCGTTATTTGAAAATTTTATAACACTATAGCACATGATAGAATATAATTAATATATTTAGAAAGCAGATAATAAATGATGTGCGAATAATTCCCACCTAAATACAAGTGAACTGCAGTTTAATTATTCTTTTAAATTTTTTAATGCAATTGTAACAATAATTTGCATCACCAGACCAACAGATCAAAGAAAGGTTTGACATTAAACTTATTTAACCAACCATTTCGTTTGAAATGCCTGTACGACGTCAAGACCGGTGCTGCAGTTGCTTAACTTTTTGGTTGTTCATTCTAAAGTTAATTTGCCGTTTTTCTTGGACTATGGTTTGTTGATGGCCTTTTCATAACAGTTTCCTAGGTGTTCGGTGGAAACACCACTGTGTATATCAGACAAATCCGACGTATCAGTGACCTCCTAAGTCAGGGTCCTTTTGTAATTTCAGATCTAATAGTGGATACTTACTGCAGTGAGCTTTGACTTAACATAATATTCTAGCTTTTCAATCTATGAAAACTATTATGCCATACAAGCTGCATCTGCACAGAACAATAGCTGAATGTACACAATTTTGTATATGCATATGTCGGGCGACCTCTGACGGTATGTTCTATAGTTAAAGCATTGAAACACAAAAATAAATGTATATGTTTAATAATGTCAAATTAACGGTTTCGAATCTATCTCAGAAATGGGTGGGTGGGATATGTATATGGACATTCAATTTAAAACAGATTCCTGACTATATTCATGGCAGTTGAAATTGAACAATCATACTACACCCACACCTTTTTGAAATCAATTTATTTGTCGTTGACGTGTTCTCATCTAAACTCTATATAAACTATTCATTATATGATGTATAACATTATTAAATTAATTTAAAAAATAACAGGGCTGAAAATTAAAGTAGATTTGCGTCATGGAACATTTTCTGTTGTCTTTATCTTAAGTTCGCCAGTTTACAGTCAAGTAGGACAGAAACGCAGGCAATCAAATCGAAATATTAACAATACTACAATTATCTAGAATTAAACATAACAATTAAGTACAAAAAGGACGTATTTATTTTTAGTTTCTTTATTTATAATTTGTCCACTGGACAATCCTGTAGTAGAAGTTAATTATATATCACAAAATCTTTAAATGTCTACATTGACGTTTCTGTAGCCAATAATTACATTTCTTTCATTTCTAAGTGTAGCCTCAGTTTGTCGTAAATTTATTCTGGCGGTTTAGTATAACACAACAGACAACGACGGTCGTTAGACATAACACCTGTCTAGCAGACGACAATGTAGAAAAAGAGCGGCATTAACATTCTTTCTTCATTTTATATTCAGATACCTTATTTAACTAGCACATATAACATTACCCTTAAAAGTACAGTAAACTGATTTTCTTTTGCAATGCCTAGAAACATTGTAATGTAATGGAACTTCCTAGATAACTACTTTTCTATCAACAAAGCGGACGGAAATTGGAACTAAATCTCTTTACATATATAACTATAAAATTGGGTCGGCTTGTAGTAACCTTACGACCGCCTTCGACTGTAAAATATAATCAAAAAGAAACTTCTGTAGAAACTGATTTTGAAAAGAGAATTAGTTAGTATATTAATTATGATACAATTTCTGTCAGTTTGTCGTTACTAAATGTTCTACGCAATAACATAATAATATTTATAGAACGTACATAATGGTAATTTTATTCATATATCTCTAACAGTGTGCCATTTCTTTACGGCTCATCTATCTGGAATATACATTTCAAAACAGGTAATCTATTGTTTAATTAGAATATCATACATGTACATACAATTTTATAAATTTACATTGGGAATAAATTGCAAGGTTTATAACAAATCGTTATTGTTAACTTGAAATAGTACAACTCGGTTCAGGAAATGTTTCTAGTCTATCCCGTCCCTAGGTGGCAAATATGAGTGTATTTTTTTCTTGTGTACACATCACATTTTAATGTGTATTACGTGGCCATATTAAGGGGATGCAGGACACTATCGCCTATTTTTGTGAAAATTTCAAAATAGATAGAACATGTATGGTAAATTTAATAATAATTTCTTTCATTATTAATTTCTTACTTTCAATTAAATTTAAAACAATAATGAAAGTCTTGTACCTATATTATTACTTCAATTTATTAATGGTTGAAATAAAACGTTTTTCGATTAAATGATTAACAAGGGAGGTAATTTGGACAAAAAAAATACAAGTTTTTTTAGCACTTTTTGACTAGTTTTTAACCAACTGAGAAAAATTTAACTCTGAGACCCTTTTTTTCCATCATTAAAATGTATACCACTTGCTTGACATTATATACTAAATTCAGAACATTTCATTGGACAGAATTTGAGTAATCTTTTATTTTAGTTCTTTTTTATTCTCTTCTCTGTATAATCTATATGAAAATTTAAAAATTGCAGTGCTCAACCCCTTGAAAATAAGCTCTGAAACCCATATTTTTTATTTTGAATTATGATAACTTGTATAACAAACTAACTTTTTGGCGAATTTAAAGAAAATTCATTGACAAATTATTTTCAGTAAAAGTGTCCTGCATCCCTTTAATTTCAATCAACCATGTTTCTATCGTTACTTTTAAATTGAAATATGGTGTAAAGTAATTTAATTGCTATTAATTAAATCCAGTGCGTTTTCTTTATGGTCCACGTTAAAACGGTTATTATATCTATATTTATTGAAATTATAAATGTGCGAATTGCAATTCATCTGCTGCACAGTACATCAAATAAAGAAAACTATATTGATTTCTTTCTCTATAAATTCTATGCGATTCGTATCTTGCTGTACACTTAAAAAAACTCATTGATTAATGTTGTTCTCTGTTTTTGTTATAATAATTATTAATATGTTTTGAGCTACTTTCTTTATAGGTTTGATAATGAGCTCTTTGTTAACTACTCATTGAACATTAGCTGTAGGAGCTGTATAACATACCCGAGGTAACTGGCAGCTCCCCAATGGTTCTCCAATGACAATACGTCTTATACTTTTTATATTCCTAGTAGCTGTGAATATACAAACTTTATATCTCTATCATTATACAAATAAATACAAAAGAGGAAGTGGTATATTTTATGCTTTCGCTCCATGTTAAACACTATGATCGACTTTAATGTAAAAAGTTTATATTTATAAATTATAGCGTCGTTCAGTTCTGTACCATACGCTAGTATCGTTCGGTTCTATTCTCTAACATACGCTAATAGCTCGCTTTCCGTCTACCATACGCTTATAGCGTTCGCTCAGTTCTCTACTATACGCTTATAGATTTTGTTCTGTTCTTTGACATACGATAACAGCGTTTGTTGTTTTCCTTATGCCATTTTATAGGAGCGTTCGTTCTTTACACACACCCCATAACTTTACGATAGAACAGTCCATGCGGTAATGACATTCGTTCTTTTTCTTAGCTTATTATTAGAGCTTTCGTTATTTTTCCTACCATTCATAAGAACAATTGCACTTTTCCATACCATACAATAAAAACATTCTTTGCCTTCCTTACCATACAATTGTAACGTTTCTTTTTTTAGGCTTGCGATAATGATTTTGCTATTGTGCATAAGATATTTTAGTAAGTTCTGGGAGACACAACTATTTAGATTTCATAGAAGTCTTTTGAATTTGTAAAACTTGAAAACATACTTTTATATAAGAAGTCAAATTACTTATTTATTTAACACAAATACTTCAAATGATATCGTCTGAATGTTCATTATTTAATTTATTAACGGATTTGTTTAAACGAAATAAAGATCATGTAGAATAACAATGTATATTAAAATACAAATAATATATGTAAATATACTATTAATTTAATGTGGTACATTACGTTTAGAGTGCATTTTTAGATATAATTACAATATGTATAAAATTTGACCACAAACATAATGCAGTGCCATTACAAAATCTGTACTGCAAGTATCAATCCAGTTGGAAGACAGCAAATGACATAGCTATATTCCAAGGGGATGATTCATTTTTTCCGCCTAAACATAGGCTATGTAGTGAAAATAACAGATACTTGCAATCATTTCCGTACGAAAAATGGTTTCTGAAATTAACAATGAAGTTCAGTCTGTTGTGTGTATTTTCAACATCAAACACTGTTTTTTATGTCAAACAAGTCGGATTAATGGGCTGCCATTGGTTAGTAAAAGTATCATAAATGGGTATTGTGATAAAGAGCCTGTATTATGTCTTTGTACTGTCATGTTGGTTCTCGGTCATCTGTATATACACTCTGTTTTGCCTTGGATCAATAAGGTGATCTGGACCGTATACAAAGCCTCAAAGATATTACAGGCTTTATATAAAAATAGCCATTTTATAACACTGTAGCATGAAAGAATATAATTAATATATTTAGAAAGCAGATAATACATGATGTGCGAATAATTCTCAACTAAATACAAGAAAACTGCAGTTTAATTATTTTTTTAGTTTTTTTAGTACAATTGTAACTATAATTTGCATCACCAGACCAACTTACAGAGGTCTGACAGTAAACCTTATTTAATTAACACGCCATTTCGTTTGAAATGCCTGTACGACGTATGGACCGTTGCTGCATTTTTCGTTGTTGATTCTAAACTTTGCCGTTTTCTTGGACTATGATTTGTAGATGGCCTTTTTATACCAGTTTCCTTGGTGTTCGGTGGATATAGTATATCACACATATCCGACGTATCAGTGACCTCCTAAGTCAGGGTCCTTTTGTAATTTCAGATCTAATAGTGGATACTTAATGCGGTGTGCTTTGACTTAACATAATATTCTAGCTTTTTATTCTAGCTTTTTAATTGAAAACTATTATGCCATACAAGCTGCATCTGCACTGAACAGTAACTGAATGTACACAATTTTGTATATGCATATGCCGGGCGACCTCTGACGGTATGTTCTATAGCTAAAGCATCGAAACACAAAAATAAATGTATATGTTTAATAATGTCAAATTAACGGTTTCGTATCTATCTCAGAAATGGGTGGGTGGGATATGTATATTGACATTCAATTTAATTTCCAACAGATTCCTGACTCTATTCAGTTGAAATTGAACAATCATACTACACCTACATCTTTTTGAAATTAATTTATTTGTCGTTGACTTGCTCTCATCTAAACTCTATATAAACTATTCATTATATGATGTATAACATTATTCAATTAATTTAAAAAATAACAGGGCTGAAAATAAAAGTAGATTTGCGTCATGGAACATTTTCTCGAGTCTTGATCTAAAGTTTGTCAGTACTAAAATTTACAGTCAAATAGGAAAGAAACGCAGGCAATCAAATCGAAATATTAACAATATTACAATTATCTAAAATTAAACAAAACAATTAAGTACAAAAAGGACGTATTTATTTTTAGTTTCTTTATTTATAATTCGTGTCCACTGGACAATCCTTTAGTACAAGTTAATTATATATCACAATATCTGTAAATGTCTACATTGACGTTTCTGTAGCCAATAATTACCTTCTTTCATTTCTTAGTAAAGCCTTAGTTTGTCATCGATTTAATCTGGCGAGTTAGTATAAAAACAGACAAACGTCGGTCGTTAGACATAACACCTGTCTTGCAGACGAAAATGTAGAAAGAGAGCGGCATTAACATTCGTTCTGTATTTTATATTCAGATACCCTGTTTAACTAGGACATATAACATTACCCTTAAAAGTACAGTAAACTGATTTTCTTTTGCAGTATATAGAAACATTGGAATGTAATAGAACTTCCTAGAAACTACTTTTCTATCAACAAAGCTGGCGTAAATTGAAACTAAATCTCTTTACATGTAACGCTATAAAATTGGGTTGGCTAATATCCTGTACTAACCTTACGACCGCCTTCGACTGTAAACTACAATCAGAAAGAAACTTCTGTAGAAACTAATTTTGATAAAAAGAATTAGTATTTTAATTATGATACAATTTCTGTCAGTTTGTCGTTACTAAATGTTCTACACAAAAGGATAATGATATTTATAGAACGTATTTAATGGTGAGTTTTATTCATATATCTTTAATAGTGCGCTATTTCATTACGGCTCATCTATCTGGATTTTTATATACATTAACAAACAGGCAATCTATTGCTTAATTAGAATATCATACATACAATTTTTGTCAATTTACATTGGGAATAAATTGCATGGTTTATGACAAATCTTTATTGTTAACTAAAGATAGTACAACTCGGTTCAGGAAATGTTTCTAGTTCTGCCCATCGGGTCCCTAGGTGTCAAATATGAATGTCTTTTTTACTTGTGTATACATCACATTTCAATGTGTATTTCTTGGTCATATTAAGTTCAATCAAACATGTTTCTATCCTTACTTTTAAATTGAAATAATATAGTATAAAGCAATTTAATTGCTATTAATTACATCTATGGTGTTTTCTTCATGGTCCGCGTCAAAACGGTTATTGTATTTATATTTATTGAAATTATAATTGCAATAAACATGGTGCACTGCACATGAAATAAAGAAAACAATATTGATTTTTTTCTCTATAAATTCAATGTGATTCGTATCATGCTGTACACTTCGTACCTTAAAAAACTAAAATAAAAAAATTGATATCGTAGTTTGTTTTTTGTCAACTCCATGCGATTCGAAATATTCTTTACATTTCAAGAAGCTATACAATACAACACAATACAATACAAAAGCTTTATTTAGTGTCGATGTTATCATAAAACAGATAAGCATAAGCTCCTTGGAGCTTTTAAAATCGACATAACATACATATTTTAACATACAACGACAAGCACATACAGTAAAAACACATAATAATAATTTAAGTTCCATTAAAAATCATTTTGCATGCGACATTGGGAGCACAGCATTCATATTATTAGCTTAAGAAGCACTATGAAGCAGCAAAAGTAGATAATAAAAAGCGCAAAGCAAATAATCAAAGTAGAGCCTTCAAACATTTAGCATGCATACACCAGTACAGAGACACAATCTACATATAAAGCATTATGAAGCATTATGATATGATTAAAATTTAAATTACAAGCACTCGGTGGCCGAGTGGTCAAGGTAGTTCGTCTACTAGTGATCACGTGGTCTGTCAACACTGAGATTGCGGGTTCGATTCTCACTACAGGCAGGGTGTACTCGACTCCAATCTTAATTGACAAGGATTGCCAGTTTTCCTACCGCAGGTCGGGGGTTTTCTCTGGGTACTCCGACTTCCTCCCCCAATAAAAACTGGACGCCATGATATAGCTGAAAAATTGCTGAAAGTGGCGTTAAACATCATCAAACAAACAAACAAAACATAAATTACAAGCATACTACACATTAACAATAACATGCAGACATTATCTAGCGGAAGGAGCTGAAAATTGAAGCATCAATGGGAGAAGCAGGAAGAACAATGGCATGACTTGCTGTTCCTGGAATAAAGAAGATTTTTAAATTGATTAAAAGAAGTTTCCTTGTGGAAGTGGTCGGGCAAATCATTCCATGTTTTGGCAGCAAAATATTTGAATTAATTTAAGCCATACCTGGGTGTTTTGACACTAGGAAATTAAGCTGTATGTTGGTATCTAAAATTTTATGTATGATCATTTATATCAATTAAATCATGGAGATACACTGGGCTTTATTTGTTTACTTTTTTGAAAGTTTCTAGTGCAATATTTCTAATTCTTCTTACTTTTAAAGATGGCATTTTTGATTTTATCAGTAGTTCTTCATAAGTGCTGTTATAATCAGTATTAATAAATTTTAGTGCTCTTTCTTGGATTTTTTCTATTTTATTGGTATTAGCTTCATTACAAAAGTGCCAGGTGACAGGGCAGTAATCGAAGTAAGTTAGAATTAAAGTATGGTATATTGTTAATCTGCGTAATTTGTTCAAATATTTTCATACTCTTTTAAGTGTGTTTAGTTGTCGTGATGCATGTTTGCATATATTAGCTATGTGGGTATTGAATTTAAGCTGATAGTCAATTGTTACGCCTAAAAGTTTTATTTCGTCTTCACACTTGATAATATTATTGTTAATGTTAAAAGTTAAATTTTAATCATGGGTTTTATTTCCAATAGCAATAGCTTGAAATTTATCGAGGTTTGCTTTCATTTGGTTTGCAGTAAACCACTCTATTAATTTTGTACTATCTGTTTCTATTTAGTTTTTACTTCTTCAAGGCCATATCCGGCATAGGAAAGCGTGTTGTCGTCCGCATAGTTGTACAGGGCAGAGTCCTGTATAAAATAGAAAATATCGTTAATGAAAATTGTTGAAAAGAACAGAGCCAAGAATATATCACTGTGGTACCCCTTGATAGATTTTTTCCCCAATTACTCACAGATGAGCCCAATTTGACACACTGTTTCCTTTCCCTGAGATAATTCAAAAGAAGCTCAAGAGCTGTACCTGTAACGCCGTATGATTTGAGTATATCAATTAAAAGGTTATGAGGTAGACAATCGAAAGCTTTACTTAGGTTCATTAATATGGCAGCAGTAAATTTTTTATCATCCAATGCTTTTTTCCAGTATTCCACTATTTTAGAAGGGTAGATTGACAGCCATATCCAGCACGGAATGCCGAAAGATAGGGGTGGAATATTTGATTAAAATACTCTGTTAACTGATCAAATATGGCACTTTCAAAAAATATATATAAGGCAGAATACTTACAGGCATATAATTTGAATTTTCTATGGCATTGTTTTTCTAGTAGCAGGGAACAACCTGTGCCTCTTTCAGTTTATTTGGAAATTTTAAGGATGTAAAGCTTTTTTTAGCAAATTTGTTATAGGCTTGATGATAGCAGGTTTTGCAAGCTTTAATAGTTTTGGTGAAATACCATCTTTCCTTGTAGCTTTCTTGATATTGGCCTTATTTATTTGTTTTTCTACAAAAGTAAATTCAATTTCTTTAAATGTTAATGATTCAAGATCTTTCCTATTTTTTTATTTTTGTTAAGCCTGGATGTTCATTTTTATTAGTACAGGTAGTAACATTTGATCCAATGTCTTTTGCTACATTTATAAAGAAGTTGTTAAATTGTGTGGCTACATGTGTCTGGTCACCAATAATTTTATTATTTCCTTCTTAAATTATTTCATTATTATTTATATTGCCTTTATTACTTAGAATGGTTTTATTGTAGGCCAAAAACTGCTAGATCTAGGTCCTCCTACACACCTTTCGAAGAAATATTGCTTTATAGATGCTTTTCTAATTTTATTCACCAAGTTTCTTTGTTTTTTATAGTTTTCTCAGTTCTTGCTGGATCTATATTTTAAATATTTATTGTGGAGCATATTTTTCCTATATACTGCTTTCCTGAGCTCACTATTCATAAATGGGGCAGGTCTAATTATGGCTTTCTTACTTTTTATAGGCGCATGTTTATCTGCTATTTCAGTAAAACCTTTTTTTCAAAGTGATTATATGATGTGTCAATGTGTTTTCCATTTATACCTGTAGTGTCTAAGACTGCATTATTTAGGTCAGATAAAAAGAGTTCTTCAGAAAAACTTTTTAATCTTCTATATTTTTTAAAAACTGGTTTTCTTAGTTCAGTGTCACATTTGAATTGTACAATTACACGATTGTGGACGTCGCTTGAACCACAGTTTAAATTTAAAACATTTATACATTGTTTTGATGAATTTGTCAAAATAACATCATTAAGGCTGGGGGTAGCATTTTTTGTAAAATAAGTTGGCTCTTTTACAAGATTATGTAGATCAAAAATATCACATACTGATGTTAAAGGACTAGATTTATCGGTTGAGAGCATATTGTAATTCAGATCACCAATAAACATAAATTTATCATATTAAGTTGTTATTCGGTCAATAATTGTAATAAAGTCATTACTGAAATCACTGTCTTTTATTGTTTGTGGTTTATATTCCACATTAACAATCCATTTGTTCGTACCAATTCGAATTTCAATCGCTAGTAATTCTACGATTTTAAAGTCTAAACTAGCTTTGCGGTCACAAGGTAAGTCTGCCCTTACATGAACAGCTAGGCCTCCTCCATGTACTGACCTGTCCTTTCTCCAGAAATGGTAGCTGTCAACAGAAAACTGTGCATCGTTAAATGAGGCATCAATCTAAGTTTCTGATATATAGAGTATATCTGCTGTGTTTGTAAGAAGAAGTTCTTGGATATAGGTGAATTTATACCTAAAGCTATTTATATTGATATACGCTGTAGGAGCTTCTTTGGGTGGTTTCTTTTAACTTCCTTGATTTTGGCGATAACACATACCGTAATTAAATATTTTTCTCTGATTTTGTTTTGATAATAATTATTATTAATTGAGCTACGTTTTACATAGGGTTGATGATGAGCTCTACTTTCTTTGTTAACTGCTCATTGAACATTTCCTGGAGGAGCTGTATCACACACCCGAGGTCACTGACGATACAGCTCCCCCATAGTTCCCCAATGACAATACGTCTTATGTTTCTATATTCCTAGTTGCTGTGAATATACAACCGATCTCCTAGTAAAAAGATTAACTGTCACCAACTTCTTGAAGTGTATAACTATATCCTGAATTCTCTTGAGAAAAGGGGAAATAAAGTGAACTTACTACCATGGTTTCAAGGAATTTTGCAAGTTAAGTATGTTATTGATCATGATTTAAAAGAACTGGATGAGTGGTTCAAAATTGACTTGTTTCTAGTAAAAACAGAAATTATTATGTTTACTAATAATTGATATTCCCAAAATCAGTTTTACCTTTAATTGGGACAATATTGCTCTTCGCAATACACAAACACATATAGGTGTCCCGTTAAGGCATGACGCCAAATCGAATACACACATCAAAAATATGGTATCAAAGTATTTCCATGTAATATATATTACGTAAACCGATAAAAATTATCAAGGAAAAATTTAGAAACAATATTTATATCTTATATTTGACTATTTTTTTAATAAGCTTCAGATATAGGACAATTGTGGTATTACAGATGTTAAAAAACTTAACACCTGCAATTAGAAGCTGCTCGTATTATAATAGAATTACCGTCGTTTACTAAAATTGATGTTATTTATACACAAATGTGTTGGGAAACCTTAAATAAAAATTACAAATGTTCTATTCAATTTATTTTAAAAGGACCCCTGAATATTTAAATGTAGTAATGCCCCATATATTCAAACAACTACTAAGAAATTGCGAGGATTTGATTGTGCCATTTTGTCAACTAGAAACATTGAAAGTTCTTCTAAATTTAATCCATTACAGAAATCTTCAGAAAGATTACCACTTCCAAAGCAATTTTAATTGGTCTAAGAAAATTACATCATAATGACACAACTTGAAGGTGTTCGTCTTAATCTTTAAACACTGTTCTTTTTAAGATTAATATCATTCCAAGTCCATACTGCAGATGTGGCGCTAAAAATGAGAACACTCATCACTACATTTTTAATGTGCACATAAAATCATGATAGAATTACATTACCGAGTAACAAACTCCCCTTACACACTGTAAAGACGTAGGATAGTCGGATTTTCAGTTGGCCAGCATTCATAGAAACACAATTACAACATGCAAATGAATACAAAAGAAAAATGAACATGCAAACAAAAATATGACAGCAAACAAAAGTCAAAATTCAAACACAATACACAGAACTAAAAATTAGTTAAATAAAAATTTAATATATATAAATATGTCCCCAGTCATCCATACAACAAACAGCAGATCCTTCACTTCAATGCACCTCAGAAGAGGTTTCGTAGAATATTTTGTTATCGAAATAATTAATTGAAAGACAATAGCTAACTAATTGCAAATTACACAAACGTATGATGCCACTTTCTTCCAATACGAACGGTACTTAAAAAAACCCAAATGGTTTACACCAACTTCCGCTAAATAAATCTCCAACTTCCGGTAGGTAACACTCTAACTTCCGGTTGATACTTTTAATTTAACACTACACCCATTCCGGTAATACACCTTAAACGCCGTATAAAACGATATTCCACTTCCGCTATTCACAAACATAGGCCGTTGTGCACTACTCTGACATAAACTTTATAGTTGATTTTTAGTTAGATCTTTCTGGTAGATAATTAAGACGCACGATGATTGACCTACGTGTCGTGTCGTCTCTCTTAAACCGAGTAATAACTCGATGGAAAAACCCTTGATACAAATAAATTTACCCCTAATTAAACAAGTGTTTAACCGACAAGATAATGTACAGCATAAATTGACCCGTCACGTATAAAATGGACTCCCGGTCTGTTCGACACGCCAAAATGACAAGAATAATAAACACACCGATAGAAATATTAATAAACGTTCTTACCTAAACAAATTCAGCATATCTTCCTGTGAAACTCCATGTCCTAAACTAACATTTCTGAGATTCACCAGATACCTGCAGAGTACGTCTGTTCTCTACAAAACCTAGGTGTGCTCTACCGCACGGGTTTACCTGTAAAATTACCTGTGTGCCAGTCACATTGTTTTCCTGGCGCGAAAATTTATCCGTGGGGTGTCAATCAGGGTACAGTTTATACATACCTTTATAAACAATGTAAGCAAGAGAGTGAGCTGCACTTACTTATAATATATAAGTGGTTGCAAATGACCGACAATAAATATCATAATGAAGTTCGTTACATACACACACAACGTACCAGTCCCAGTCTATAGTTTGTTCCTTTTGTTTTCATTTATATTTAGTTCTTAATTGAAGCTATATAGTGTTTGTTCATTTAATAGTAAGCATGCTTTAGTATTATAGTAACAAATTATATTCGGGGAGGACTTCAGAAGTATGTCAAATATAAGAAAAATATGATAGGGCCCCTTGTTTGCGATTGTCAGGTTGCAATACGCAACGACTTTTCAAAGACAATAGTAAATTAAATGTAAAAAGACTTTCACGCACCTTGTGTTGATTTCGAACTAGTGTAAGTTTCTCAGTCTATACCCAATACTCAAACTTTTACAGTGTATTCTTTTCTTGAATATAATCTTAAATACTGAACATTTGGTACCATTCAATTAATCTAATCGTTAGTGCAAAATAAAGTGTCTCAAACTTGGCCATAGAGACACTATGACAACACAGTCAGAGAAATATTTATTACTTATAGTAGTACCTTATAGTTACATCTTAATTGCCACACATGTAGCAGGAACTACATGTAATAACCCTTCAGTAGAACCTAAGTTAACTACCGGTTTTGAGTTGGGTTTACAGTGGTCATCTATCTTTTTTTATTTCTCCATAATTTCCATTTGTTTTCTATCATTTTCATCCTCAGGATGAAATCTCAATCTTAAATACGTCCGGTTTATTTTGTTTCAGAGTTGTGAGTTTAAAACTGTCCTTTTTTCAACAGCTTTTGGGATTTTTTTGTTTCGTTACGTGTATTTGTCTGAATCCGGATTTGAAATAGTCTCTTGACTTTTGGCCTTTGATGTTCGGATTAGTCTTTTGAGTTTTGGCCTTTGATGTTCGGAATAGTCTCTTGAGTTTTGGCCTTTGATGTTCGGTCTGTTTTCCTAATATTTCTTATTTCCACTATATTGCAAAAACTTGTGTCGTCCTCCAGACATACTTAAACTGATATCACTCTAAATTAAATATATCATGTAATATAGTACACGATTATTGGAAAATAATATGTTTAAGGACTAATTTAATACCCTACATTTGCTAATTAATCTCAATCAGTGGTATAAGTTTCATAGATGTTATAATGTTTGTCTGGAGTTGGCGAAAGCTGTAATAAAGTAACGCTGTCTTTAGTTTCAAAGCAACCTTGGCCATTTATTAGAACTATGTATGCTTCGTTTTGTAAAAGAGAAAATGATTACGGAGATATTTCTTAACCAAACATTTATAAACCGTTCAATGAGTGGAAAAGGTAGCTCTACAGAATGCACATCTTCTGTTTTTAGCCATTTGAGAATTCATGTTTATACTGTCAGGTCGTGTATTGAAATTTTAAGCAACTTTTGTTTGGTGTGGTGTTATAGTATCATAGTAACAATATTTCATTTTCGAAGCCTTTTCATAAGAAAAAGTACGATATTTAAAGTAAATCAGAATAATCAGAATTGCAAAATCTAAAAACGAAAATAACAAAACAAGGACCCTCAATAGCAGAGCTGTTAAGGTAGTGAGTCTTCTACTATTCATCACTTGATCTGTTAACACTGAGACTGCGGCTTTGAGTCTCAATGGGTGTATTTGAATGCAATCTTAATTGACAAGGACTGCCAGTATTCCTACCGTTGGCGTGGGTTTTTCGGGTATTTTGGCTTCTTACGGCAACAAAAACTAGAGGCCATGTTATAGATGAAATATTGCTGAAAAAGGCGTTTAACGTCATCAAACAGACAAACACAACCATCAACATACACGCAAACGAGTAACTAAGAAGTAATATGAGGATGGTAAGAATATTCGGTTTTATTTATACCTCTTTTCTTGTCACAGGTGTTATAAATCACAAATATCAAAGTTACCAAAATATCCGTAACTTTTAGATCTACAGATGCCCCATACTGATCAGCTAACCATCAAATGTGCATTTTACAATTTGTAGAATATTTAAACCTTTATAAAGTTTATCAAGTAACACACTTAACAGTAATGGTATAATGGCTGTGTTAAAATACATGTTCTAATGACATGCTTTATTAACACTTTGTCACAATGAGCAATACGGGTATTTGTAACAGCTACATCCATCATGTTATTTGACAATGCATAGTACAAAGTCAGTCATATTATTTGACCTTTAACTTGTTTAATTTTGAGAGTCTTTCATTGATCTTTTATTTCTCTTGTTAATTTACTAGTAATGGATTGTAGTATGTGGAATCCGCTACAATTGCGTGTTTCTATGCAGTTTCAATTTTGCAGTCGTAATACACTAATTAGCTGATTTATGTGTTTGTTTGTGTGAACGCCACTTACCGCACTTTTTCAGCTATATCATTGTGAAAAACCCCTGATTTATGTGTAAAATCTCTTTCTTTTAAATATTGTGTATATCTGTCTGACGATCAGTGTCACCTAAAGGTTAAATTATTGCACTTGAATGGCGCTTGTATGTCGAGATGTTTGTATGTGTGAGGGGTGGGGCCGGGGGCGGACTATCGTGATGTCTATATTTTCCCTTTTTTCAAAAGCGTTAATCACGAACATGTACAACACCACTGAAATAAAAAAAATGAATATTTTTTTGTATTTTTAACAGTTTAATATTAATTACAAAAGATGTGAAAGTGTGAAAACAACAATGCTATATTTCTGACAAATTTGTGAATAAATTTCAACTGACAAACATATACACAAAACAACTGAATTTGTTAATTGCTGTTTTAAATTCTAATGCAAATATTGATGATCAATTATGACTGGACAACTTGAATAATTTAATGGCATCAATTCCATATTTGATGTCATTAGAATTTAACGCAAGTACAGACGTTATTACCTGTAAATAATAAATCCCCATTTTAGAAAGCTAAATTAGTTCTTTATTGCTGTAGCATTAGATAATCGTAGTGTATTTTCAGATTTGTCGGTATTTATTGGTGAATGGATGCCGTCTAATCTTTAACACCGTAGCCAGTAAGCCTATATTTCCCACTATCAAATTGAAGCCGATATTCTTCAAATACAATACATTTATATCCTAAATTGAATGCAGTAATAACTATTTCACAAGATTGTCATAAAAACATCTACACAAATGCAATCGAAAAATGTTTAAGAATAAATATTATTGCAATATTGCCTATGTAACGCGAATCACATTGAACGTTTAATTGCGTTAAAACAACGATGTAGTATTAAATAGCAAAACAATTTTCAATGTGTAAAAATCGTCGTATTTGAGAAGTTGGAAATACCCATAAAACTAGTGGTTTGTGCGAAAGTGGCATAATTCAACATTTTCATGATCACAGGTCAATTTCACCTGTTAAATGAAACTAAATGTACTTCAAATTCTCTAGGTTCCATAAATCGAGACGACAAAAACGCATTCTTTTTAAATTTTGTGGCTAACAACTAATATACGTATGTTTTGGTATGGTCGCACTAACGTTATGTGATAAAGTGTCAGAATTATGTCTTTTCTTCTAA
The DNA here is from genome assembly GCA_944474755.1 of Limnoperna fortunei. Classification (NCBI taxonomy): domain Eukaryota; kingdom Metazoa; phylum Mollusca; class Bivalvia; order Mytilida; family Modiolidae; genus Limnoperna; species Limnoperna fortunei. The sequence continues at coordinate 58,020,346 of OX104124.1, forward strand.
ATTACAATGCACAGTTTGTAGATTTAGTTGTAAAACGGCAATAACCTAAATCAGTGCAGTAATAAAATATTCCAAGACCATATAAATACTGGGGTTGTAAATGACTGTCTGTCTGACATTGTAACTTATATATAGATTCCTGTTAGTATTTTAAGAAAAAAATTAATTGTGATACTATGTTTATGTACTTTACTCTCATTTAATACTTCACTACATTCTTACTTGGTGTTTGCATGCTTTGTTAAAAATGCTGGGAAGTATATTTCATATGTAGATAATATAAGGTCACAGACACTGAAGTGTTGTCATGCAATATAATATATAATTGTTATTCGCCAAACCGTCAAAATGTCTGTTTAAATATGAACTACTTTTCGAACGATAAAATAAATATCACCATTACTTTTAATTCCATTTATACAGATATCAAACAGTGTACGCAAACGCTTGCATAAATAAACTTGCATATGGTGTATGTAAGTTGCGACAAGTACAAAAAGGAAATGCAGTGCACGTTCAACAATCAGATACTAAAATATACCTTTTTGACACAGTAGTAGTATTTCCAAACACAGTTTTGTGTGATTTGTGAATTATTAAAACATTTAAGATTATTAAAAAGATGTAATGAACATTATAATTAACATTTTTAACTTTATATGTACAAAAAATACTAATTTTCATATGCTAACAATAGACGATGAACAATGAAGGTAATAATAAAATACCGAACACCAAGGAAACTGTTAAAGACAATCCTCAAATCAAAATCACAGAACCGACAATCTTTAGAATCAAAACCAAATATGTAGGAACTACATCAATGGTCCTGACTTGGTATAAGCATTTCACAAGAAATGGTGGGTTAAACCAGTCTAAAATAAGAAATCTGTACACGGTCAATATACAAATCTGCGCTGTGCTGGAATATTCGACTTGTTTTTCCTTCGGGACAGCTCTTCAACATCTAATAACCTTAATCAGTTGATTTAGCAAATAAATATAATTTTCTAATGTATTCAATCTTTATGTATAGAAGTCTCCAAATTCAAACAAGTAGGAGACAATGTCGTGGAGAAAGAAATGTAATTTTTCCTACAAAAGAATTACTTTCTACACAATTTTTGGAGTTACGCGACTGGGCAAAAAAAAATGACGCGGGATCATACTGTCACATTGAAACAAATTCATATTGTATGATAACTGTCTGATATGTATCAACCATTTCATACTCCTTATTTGAAGCATCATTACATAAATTCAAAACTATTCTTATAATAAATTTAAAAAAAAACTTTACTGAGATTTGACATATTTAAAAAAAGTCAATGTTGTTCTCTTGATTACAAATAAAGAATCGTTTAGTTATAGTGTACATTACAAAAGTTTGTGTTATATGCAGAATATTTTAATACTGCAAATACAATGAAATGTGTTAAATCTGATAACGCTTTCTACACTAGTCATCTACACCTAGACTTTACAGACAGCTTGATCAATAAAACTTCCGGCAAGAGAAATCGTGTCTTTGACAAAACTGTTGGTCTTTGTCGCAAGCGAGAATACATCATCCTTCATCAGAACTGTAACCATTGCATTTTTGAAAGAATTCTGAAAAGACAATTAATCTTACAGACGATGCATAAAACGCAGGAAACATTATTTATCGTTTTAAAATATCACGTATTTGTATAAAATATACACATACGTTCAATGGGTTCATTCAGAATAATGCATATAGCGTTTTAGTAGTTTAATTATTTGCATGTAATACGTAAAGCAAAACTGTTACAATTTAGCGAGCCCCGCTCACGGCTTCTCTGTTAAGGTTGAAATAAGTTACGCAAATATAGTGTTAATAATATTTCGCTCAACCAGACAGATTTACAAATTGACATCCCCCGGCCTGATTTTCGGGAAAAAGTATTAATACATTTCGGCGATATTTCATCAATGGCTTGTAATTACACGTAATAACAGGTTATTTATTTGACGCGAGTACCGTATCTTGGCTTAAGGTTTACAATTTATCATTCCTTGTATATTAATATCAAAATTGCTTTGCCTGAGAAGAAAATGTTTTAAATGATTTATGAGCCTGGACTGTTTTCTTTATACAGTATTGATATGAATTCCGAGACAAATCATATATGTTTTTATTATTAGCAATTTATGGAAATTTTGAAGGATTAAAATACCATTACAGTGCATTCAAAATTTGTTGGGGTATCATTTTTTAATACAACTTTATTATTATAAATATTATTTTCGATAACAAGGCTTAGGAAATTACTTGAATACTGAGATTAAGTAATTTGTATATGTTCGTATTTGTTATATGATATAAAGTCCTATAATTAGGTTTGTAAGACAGATATAAACGTATGATTTTCTTTAACACTGTTGTGAGGTAAAATTCTCCAGACTGTAGATAAAATGCAAGTAGTCACAGGTCTTTATGTGGTGACAAGACATCATCTATATAGCGAAATTTAACAATAAACACTGTAGATCAGTGTCTATTTTTTCGTTGTCGGTAGGTTTTCAAGGAACTAAGACTCATAAGAGCAAAGAAGTACGAATTAAAACGCCAACAGATTGCTGAAAAACTCGTCATTAAAACATGACACATATTTTGTCGATTGAAATGTATGATATTATTTGCAACAACTTAAAAATAAGCCGTTCATTTTTCCTTGATCAATGCATGGTTTCTAAGTGAACCACTTTATTTTAAATAAGTCGTTGTAATTACCCTAATTGATGATTATAAATTATACCTATTATACATCGATTAAAAAAAATGAATTTGGTCATCTTCGTTTTTGCATGGTTAAAAAAATGAACAAAATAATTTAAGCTTAGATTAAATGTTTTTCCAAGATTAATTGCAAGATAACAATATTAATGTATATGAGGGTGATGGTTTTTAATAGTTAAAATGGAATCGCGAAATGAAAAAAAGTCTTGTATCTTAAGTTATGTTTTTTCCCGGATAAAATTTAAATGAGGAGAATTCTCGTAGTTTTATATGGTATATACCATATATTTATGGTTAAAATTAAAATAGTCAACCACAACTACCGATATTTTATTTAACGTCACATGTGAAATAAATTTAATATCAAAGTAACTTTGTGGTTGTGACGAGTACTTTATGGTCAGACTGTCATGGTAAGCGAATGGAACAAACTCGTTATGATTAATTGTTTACAAACTATATAGTCAGCTTACATAAAAACAAACTCACAATATTCCTTCAGCTTTACAAACTGTAACTTTTTTCAAATGAAAGCTAACAATATACATTTTTCGTTGTTCTAAAGCTTGGATTTATAGTTTTCATGAAGTAATTAAGTCTACCTGAATAATTGATGTATTCTCCATCCTCAGTTTTGGCATAGTGTAGAATTTCCTCAACTTCTTCATCGGACATTTTGTCCCCGAGAGTAGTCATGCATCTGCGAAAATCACGAATAGATATTTTCCCTGTGCCTTCTTTATCTAGAACTTTAAATGCATCCAAAATGTCGCACTCTTCTTCCGATTTTGTGTAAATTCCTCCACGCTTTGTAACGAATTTTTCCACCTCTGCAAATGTTAGACGACCACTTGCTGAAAAAAATTATAATTATTCTGCTTGAGTGATTTGGATTATTTGTAAGTAGCATTTAGTAACGACTTAACATCCTAATAAATACCAGAACAGTAACAACCATCCTATATGTCGCAGTGATCGTTAGGTTCGATAAAAGCAGTTCAATGTAAAAAAATCCTCAGAGTTATTAGTAACCATTAGCATGTATGAAAAACATCTTTATTCGTCAATACTGTGTTTTAGACGGTATTTGTTATACGCAATTTTAGCAACAAAAAAGAGTTTTAACGTTGCATTCTGTTAATTTTATTTTCTTAACCATAACATCACAGTGGTGTAATTAATCAGAGAACATATTGGAAGCAAATGCCAGTTTACGTACCGAACGTCGGTATTTTTCTTCGGGTACTCTGGCTCCCCTAGTTTAAACTGGAAACCACGATATAGCTAAAAATTGCTGAAAGTAGCGTTAAACTTCATTCAAACAAACAAACCTAATGTAGTCTGAATACGACATATTAGAGATTGATTGAGTGTAGTATCCAAACAGAATACAATAGGTAACATATAAGTAATACACGTTGTAATCGCCGAATAAAGCAGTGTCCAGTTTTGGGGGGACATTTTATTCAATATTATGCTATGAAGTTTACAACTGCGTTTTATTGTATTGATAAGTGAACAGTATACAACATTCTCATCATTAAATTATTTTTTTGTTTTTGTTTGTCTGCTACTCTTAAAAATTATACATTTGATCATTTTAACTAGTCACCAACATTTCTATTATTTAGCACGTTTTGTCTCAAATTCCTGCTTTCGTGTCAGTTTTTCCAACAGTTTGGTATTCTATATTGTCAATGACTTGTTAGAAATCTGTGTAAGCTTCAAACACAATGACTTCTTGTTCGCCAATAATATCAAAACTTATTAAATTTGCCCATAACGATACAAGAAAGAAAAACAGTTAGTTTTGCATCTGATTTCAACGTGTTTTCAAAGTCTATTTGTCAGATTGTTCGATTGCTCTTATTTAGAATTTAAAATTTGAAACGTGCAAAGTATTAATCCTTAAGTAAAATGGATCCTTCAAATTAAGTCATCTCTGCTATATATAATTCTGCGTTTGACATAATTAATATAGTTCAGTGCCAATTTCTTTATTTGGGTCCTTAATCAACAATAAAAGTATACTCAGGTTGTGTTATCAGCTTTTTGATAGTATCGTAACTGAAATTTCCATATGGGGCACTAGTAAGTATATCTAGATTAATATAATACGGGTACAAAACTACACTGTATAATTTAAAAAAATAATATCTGACCAAAATCTCAAGTAAAATGTATATAGAAGCAAAAATTTAGAAAGAATAAAAAACATAGTTTTGTGACAAATTCTAGGTTGAGACATAGCGAAAACAAACCACAAAGTAAAAAATTCAATTAAATTGTTTGTGTTTCTTAGGTACTCCGGATGAGTAACCTGTTCTGCCTCTAATTACATACCCGTCGAGTTGCTCATAATCATTACTGTTTAAAATGTATTCCTTAGGAAACCTACTTTGGGCAAGAAAACATGGTATTTTGAATGGGGTGAACGGAAATGTCAACAATTTTTCAGCAATTTCGTGGAGTTTAGTTTTAATTGCAGAAAGCAGAAATACACAAAGAAAACTCCGAACCTTTCGTAGGAAAACTTGCAATCTTTGTCAATGAAAATTGTAGTCAAGCCAGTTTTGCCCGCAGTAAGGCTCAAACCCACAAAATCGATGCGAACGTGATCGATTGTATATAACTAGCTATCATGTTGTCACGGTCACAGAACTTCTGAAGAGATGTTTCCAGTCTAGATTCAACAAATGTGTTTAAATAGCGTACGGACCAACAAGACCTGCCTCGGAAATCGTAAAACGGATCGCAAGATCTAGCAAATCTTCACAATTTTGACATGTAAAAGAGGGAGATTATGGAATATTGCTATCAATTTACTAAAAGTTGCCAATTAGAAAGTTAAAGTCATTATGCTTGTAAAGATTTTAGTTTGTAGTTTCTATATGAGAACATGGGGAGGTCACTGATAAGGGAACCGCAATTTTTTGAAAGTTGTTTTTGGATGTTGTATCATCTATGGCAAAGTATGTTTTGTTGTATTCTTCATTTTGCAGAGGAGACGTCGTACAGTACACACGTTTATTAAATAGCAGCGCAATATATATCAAAGGGTCATGACTAATCACTAGGAATTTGTACGAAACCTACCTGCAACGTCCAATTCGCGCCTTGCTTCTTCGAGATCTCTTTCTGATGGATTCCAACCAAGGCAACGGAGAAACGATCCGAGGTCTCTTACTGACATCTTACCCTTTCTTGACACAAACATTCCAAATGCTTCCTTTAAATCTAAATGAACAATATAAATATGTTTGAAGTTTTTATATATTTTTATATGTGGTATAAAAGAAAACCATTAAATTAAAATGGTGGGTTATCTATTCAAAGGTGTTAGTAATAAAATAGTTGTTTGCCAATTCAATGTTTGTATGAGATTTTCCGACATTTGCAACAATTTGACGTCTAATTTGTATAATATTGCAAAAGAAATCCCGAACCTGAGAATATCACCGAGTTCTTGTCAATTAAGTTTGTAGTCAAGTCCACCCTACAGGAAGTTAAGTTTGAACTTTAAAAGCGAGTGCTAACAAGCATGCGATCAACTATCTAGAATATTGTTGAGTTTGTTAATTAAAATGTCTACATAATGCCAAGTTTTCAAGCCAAATGTGTAAACTGTTTTAGCCATAGTTTTAATTAGGTGTACCTTTTTTATTTTTGTTGTTGGACGCATATAAAACGCAAAATACAGACAAGTTTCTGAATTAGCCAAGTGACAAATTAATTTATCATTGCTCAAAGCGCATGAATATGACCAAAAATAGCCGACATAGTCAATATTAGCTGTTATAGGCTTTAAGTAAATTATCGTAGCAATCCGAAAGTACTTGTACTTCTTGTGTACTTAAATTGATGCAAGTCTTATATAGTTCATACCATACAAAACTATCACATGTGAGTAATTAAGTGTATTGTATACTTTGTTGAACATTGTTTTATATTCATTTATTACAAATCGACTAACTGTCAGTCTTAAGTAAATAATATGACTTGTTTGACCCAAAACATTTTCCAAGCCTGTAAGAAATAGGCTTTGCGTAAAGTTTACATGATCAAATCAAAGTGTTGTTAAATTTTAGACTCGATCTAAGATTGTTTGTTTGTTTACATACAGTTTTATTTACCTTCAGCAATGTTGAGCTGTATCAGGATGTATAATATTTATTGTGGTAGTAATATAAAACACCCGGTAAACCCTCCAAACTTCTGCTATCCTTGTCGATTGTATAGCCTACCCGAAGTTAGACTTGAAAACTTAAGCGCTGCAGTGCTGATAATCAATACCTGTATTACATAACTACTAGCTTAACCACTGGCTCACCGAAGATCTAATATCAAAATGACTGTGGATATTTTTCTCCCACCGAATGCAAAATAAAAAGAATAGGTTTGTATGCTTATCTAGAAGCGGTCCGTCCTATCTGGTGGATATATATTATTTAAACACAATAGCTTTAACTCCTTAAAGGTCTTAAAACAATACGTTGGCGTCCAAAAATGTAAGCATTAAGTAACATTCAGCTTCAGTAACTGATTTAGTTATCATTACTAATAACAGTTTACTGCAAACTTCAGACACTAAAGTATTCCCTCGAAATGTATGCAGTCTGTCCAACATTGTACCTTACCTTGTTTTTGATCTTCGTTTAATTCTTCTATATCGTCAAGCGACAATGATCTTTTGGACTGAAATTATACAAAGACAATGTTCAGATCTTTTCATTCATGTTAAAATGCATAGACTTGGAAATAACATTTTGCGACATGATTAAAACTGATTCAAACAAGTACACTGATAGTGAAATACATTTATTTTACATGCTCTAGTTTCTCTTTGACAATTTACTATTTGAGTGCAACTTACAATTTTTCGACAATGAGAACGAATTTTGCTTAACTTTTCGATGACTTTGTTACAATTGATATAAAGTAGTATTTTTTAAAAGCCGACATCAAAGTAACAAGATAACAATGTAAACCCGAAACAAAGAATTTCACATTGTAAAACATAGAAATCGTGTAAGCACTGATTAATCCCAAATATATTCAGTACTAACAGAATATATATCCAAGTAAACATTAGATATAGGACCAAGACAGATTGTATAATATATTTTTCTCAACCTTTGATGTTTTTATTTCTCTGTAATCGGAGAAAACATTTATAAACTTAACATTCCACTATAACACAAGTCAGCGTGTTTTGGTGGAGGCGTTTTGCGTAAAACAAACTGCTTACCGCGTATAGTATTGCTTACGCTCCTTTTATAAATCAAAACATTAAAATTGAAATCAACAATTATTTCCAGCTATTTAGTGTTTTGAAAGGCGTCTGGTAATTTTTTAACAGGGGGATTTTCCATACTAAATTGAACGGAAGTGTAAGCTAGATTCAGTCGATTTTTGTTCTGTTCGAAACCTTTCGGGTCTGTAGTTTCCGGTTGACTTGGCAACAATGTCGCGGTAAAGCCGAAACCTATAGTACCTCACGAAAGCAGACGAACGTTTGTAGGCCTCTTTAGAAACAAACATGGCTGATTTACAATGTACCCCATAATATTGCTGGACAATTTGTAAAATGTTAACAACCTAGGCATAGTATTTACTATGAAAAATATTGGCGTGGAACCTAGAAATGGGGAATTGTATAATAATCCAAAACGTACAAACAGATTACAAACACGCAACAATCATTAAGTACGTTTAGTATGATGTGGACATGAAACCAATCGGGTGTTCTGTTAACAAAATCAACATACCAACCCATTTTGTGTCACACATTTCCCGCATTAATGACATTGGAGTATGCTATAAAATTACCAGATGAATATTGATGTTTGTAAACTATAATATAGCCTTTTCTCGGGTAACTTTATGTCAGGTAGCCTTTAAAATGTTAATTTTAAATATAACAAAATCTTTGCTTATTTCCATAAAATGATTCTAGACATTATTTTTCAAATATTTGTATTGTATTGTCATACATAATTATAAAATCATGGATACTTTAAACGAAGGTACAACAGCAAAACAAATAGACTATTTAAACAAAAACCCAAAAATTAAGTTACCCGAGACCTCACTAAATGAAGGTAATAACAAACAACCGAAAGAAAACTGTCAAACAAGACAATCCTCAAATCAAAGTAACCGTCAATTTGAGAAATAATAAACCCAAAATATAGCCAACTACAGCATAGGGAAATATTTTGAGTTTTATTTTTAGAATGTTTAATTGTTCCAGAAGTCAGTCATTTAATTTAAAGTTCATTTGAAGATTTCGTCGCTACATGCAAATGGAGTCCAATTACAATAGTCAAGCAATTTCAACAACTCATTCGGGATTACGGTGTTGATAAAGGTCTTAATAAAGTTTGACAGTTGATAGGCATTCTACAGAGAGGAATTTCTAACATAATCACTAAGACGCTTTACACCTGGTCTCAAGCTATTTAAAGTGACAGTTTACAACTTAAATTGCAAATTTGTTTATGTGATGACGTAGAAATAACACATTAAGGCTAATGTGTGCAAAATTCCCTTTTATTGTGAAATATGTTTAAAAATAGATTTAAAGTGAAAATGGGTTTGTTGGTTGTCAGAGCTTATTTGATTGGATTTTGTACTTGAATGGTAAATGATACTAAGGCCAAACTGTCGTCATGCAATAAATGAGTTTTAATTAATAAATATTTCAAATTTCTGAACAAGTTATAGAGTATAATCTATTCAGAAAATTTAAAAAGTAAACGGCATAAGAAACCATCATGTAACGCAGTGAAGTTATACTGTATGTCGTATTAGATATCAGCTTACAAAGCAGGTTAAATTACCGACCGCAGGATCTACAATAGCATAGAAGTTGTGAAATGTACACACCATACAATGGAGCTGCTGGAATGTTGCCGTCAATGAACGGGAAGTTGAAAATTGGAAAGTTGAAGTCATCACGTTTGTCGTATAGTCTAGTTTGTATTTTTCCCCAAGTCTTTTTCTAGAAGTAGGTCTAAGTAAGAGGCTGACCTCAGTGTATTGATGGTCTCATTAATTTCAAGCTAGCTGAGGTAAATCGAATGCAAATAGCCACCAAATTTAGCATTGTTGAGGGACAAAACAACATCAATATAGCGAAATGTAGTTTTTCTACCAATTTAGTATATTTATATTATTTTCGTAAAAGTGTGATCGCCTCACAATGTACACAGTAGTTCAAAGAATTAGTCAATATATATGTGGCATACACTTTTTAAGTGTTGAATGAACGTTTAATAATGTGTTATCCTCGGTAATTGCTGATCAATGTTAGAAAGATATGCAACTCACAGAAATGTTAGTATTTTCTACATTTGCCTAAACATTTTCTACTGTTCTAGATATAGTACAATCCAATATTATGCATATGGCAAAAAATTAGTTTAACTTCTAATATAACAAAAAGTCGCCTGATTGTAACAATTTATCTGTCTGTATATTGATTTCTCTTCTTATTTGTTCTTTCAACTTGTGATAAGTCATAAAATTCACGTGTTGATGTCAATTTACTGGTCATGCATTAAGTAGCAGGTATTTAGAGCACGATAAAGTTTGTGTTTGTATTTTTTATTTGCATTTAAAAACTCGCTTTTACATAATAAGGGTAAACATATATGCATCTTCATTTTCTGGTAAGGATTATCTTGGATTAGTTTCAATTTGAAATATATCTAAAATATTGCTTGCTGGGCGTTAAACATCAACCAATCGATCAGTCAATTTTAAACAAATATCAAGGGACAATTACAAATCCAGATACAGACAAAAATATACTACGCAAAAACCCCCCAAAACTCAGGCGCTCCGGGCGAGTTATCAGTGACGGCCTCTAATTGGACACCCGTCAAGTTAACTCATTGTCATGTCTAGGAAAAGGAGAAATCTAGATATAGGAAAGTGTACATAAGATTGTAAAATGTCCGTTAGTATTTGAGACATTGTTTTCAAATGTTCTCATGTGTTAGTATCTAAACAGTAATTAACTTACGTGCGAGCTCATAGAAAATTATATAATTTTACATCATGTGAATGGATAGACATGTCTTTATTCAATTATAAAAGCAATTTTGAGAGCTAGTTGACAGTTCTTCTTATCGCATTATCTTATCGGGAAGGCATTACACCAAAGAAAATATATATCGATTCCTTTAGAAACCATTATTATAACATGAAATTTTAATACGATAGTTGTAGAAATTTTATCGGGATAAAATAACGGAGTGGTATAAAACGTGTTGACTGAGCTTAATATATATTATTACCTAATAGTATACTAAATACGTATTTTTTAGTTTTTACTATAATTTTGAAATCTTATTATAAGACTTTGCACCGGGCAATAGAACGTCGGCGGGGAATTGCACGCGCGATCTATTGCCCTGTAATTTTGTGATCTATTGCCCGCGACCTCTGTGACCTGATATTTGGTTCATACGATTGGTCAATTTCGATTCATGAATATTTAGTAGGTTAAAACGCTCTACTGATCAGACGATAATAAAAACAAACATGGCCACGTCTGGCAGGTTCGCACGACTTGATGATGATGATTTGGAACATTTATTGGACAATAAGGATTCAAAGAACACAAAAACTGCAATAAGAGCCTCTGTTAATATTCTTATGGAGTACTGTGACAGTGAAAACAGAGAAACGTGTACCAAACAATTTGTACATTCAAAATGTCAAGGAACTTCACATTCATTACCATTGAGGAACTAGACTCGATTACTTTTTCAAATGATTTTTCATTAATAGTTTGTTTTGTTCTAAGTGGACATTTCGAGATTAAATGTGATTCAATATGTCAAAACTTGGATTTTCTTTTGGATATATATAACTCTCAGTTACCATTGAATGAACTGGGCTCCATTATGTTTTCAAATGAGACGTTATTTATTGTTTGTTTTGTTCCTAGTTTCAGAAAAACAACTGTTACTGTTATCCCTCATTCTTCTTCAAAGCCAAAAAAGTTGCATTACAAAAAAAAAAACAGAAATCAGGCAATAGTTCAATAGAAAAGTTTGCAGATGACAATTAGGTAATAAAACAGTTATTTAATGTGTATCTGGGCAATAGACCGGAAGTTTTTCCCCTCGGTACTGGAAACAGCTCAAAATGTTCTATTGCCCTCAGCCGTTGGCTTCGGGCAATAGAACATTTTGAGCTGTTTCCAGTACCTTGGGGAAAAATATTCCGGTCTATTGCCCAGATACACATTAAATAACTGTATACTGTTACATATTATATGTACTTAAAGTGTTTAATAAATACTTAGACCAACTAGTTAGATAGGTAACGCAAAACGGATTAAAATCCTATTATAAATGCGCAACATAAACTCTTTGACGTCAATGCATGATTATAAATGTTTTGTGTATATTGGTGCTATGTCGTCGACGTTTTTCTAATTCAAATATGAAAATATTTAATTTATTGTAACGAAATAATTTTTTTCGTCCCCAATTTTAGAGTGATCACATGACATGATTGGAAAGGTTGCCCACATCTGACACATGAATTCCGGAATTTACTTGAAGTGCATTGTCGGCTGATGACGACAGTACCTTCGCAGGTTTTCTAGTTTACAAAGTGATTGTGGGTAACTATATGGACCTACAAAAGCAAAGCAGGTGTCAAAATATCCCTTCATTTATATTATAAACCTTAATATGTGTTCATCCTTTTCGATGTCCCAATGTAAAAAAGCAGAAGACAGTAAAACGTGAATAAAACATTATAGGAAAGAAAAACGCGTGGCAAAAAAGCAAAGAAAATCAACAAAAGGGGTTATTGTATCTTTTTATCATACGTTTAAAGAATAATAGGTACGTTTTTGGGAAAGACCGGTTGATCTTTCACGAGTGATAGAAATTTTATGTCTTTTCGCGAGTGGAGCGCAGCGGAACGAGCCAAAAGACATAAAAATTTATATCACGAGTGAAAGTTCACACGGACTTTCCCAAAAACGTATGAAAGTACCTATTTCTTCCGTAAACCAACAACTTTCACCTATAGACTCTCCATTGTTTCAGACTCCATTGTCTCTGACGTCCAATCAGAACGCCTGAAATAATGAACGTCATAGAAGAACGTTGTAATGCTTCCATAACAACGTTCTTGTTTCTGGCGTTTTGATTGGATGAGACAGCAAGTACAGATGTGTGCGCGTGAGCTCATCTGTACTGGGTCATCTGTACCAGAAATCAGCCATTTACGGAAGAATGGTCTTACCGTATTTAAAATTTCATCAAAGATACCAAGGTTAATAGAATTTGCGTAATCATAATCATTTTGTGGATTCGCTAGAGGTTACTGCAACCGTTAGTACTTAATGTCATGCTGATGTACATGTAATAAGTTTTCAAGGTGCCTGGAACTCAATGTTTGTTACATTCTGATTATAAACTGTTTTTAGCAGTCTACTATGTAAACAATAGTGATTTCCGTATCATACATCAGGATATAACTAGTTTTCACCTGGAACGACATGTTGTGGTATTCAGACAGAAACAATCGATAGATTTAGATATTATTTAATGCAATGACATTTTTGCAGTTTAATTTTCGTAAAAGGCTTTAAAACATTTTTTTAATTACGACAAAAAAATTTAAATTGCACATATTTGATCAAAGAAAAACATTAAACAGCGATCGGTAACGTTTAAACATTCTGTATTAAAAAAATTTTTTTTCAAATTTTCTTTTAAAGGCTTTATATGCTTACTTTACAATGCAATAACATTATTTCAGTAACAAAACTGAAATAAATTTCATTTTTCGTACATGTTTTTATACTTTGAAAAACAAAACTTTGCTAATAGTTTAAAAATTGCCCTGCAACATTACTCGGTAATTTGACCGTCTTTATAAATCACTTTTGCAGTCGCTACAGAGCCACATATAATCTAGACTTTACTAACTGCAATAAACATAACTAATAAAAAATCTGTTATAGGTATGTGATTTTGTTTTTTTTAAGAGGTTTAACGCCACTTTCATCAATATTTAGCTATATTATGGGGTTAAGGTTTTATTGGTGGAGAAGTCCGGAGAACCCAGAGAAAACCCCTGCGGTAGGAAAACTGGAAATCTTTGTCAATTAAGATAGGAGTCGAGTACATTTGCCCGCTATGAGACTCGAACCGCAACCTCAGTGTTGACGGACCACTTGATCAATAGTAGATTGCTAACTACCTTGACCACCGTTGTAACTATGACCTTAACTCATAACATTATAAAACGTTGCCTTTAAATACTCCATACACACAATTATAGCATTTCGGATTTTTTGTTAGAATTTCACACATAGCTTTTAAGGTCTTACGACACGTTTCTCTTATATCTTTGCCAAAAGCACAATTGAGTCGTATAAAACGTTTTCTGTCGATTGTTCTCCTAATGCGTAAAATTCGACATTAAGAGTTGCTCAAACAAGGATTTCTCGTACCCTAACTTGATGTCATCTAATCGAACGTTCTATAGCATCACTAAGACTTACTAGATCATTATGAAACATCTATCTTATCAAATGCAAACAGATTTTTTCTGCAGACACGACGATTAGTAACTCCACGGAGTACATGTACCCGGCGCGGACAAGTAGGACCGCGGACAACTTGGATCGTGACAACTCGTACCGTAGGTAGTACCAATCGGCCCGTACATAAAAGGACAACTCGGACTGTAGATAGGACCACTCGGCCCGTAGATATATAATAGGACAACTCGGACTGTAGATAGGACCACTCGGCCCGTAGATAATAGGACAACTCGGACTGTAGATAGGACCACTCGGCCCGTAGATAATAGGACAACTCGGACTGTAGATAGGACCACTCGGCCCGTAGATATATAATAGGACAACTCGGACTGTAGATAGGACCACTCGGCCCGTAGATAATAGGACAACTCGGACTGTAGATAGGACCACTCGGCCCGTAGATAAAAGGACAACTCGTGCCGTAGGTAGTACCACTCGGCCCGTAGACAATAGGACAAATCGGACTGCATACATATGAATACTGTGATTAAAAACTGATAGTTCTGTTTAAAATATTTATACATTTTTAATTGCTATTGGAGTTGTTTTACTGGAATGTAAAATTATATTAATTAAATAAACGTTAAATGTTACGATAAGATATCAAGAAAAATGCCAGTTGAACTTACAACTCAATTAAATACATTATTTAGTAGTATTTAGTTGAAATGCTGTATAACCATCTCGGGAGTATTATTAGAGGCAAAAAAATTGCTCACTCTTCCATAGCACAAGAGTGCAGCCATATTTTTATTGTTTAGTTTACTTATTTATGGTTGTTTTGTTTTGTTTTGTATTTTGTTTATTTCATTTTTTTGTAGGGCGGGATGTTCTGCTTTCTGTGGTATATATTTGTCTTATTCCATATGTTTTGTCACTGTTCTGCTGGTTTTCGGTCACCGGATCACTTTTCTTCTCTTGCTCTGCGACAACAAACCTTGTCTTGTAGCAGCCTTGCACATGATCACACGAATCCATAATATAGGCCAAATATTTATTAATTGCTCAACTTTTTAGAATACCATAAATGAGAGGCATTTGCTTTAATTTCATTTTTAACCCAACTTAATATTAAATAAAGACAACACTTGCCAACTACAACACAAAATTATTCGACAATTAATATCTTACTATGTTTCGCAGCAAACCTAAGCCGGAACAAATTCAAAGTAAATGTTAGCAATTTTACCTTATTATGATTTTAAATTACTAATAAAGACATAATTATTGCAAAAAAAAACCAAATGTGGAGTTTGTATTTTGATTTTAAAACAATTTGTGAAAGATCAATAAAACATTTACTGTTGAGTACTTAATATTTAGTTGTTTGTTTGATATATTTTTCCCGTGACTTTCATCACTTTTTCAGTTTATATTGAAACAGGAAACCGATTTACCCATCAAAACCCCGACTTCCGACAGGAAAACTGACAATCCTTATCAATAAGATTTTAAGTCAAGCATACATTGGCCGCAGTTAGGGTCGAACGCACAACCACAGCGTTGACACGCCTGCTATAAATAGCAGGAACAATTAATTAGACCACGTGGAACATTAACATATTTAATATTATTATTTTTCTGTATAATTATCGATTATCTATTGGATTAAAGGAAATCACGTGATATTCTATTTTCAGTCGTACAGCATGCTGTAAAATTTTTTTAGACTTGACCTATGACCTATCGTCTGTAAACAGTTGTTTTCAAAATGGCGACGTCTAGGTTCGCTACCGTAGAGGGCGAGGAATTGAACTCACTTTTTGAGAATGAAGATGCATTAAATACAAAGCGGACTACTATGACAGCGGTAAAATTGTTCAGGGAATATTTAACTTCCAAAAATTTGTCAGCGGAATTTGAATCTTTCTCCTCGGACGAGTTGGATGCGAGACTTGCAAGCTTTTACGTTGAAATGCGTAGCAAAGATGGCCAATTGTACAAAAAATCCACAATGGCATCTTACAGAAGTGGTCTTCAGCGGTATCTTCGAAACAAGAGGAATGATGAAATTGACATTAAAAGCAAAACTGTATTTAATAAGTCATCAAAAGCATTTAAGTGTATGGGAAAAGAATTGAAACGGCAAGGCAAGGCGGCAGTGGACCACCACCCTCCTATCAGCGATGGCGATCTGTCAACGTTATATGACTTTCTACTTCAAGACAACCTGGAAGATGCCCAATTACTACAATATAAGGTAATAAATAAATTTTATTTTAAATTTTGCTATTCATCAATCTAGATTTCATGTACATGTAGTTCATTTTCTACATTTATTTAATTTACATGTAAAAGAATTTTATCAAACTAAATTTTAATATGATTTGTTTCATTTTCTATTTACAGGTATTTATTGATCTCATGTTGCATTTCGGGAGGAGAGGTAGAGAGAATCTGGCAAATTTAACAAGGTCAGATTTTGCTGTTAGGCGAGATGATGAGGGATGCTTGTATGTGTACCAGACCAAAGATGAGCAGACCAAAAACCACCAAGAAGATTCAGAGAAATCATCTGATGGCAGGATGTATGAGAAAAAAGGTAAAATTGATTAACTGTGACCTTTCTTTAAAATGGGTAGAACAAAATTACCTGAAAATGGAAAAATCTATAGAAAATCAACAAATTCAGATAACAGAACAGGTGATAAACTACCAGAGCACTGGCCATCTCAATGGTTTGGACATGGTTCAGCCATTTCTATAGAAAAGATGACATAAACCTTGTATTACGACACGGTCGGACAAAATAATTCATTTAAATTGAAGTTTTTAAAAATTACAACATTATTCACATAAACCATTTTCACATATATTTTTTTAACGTAGACAAATATTGAAATAAACTTCAACCAAAGATTCTCTGAAGCATCTTAAACATTGTTGAACACACATCAGGCTAATGTTTTTGTGTTATTTTGTTGTATGAGATTTTTTTATATTGTACCTATAAAATCTTTTTATGCCAAAAAAGAGTGCTACTAGATTTGATGCCTAATTACATTTGTACTGTTTTCGTCGGTTATAATACTTATATTAATGACTGCCACAACTCAACTTTCTGTTGACCAAAAACAGAAATAAGCCCATCAAATGTCATGAATTTCATGCCCAAATGGTGTGATATTTTTTATTGAACTATCGTAAAAATAGGTAATATTTAATAACAATTTTTTTTTCAGCAACATTGGAATGCCCAGTTAGGTCATTTGTGAAATATCTGCGCCGACTAAATCCGAACTGCAATAAGCTTTTCCAAAAAGTGAGGAAGGAACCAGTAGATAGAGTCTATTACGATAACGTTCCTCTAGGACACAATAGACTAGGATCTTTTATGCCAGAACTTAGCAAAGCTGCAAAGTTAAGTCAGATGTATACAAATCATTCACTACGCGCCACGACAGTCCATGTTCTTGACAGCGCTCAGATCCCTAGTCGCCATATTATGACGGTCACTGGTCATAAAGCAGAAACTTCACTCAAAACTTACTCTGGAAAAACAGATGAATCAACCAAACGTCGTATGTCAGAAATTATCAACAAAAAACTGGAAACAAAGTCAAAAAATGTGCTTGTCAAAAAATCAACAAATGTTATTGAACAACTTTTGGAGGAAATGACAGTCATGGTAACACAACTGACCAGTAGCCAAACTGAAACATTTTTCACAGATATTTCAAGTGATAAATTACCAGTTAATGAAAACACTGATACAGATGACAAAGAGAACTTTCTAAATGATTTCATGTTTAACGATCAAGAAAACAGTGTTGAAAATCCGTTTAGTTTGCAATTGATAAACACTACAAAACCGACTTCTACTGACATATCAAAAGCTACATCTACTTTTTCCACCAATACATGTAGCTCATCACTTTCATGTGCACCAAGAAACCTGCCTATGCCAGTGTTCAACAACTGCTCTAATATAACCGTTAATTTCACGCTGCCATTTCCAAAACAGTAAAAACTTTCATTAAGTTCACAAATGTTATTTGATTGAATTTTGTTGTTATGTTTTCATTATATAAAATTTGCTCTAAACAACTTTATTTACTTGCAGTGCCCATTGGGGGAAAAATAATAAAGCAATTGTAGCATGATGCTTCGGTCGATACGAAATTTTATCGCACTGACCAAGAACAATATCGACCGCGGACTTCGTCCTTGGTCGATATTGTTCTTGGTCAGTGCGATAAAATTTCGTATCGACCTCAACACCATGCTATAATTGTATAGTATTGCAGAAAAAACTGGAGCCCAAAATCATGTCAATAATTTTTGGTAAATAATTTTAAATTAACATCAACAAAATTAACCAAAAGGAACGATTAAAAAATAACGTAATGATTAATTAAACACGATCTGCACTGTTAAATAGAAACAGTCGGTATTATATATTAACCAAAAATACATAACGTATGCATATTAATGCTATTTCAAAATTAAGACTTGCTATGTCATTATTACGACATAGCTATGTCGGTATGACGACATAATTTTTAACGATCCGTATCGGCTTCCATACATAGACATACAATAATAGACAAAAACTTATAATAATTAACAAAAGAAAAATGTGTTTTTGATACAATTTAATGTTTTAATATAAATATATATCAGGGGGGGCGCCATGGTGGGAGGGTAGTTCGCCCCCAGAAGCTGGTGAGATTTAAGCGATTGAGAAGGTGTTGAGGACTACAAATTTTAACATTTTTAACACACGCTCGCTCTCTCTTTATATTCTCTCTGTCATTCTTCCTTGTTTTGCTCACTTTCTCTTTCTATTCTCTTCTTAAAAGGGGGGGGGGGTCGGGGCGAACGTCACTTACGCCCTCCTGTTGATCCGCCACTTTTTATTGCCCAGTCATTTTGCACCATATATTTTCATTTTGATCGGAATGATATTTTGGGTTTCCTTTTCCAAAGCATTATATATGCCATCTTTGGACGTAGGTGTACGCACCTCTTATCAGAAACTGCTTGCAGTTTTGAAGTTAACATGGGAAACACTTTAGGTGTAAACGGATGTCAAACAAACCTAAATTATCTATCATTTTTGTCATCTTCTCAATAAATACCTTTTTGGTAAGTTATTTTGCCAGATTAAGTCTATTATGATAGCGGAACAATACACTTTATTATGTAGATTTATTAATTGAATAGTGTTTTAACTGATTTTTACTTAAATGTTTGATTTCCTTTTTCAGTCCTGTGTCTTGGTCTGAATTCAGGTTTTGTCACTACCCTATCGTTTTCGATTTTTGTTGTACGGTCGGTTTTTCTTACACTTTACAATAAATAATGCAGTGTATTTTTAACATCTTATAAATGATTTTATACAAATATAGATAAAACGGTTTGTAAGGCTAAAAATAATTGAATAATTGTCTATAATTTAGACAACATCAAAATGTTAAGAGAAGTGTAAATTGAGCATATTAAGATGAGTTCACAAAATTAAAGACTTTGAGTAGACGGAGTTGGCTAAGACAGAAATCACATGAACTTTACCTTAACTACTTGATGTTTAACACTACATGGAGCCGACGCTCGTCTAGGGGCAGCTAGTCGTATATGTTTCATCTTCAATTGGACTAGCTTCCACAGTAGGTACGGCTTGGTGTGGTTTTCAATTTTTTCTAACAAACAATGCTGCACTGGACTACTTGTTATCGACTCTATCCTTATGTAAAACCAATCGCCTTTAATACACTTTTTAATTCAAACTCCAGCCTTTATGTATAGAACTAACAGAGTTGTCAATTTGTGCTATTCTTTAATATAGGATTTTGATATGTTTCACTGTTTTTTATATTGAAGGCAGCGACAATATGAGGAGTACACTATAATATCTCTGATATATTGGTCAACTGTTTATTATGTCGTGGTAAACACTGTAGACTACAATACAATATAACGTCTCTGTGATACAAATATGTTCCTCTTTTAAGCATTTATAATTATCCTATGTAGTTAAAAAATTTTAATTCACATTAAAAATGGTCTTTCCCAACAATGTGTCGATATGTTACGTCTTCAGTCTCGTCGTTAAACTACACATATACTCGACACGTTTTACGGCAAGTTTCCTAGTAAGGTGGTTCTAATCTACTTAATTTTCCCTTTCGAGGACAAATTTTCAGACTGATCAACCGAATGATTGTATTAAGATTTTTACGTACAACCAGGTATTGATTTATCCACGTGACAGCACACGACCTTCCCAGCAATAACATCCAAGCTGCTTCAGTGCGATACACTGGATTAAAGATGATTAGTTTCCTCACAACTCTGCCTTGAAATGTGCTTCTTAATTGGTATACTAGTTTTATTATAAAAGCACGGCGATATGAAGCGATAAAACACAATGACTGACTGACTATCTGTTGTAAAACTTAAAAAAGAACATCTAAAAATGGATTTTTCGGAAAAATAATATAACACGTTCTGTTTAACAAGACCAACTGTACAGCGTACTCGGGTTTATTTGTTTTTGTTGTTTTCGTTTCAGATTGATGTTTTAATGACGTTTTAAGATACGTACTGATTTCAGTTTTCCGGGTTATCGTGGCAAATGGAACTTTTAGTGCAAGAAATTTTAAATGTACTAAGTCAACACCTGACAAGAATTGGTTTTCTAAAGACAAAACGAGCGAAGACATACATAAGAAAAAAAACATACTAAGGTAGTCGACTAGTCGATGATAGCAATATAGTAGGCTTGTAGGTGATACAAATATAGTAGGCTAGTCGGTGATACCAATATAGTAGGTTAGTCGGTGATACCAATATAGTAGGCTAGTCGGTAATACCAATATAGTAGGCTAGTCGGTGATACCAATATAGTAAGCTAGTTGGTGATACCAATATAGTAGGTAAGTCGGTGATACCAATATAGAAGCCTTGTAGGTTATACCAATATAGTAGGCTAGTCGGTGATACCAATATAGTAGGCTAGTCGGTGATACCAATACCAATATAGTAGGCTTGTAGGAGATACAAATATAGTAGGCTAGTGAGTGATACCAATATAGTAGGCTAGTCGGTGATACCAATATAGTAGGCTTTTAGGGGATACAAATATAGTAGACTAGTCGGTGATACCAATATAGTAGGCTTGTAGGGGATACAAATATAGTAGGCTAGTCGGTGATACCAATATAGTAGGCTAGTCGGTGATACCAATATAGTAGGCTTGTAGGTGATACAAATATAGTAGGCTAGTCGGTGATACTAATAAAGTAGGCTAGTCGCTGATACCAATATAGTAGGCTAGTCGGTGATACCAATATAGTAGGCTAGTCGGTGATACCAATATAGTAGGCTAGTCGGTGATATCAATATAGTAGGCTGGTCGGTGATACCAATATAGTAGGCTAGTCGGTGATACCATTATAGTAGGCTAGTCGGTGATATCAATATAGTACGTTAGTCGGTGATACCAATATAGTAGGCTAGTCAGTGATACCAATATAGTAGGCTAGTAGGTGATACAAATATAGTAGGCTAGTCGCTGATACCAATATAGTAGGCTAGTCGGTGATACCAATAGTAGGCTACTCGGTGATACCAATATAGTAGGCTAGTCAGTGATACCAATATAGTAGGCTAGTCAGTGATAACAATATAGTAGGCTTGTAGGTGATACAAATATAGTAGGCTAGTCGGTGATACTAATATAGTAGGCTAGTCGGTGATACCAATATAGTAGGCTAGTCGGTGATACCAATATAGTAGACTGGTCGGTGATATCAATATAGTAGGCTGGTCGGTGATACCAATATAGTAGGCTAATCGGTGATACCATTATAGTAGGCTAGTCGGTGATATCAATATAGTACGCTAGTCGGTGATATCAATATAGTAGGCAAGTCAGTGATACCAATATAGAAGGCTAGTAGGTGATACAAATATAGTAGGCTAGTCGGTGATACCAATATAGTAGGCTAGTCGGTGATACCAATAGTAGGCTACTCGGTGATACCAATATAGTAGGCTAGTCAGTGATACCAATATAGTAGGCTAGTCAGTGATACCAATATAGTAGGCTTGTAGGTGATACAAATATAGTAGGCTAGTCGGTGATACTAATATAGTAGGCTAGTCGGTGATACCAATATAGAAGGCTAGTCGGTGATACCAATATAGTAGACTAGTCGGTGATACCAATACCAATATAGTAGGCTAGTCGGTGATACCAATATAGAAGGCTAGTCGGTGATACCAATATAGTAGGCTAGTCGGTGATATCAATATAGTAGGCTGGTCGGTGATACCAATATAGTAGGCTAATCGGTGACACCATTATAGTAGGCTAGTCGGTGATATCAATATAGTACGCTAGTCGGTGATACCAATATAGTAGGCTAGTCAGCGATACCAATATAGTAGGCTAGTAGGTGATACAAATATAGTAGGCTAGTCGGTGATACCAATATAGTAGGCTAATCGGTGATACCAATAGTAGGCTACTCGGTGATACCAATATAGTAGGCTAGTCGGTGATACCAATATAGTAGGCTAGTCGGTAATACTAATATAGTAGGCTAGTCGGTGATACCAATATAGTAGGTTAGTCAGTGATACCAATATAGTAGGCTAGTCGCTAATACTAATATAGTAGGCTTGTCGGTGATACTAATATAGTAGGCTTGTCGGTGATACCAATATAGTAGGCTAGACGGTGATACCAATGAAGTAGGCTTGTCGGTGATACCAATATAGTAGGCTAGCCGGAGATACCGAGACAGTAGGCTAGTCGGTTATACCAATACGGTAGGCTAGTCGGCGATACCAATAAATTAGGCTTGTCGGTGATACCGATATAGTAGGCTAGTCGGTGATACCGATATAGTAGGCTAGTCGGCGATTCCAATAAATTAGGCTTGTCGGTGATACCGATATAGTAGGCTAGTCGGTGATACCAATATAGTAGGCTAGTCGGTGATACCAATATATTAGGATAGTCGGTGATACCAATATAGTAGGATAGTCGGTGATATCAATATAGTAGGCTAGTCGGTGATATCAATATAGTAGGCTAGTCGGTGATATCAATATAGTAGCCTATTCGGACTATTCGAAAGTCGGTGATACCAATATAGTTGGCTAATAGGTGATATCAATATAGTAGCCTATTCTGACTATTCGATAGTCGGTGATACCAATATCTGTCATCCTCCCATGTGCAAGCACTGTTGACGTAATTCTGCATTGGTAAAATACTAGTACTTGTAATTCAAGATAAAATTGTATTCTTTCTGTGTCGTTGCTTATCGTTTACATAAACGATTCTCTTTACATTACTGTTGGTTAACAAAACACAATAAATGGTCCGTTTCGTATTACAAGTATTAACGCGTTTTATTACATAAATAGATTGGCGGAAGATTACGTGAAAATCGGTTGAAGAAAATAACCCGAGACACAAGTGATTTATTTATATTAATGCCTTGATTCTGTTCGGTAATGAAACACTAGATTTATAATTAAAGTGATACAAGAAGCCAGATTTAAGGTATAATTGACCACGAGATCATATTTGGTGTCCCGGATGTCCATTGTTTTTCAATGGAGCAGACCTCTGTAATGTTCGGCAAACATCGGAAATACTATTTGACTTTTATCATTAATTAGCAATACATTGATTTAATAAAGCTGTATTTCCTGGTCGACAAATAAAATTAAACGGTAACTTCAATTGTGGGTCGGATACCTTAAATCTAATCTTTTACCATCTTACTCTGATGTGTGTCATCAATTGATAACATTTCAATGAATGCACTTCTACATCATGACAAGAAAAAACCTTAAATGATGAAACGGGGTGGAATATTTTAAACTATCAAGTTATTTTTGTATTGCTCTCTCGTTTATGAATAATACTGGCAAAACTGTGTTGTAACTAAATGTAAACTAACATGCCGTTCTTCCCGCACATCATGCATCAAAATAACATACCATTCTGCAATTCAGCAAGACCATAGTTGATCCCTTGACATATATGATGAGATAACTACACATGCAAGCCAGTGGAGTGGGACAATAAATGTATCTTTGAACCTTTCTTTGTTTTGTAACCTGGGTGTTATAGTTAAATCACGTATTAATTTTAACCACTGATTGAATTTATGGGCTATCGCAATTTTCAGGAAGTATTGATTATAATATAAAAAACTAACATGCAAACGACAATTCATCTATATTCAGGACAAGACCCAGATAACAAACCATAAATCAACGGGGACAAGGGATGCCACTGGGTGGAGATATTATCCTTTTGTAGCGGCTACAATGAGCCACTTTTCAAAATTTATAAACTGGGTCTTTATCATGCTCGGAGTGTGGCACTTTCCAAACACCTTACCCGCTGTGCTCCGCGCTCAAGCTTTCCGTATTATATAACATTACAAACCCCAACGAGAAATACACCCCAATCCACCACATACGAATTAGCTTTGAGTGTCGTGTACTGCCTGGGGCATCCCCCCCCCCCACCCCGCCCTAGTATGGTCCCAGTACAACGTTAAAAGGATGTATTCGTATACTTATTTTTTGAAAAATAGAATGATGGCAGGATAAAAGGAAAAACTTTCCAATTGTTAAAAATACAATCCAACCACCGATCATTTTGAGAAATTTATTTGGATTTTCATCACACCATCCTATAAAAATCTATGTAAAACGAGTTCGTGTAGAAGAGATATTACGATTGTTTAATCTTTAATGTTAAATGGTTTCATGAAATAGAGGCATCATTACACTGTTAACACTATTAGTTTCATGTATTAATGAAGTCAGTGCTAAATAGAAAGAGTTTTGTATGAAGTCCATTTCTATTAAATTTAATGTCTTATTACACGTCTTTGCTGTGTGATACTTTTAAAGGCAATGAATACAAATAAAAGAAAGTGTTTACAGTATATAACTGTGTCAATTGTATGTATTTTAAGATGATATAAAAATGACTTGACATTGAAATATGGATGAAGCTGAGAAACAGAAAGAACGTGAGGTTTTGTCGAGTTTATGTACGACTCGAGGCAGTTTAGAGTTAAGTTAGAGTTTGTGTGGAAATGTATAATAGATTCTGTTTCTGAGAAATAGCTAGCAGTTCAGTGCTTTAGTATAGAAAACAGGGATAGGTTATCCGACAGAAAGATTGCCGCAAACATTAGAATCGTCATTAATTTTAACCAACCCTTTGCAACATGGGTAGAATCATGACTAGATGTAAATTTTATTTTTGTAAGAATAAGGTAAAAAAACAAAGCAATCAACAAAAATAAATAACAAATACTGACAATAACAATATGCGGACAGTGACAAGACACACGATGCTGAAAAAAACAGGTCAATGACAAAATCCGGACAGAGACCATACACAATGCTGAAAAAACCCAAAATTATTATTATTATTATTATTATTATTATTATAAGTCACAAGTTCTAGAAAAATATGTTAAGAAGCATTTTAATTTTCTAAATTGTCATCATTAATCTAGTTGAAATATTGCTCTTAAGACTTTAAACATCAATCAATCAATCAATCAAATCCCCAGTAGTAATCTTGTTTAGAAGATTGCTATCAAGCTCCTTATAGGATTATTTATTGTCAAGCGATTTCCAGTTTTATTTTGTAACTTTAACGTCAAGTAAATGCATTAATTTTTTACTGAAATTTCTAAAAACGAAGTCGGCATTAATTAAGACGTAAAGTAGAAGAAGTTTGTTCTGTTTATCTTTGGCGTTCCTTCTTTAAGGAGATTATTATAACTGTTATATCAAACTAACATGAGGATGCATACTGGTGTTCCCAGTTACACGTAGACGATTTCGGCACGAATTGTACATGTCTTAAATGTGATTGTAGCAGATCCGGCATGCCAGTCATCTGACGTTAACCAGCAGTAAATTAACCAGAAAATTCAATATAGAAAGACAAACACGGGGAGGAGTTTAGGAGCCTCAAAAGCGGAAATAATATTTAAAAAAAAAATTATAAAAAGTTTGGATAGAAAGGGACGAGAAACAGTACCGGCATTCGTAAATCTGTGTATGATTGTAGAATTCTGGAAAAATGATCAGTTCCTATGGCACCGGTAAAAATCAACAACGGGTATAAAAGGAACAGAAAGAGCAGCACACAAATCATACATGATATATTCTAGTGTGATGTCCTTTACCTGATAATCAATCTTTAGCGCAAGCGCAGTAATGTATACAAAATTACCGACATCGACTGATTACTTTTACTTTAAACATATTTATTTGCTCAAATAAAGCAAAGGGATTGGACATAAGTTATGACAACATGTTTACAAGTACAAAGATTCTAATGACAGCATATAAACATATGACATTTAAAGTGTTTTGTAACATGCAGAGTGAGAGAAGAAAAAACAAAAACATTATTTCATAAACAAAAACAAAACGGAAACAAAAGTGAAAAAGGTAAATGTAGGAATTGGCGTTTGGTTCAATTGATCATATAAACCGTTTTGTTCGTTTTATGTAGTTTTGGACACAATTAGAGAAAACATCGACTGAGATTGGAGTCATTTTAAATTAATTTATATCTTGGATTTAGAATTTCAAACAGAACACTTAGTAACGGCAAATATTAGGTAAATTTTCGAAAAACGTTAGATATTTAATTCTGTGGAAAATAAACGTGAGTTAGTATTATTAGTTATTGACCATTTTTACATGAAGGTAATTTTGTATTTAAACGTTGCCTTCGTCTGCGCCAACAAAAATATTGCTAGACATTTTATTATAAAATCTTACCAAAATAGGCTGATAAAAACCTATTGATTTTACCAACACCACCACTATTCTCTAGCCCACCTCCCCCATCCCCACCCCCGAAAAAAGGAAAAAAGACAACAACACACAGATACAAAAATCTATATTTTTTCCAACTATAATCCTTATCACCTATGGCAGCAATAAAAATGCGCTTATTTACACATGGACTAGGCTTGGTTTTATTATTTGCTTAAGCTGCGTTTTTGTAAAGTGTATTTTTGAAGTGTTTCGATCATGAAATGTGGATGTCTTTATAAAACGCACGATAGTGTGAAAGAAGCATACGTACATAGTTAAATGTGACGCTATCTAATGTCTTTTACCGGTAAATCGTCCTATATATATATCTGTGACAAAATAAATAAAATCAGCTGTTCACAAGTGGTGTCAATAAACTGAACAATCAAACGTTCGTGAAACAATGAGGTTAGATAAACAGATCAAAAGCAAGAAACAGTGACATAAATGATACACACGACACGAAAAAGAAACCAAAATCAAACAAACTCCAAAAATTGGGAACCCCTAGCTCATAAAACTCTTCGAGAACTCAACTACTCTGGATGAGTATGCATCGCCCGCCTCTTAGCAAACTGGATGAGTAAGCATCGCCCGCCTCTTAGCAAACATCCGTCGAGTGTCTACCTGTGTACCTGATAACCGCTTACTAAACGCTAATTTCACAAATACACAATCATTACATTTATCTGGTTTGGAAAATAAGATATCAAACTGTAGGCATGTAGTCAGCATTAAACATTAGCAATAAGCATTTAACAATAAGCAGCTACATGTATCAATTTGCCTTTTGAAGGAAATAGTTGACATTAAGCATTGTTGCCAGTAAGCATGTCGAAATAAGCACTAAGCTATTGGCAGTAACCATATGATCATTCGTTATAATGTAGCAGTATGCTTGTTAAATTGTAAGCAGATTAGTTCGCAGTTTATTTACGCAATAAAAGTTGGTATTAATCAGTGAACATTCGTTGTAAAGAGTCAACACTGACCAACAACTGGAGGTTATTTAAAACGTCCATGCCATTTAAAAAACTTGGGACCATACTGGGAGGGTTCCCGGTGCTCGACCCACAAAACAGCTAAAGAGAGCTTTGGGGGGGGTTAATATCATACTATGGGAAGCTCGGCCGCGGGTGACGTTTTTGTAGAGTGCCACGCACCTTGCACGATTAAAATCGTTTTGTAGAATTCGAAAAAGAGTACGCTCATTGTAGCCGCTACAAAAGGTTTAATTATCCGTCCCTACCCAATCAGTGGCGGATCCAGGGCGCCCCCCCCCCCTTTAAAAAAGGAGAGGAAAAAAAGAGAACATGGAGGGTAACAACAAGCGCCAAAGGAAAAAATGTAATCCCCGATCGTCCTCGCCATAAATTAATGCATTAACGGTACTAATTCGTTTATTATAATATCTCTGTTGTATACTGTACCAAATAAAGGTTACCGAACACTAAAAACCTTGTGTTAAATAAATTCATTTTTATGCTTGGAAATTGCCAGAATGCAGGATTTCGCACCATTTTTGGAGAGCTTCAGACCCCATGCCGTAAATGCGCCGCTGCAAGGCGCGGGAGATCACTTCGTGGCCCTCCTTTTCCGATATCCCCTTTTTAAGACCCACTCCTTTCGAAAATCCTGTATCCGCCCCTGTTAATACTTCTTACTTTTCCAGTGGCAGCCAACATTGTGTTCCCCATGCCCCATCCCATCCCTTTCCTTGTCAGTTGATTGTTTGTCTCGTTAAATCGCAACATACTAAAATAGCAGTAAAATTGCTGCCCGAGCGGTCAAGAGGAATCCAAAATTAACGTGTTTTCTGATCCGAATCACAAAAATCTGACAAACGAACGCGTCAATTGCTAATAGATTTGCTACGTTAGAAAATGATTTGTTGGTTTTATTCATATGATAAATCAGTTACTGTGTTTGAAAAGCTTTCACTCTCGGGAATTTTTAACCCTCAAAAATGTATATTCACGTCGCCTACCGGTTCGGT
This sequence comes from Limnoperna fortunei, assembly GCA_944474755.1. Taxonomy (NCBI): domain Eukaryota; kingdom Metazoa; phylum Mollusca; class Bivalvia; order Mytilida; family Modiolidae; genus Limnoperna; species Limnoperna fortunei. The sequence goes on from OX104124.1 coordinate 58,049,518, forward strand.
GAAAATTACATTTTCTCTGGTTGAGAAATCCGGATAGCGACCTAAATTAAAATCAGTAATTGTATATTATTGACTTTTATATATTTTTCATATGAACTATTCCTATGTTCTAACAAATTTGTCCATATCGGGGAATGAGTGAAGCAGTTTTACTGATTCCCTCCTTCCGGAGATCGGTTCCATGCCCGGTAAGGATGCGCCATATTACAAAGTTTGATTTTATTAACAAATAAGTTTGAATAAATAATAGAAAAGAAAGCATGCGTTTATTTCTTAAAACCTGGGGCGATATTTCATTTCAATATTGTCGCGGAGTGGGTTTTGTTTATGCACATTTTTTGTTACAAATGAAATCGAAGACATTTTCTTAAGAATAGCAAGAAATATACCATGCATTTATTTTATACAAAAGAACTAAATAAAAAATGTAATTATTTTTACTGTTTCTTGGAGCATGATTCATTAAATAACTGTATACCATTTATATATACTGCTAAACATTACTGTTTTAATTCTTATTATTTATTCACTGTTTCTATTTTATTGCTGTAAAGTTGTTTTGATAATTTTTATATCTTTGTCTTTACAAACGGGACACTCGGAATCCCTTTTTAAATTTATATAGCAAAGTCGTTGACATTGTAAACACTTTTTAAGTTGTCCAATGGTAAACACTTACTAACAGATTACAGATTACAGATAATTAAATATGACGCAATAAAATATATTAAAAAGTAAAAAAGCCGATCACTTAAACAAAAAACTATATCAATGATGATAAAATAATGTACTCTGAAAATAAACTAAGTACTAATTAGTACTTATTAATCAAATATTTTGTTATTTAAAGTTTTACCGTTAATTGTAGCTGGTCAATAAGAATTATTCAAAATACAACAACCATAAAAAACTTATTTAAAGCATTTATGAATGGTATATACATGTATACTCGATTAACAGTTTTATGTGATTTTTCAACATGCGTTAAAGTGGTTCTATAAAGTTCTTCCCCATGAACGTGATCGTCAAAAAAACCTTACGAAACAAGTAACTCATTACATTATCTCCAAGTCCATGGATGCATGCATCTAGCCGCCAAAACGTACATTAAAATATCAATTCAGACATAATTGTTCTTAAAAAGTGTTATAGTTTTCTAATAGATTGAAAAAAATGTAATTTTGTAATATTTAGCCATTTATAAAATATTTGTCATTACAGTAACATCCACGAGGATAATTTATAGTCTTCCTTGATTGATATAAAGGGCAGAGAAAGACAGAACATTTCTACCCCTGAACAATAATCTAAAAGATCTGTACATTAAGTATTACATTTATTACACAAAGTTCAGTATTAATGACATATTTATTTCTAGATAATCGAATGTTGTACAAGTCTTAGTTTGAAATAAGGTCATTCGGGAACCATTCCAATTGGATGAATATAATTATATTCACATAATCTGGAAATACAGTTTCTTCATTGCTATTTGTAACGCGGACTTTGAATGGTTTCATTCACCGATCAAGATTTTTATTCGGTCAGGGTCTCGACCTCGTTTGTATAAGTTAGTTATTCATCTTTTATTGATTACGTCCCTGTCAACACTGAGGTAGCGGACTCGAATTTCACTGCTTGCGAGGTGTGATGGATTCCAATATGAATTAACAATTGTCAGTTTTCCTACTGAAGGTCATGGATTTCTTCAGATACCCCGGCCTCTTCTTTCAATAAAAACTGGATGCCACTATATAGCTTTAAAAAATTAATGAATGCGGTGTTGAGCACCATTAAAACAAACAACTCATCCGTTCATAGATACATGTATGTATGCAAATGCCATTTTGTGAATTTATTAATATATTTATATTATATATTTAACATTGTTTACTATAATAATCCAAAACGACAGGTACAGCGTTGCAGAAAATACCTATATCCTTTAAAGAATTAATATAAAAATCATGTCATTTAATATACTGGCCGTTACACTGCGCTCAATCTGTATATTCAATCATGTTTAAATAAGCCTGTAAAGGAAGATAATTCAGTTTCGTTTCATAATCTGCGACCAAATACAACTAGCCATGAGGGTAATAAAAATCGTGTTATCAACATTAAACACGGACAAAACTTTAAACACCGAGTACTGTTGACGGTTCATGACGCTCGATCCACAGAGCTGACAATTGCGTCTCTATGGATGCCCTCTTGTTTTGGGGGATGTCAGATTATACATCGGCGGACCTGTTTCTGCGCTGATAATGCATTGCACGTTTTTTTGCACGTTAAGGACCATTCTTGCACATGTAGATGTAGAATTACTTGTTCAATTTTAGCCCCGTCCATAATAGCAACGGGGGTGTTTATTCCTCGTGCTTTCCTCCCAACGTCGATAGGCGGGAGATTGCCGAACAGGAAAATTATCAAGCGCTCCAGCCGAAATTTACATTCAAGTGATATAACAAAATTTTCACCCGCTTAGACCAAAAATCGCCAACCTAGAAAAAGATCAGCCACATCAGCTCATAGTTACTTACAAGGTCGTTCAAAGACCCAACTAATACATAAAAATGTGCAATTATTATTTGGAAAAACAAATAGCAGACAAACAAGCATTATCGATTAAAAAAAGAATTCAGTACAATATCTATATGGTAGGTCACGATTCTTCTTTAGATTAGAGGCATTTAGTATTATAAAAATCATACTGCCTTCGAACTCCGGTGTTAGAGTAGATTATCAAATCGTCTCGGTTGATAATTTGTTCTTCGTGTGATAATCTACCCTAACACCCTCGTTTAAAGGCAATATTATTATATTTCCCACCTCTCAATACTATTCAAGAGACAGAATTTTTAGTCTGTATAGTCCATTTAATTTTCCTAAACGACTGTTTGGCCTCATCCTAATATTTAAAATATTGTGACGTGTTTAGGACTAATTTCTTCAATAACAATAGCTGAACGTAAATTAGTCTGTGTTAGAAATTACATATTTTGTACAGAAAATCCTTCGTTTACCCAAATTAAACTAGCAAAGTGATGCGTAAACACTCGGGCTTTGTCGTATAGACAGGCTTATAATATCATGTAATTATAGTACGCTTTGTTATTTGTATCACTTCAAATGTTTTGAATATTGATAAATGCATGTCTAGCATACGAAGCATTTAACGCTTTGTTATAATGTATTTATGTATACCTAACTATACCAGTTCTTTTCTATTAGAGATAATAGTATACAGTGTCCGACCTTGTGTTTGACAAATGCTTCCATTGATAGTGAGCACTTTTGTATGCTATCGCCATAATAGAATGTCAGTAATCATATTAACAATTTATTGACCTTTTGTTACTAAGACCTGACTAATTATTTGTTAATGTGTTCTTGTTCTTGATATAGCTGAACTAGACGAGCACACTTTGCAGTATTTCTAGCTCCTATCCGCACACTACCCTCTACTGGGGGACAGGATTATACTTATTTGTTAATGTGTTCTTGGTTACAGGATTAAACAATAAAAATGACTATCCGTTGAAGATTTGCCCACCCCTTAATCAGCCATTTTTGCACGTGCTGATCAGCTCTTTTGGTTTAGACCTGGGAACCCTCACACTATTCAGAAATAAGAAGCAGATTTAAGAATTCAGAAAACAGTATATTATACTAAGGTCAGAAATAAAGTCAAGATCTAATACAACTCCTTTTCTGACCAAACAATTGAGTCTACCAATGTAGTAGTTATAAATAGTTTTTTCTCTCTGTACCCACTTTGAGCAATGGTTGTTTAACATTCCAACATGTGCAATCTGTTTACAGGAGCAGTGTGGTGTATATGAGAAGCTACATTTTTTTGCTAGGCTTAAATTCTTTTCACAAATGTTCCAGTTTTCTAGAGGTACATCTTATATACACAGCCTCGGACTGGTGTATTGGAGGAGCTACATATAGGGAGCTACTAATTAGGCGTCAACTTGTCTAAACAGCGAAGAATACAAATAATCTGTTAGTTTGCTAGACATTTTGTAGATATCTTAACATTGTTATCGGACCGGTATAATACATTTCTTTGAATGTTTCGACACTCATTGTTAGTCAATCTCGAGCTGATGTATCTGTTTTATAAAAACAAGCAGTAGTTTTGTAAAAACAAAATTGGCAACAAAAATTTTAGCACACATCATGATGTCTCATGAAATTTTATTTTGTATCACAAAATTCATATTAATATCGTAATGCTAGGTACAATATGTACTACACGAGGTCAGAGATTTTTTTCCGGGTACTCCGGTTTCCTACCCAATAAAAAATGGACGCTACGATATAGCTGAACTAAAAATGCTGAAAGTGGCGTAATACACCATTCAAACAAACAAACTATCAAAGAGAGATAATATATTATGTGCTACGAATCGGGATATGCTCCAAATGGTTTTACAAAGGGAGACAATAAAGTATGCTTAATATGATGTATAAAGTGAGATATGATGAGATGTGCTACAACTGATATCTTCTATGAAAGGAGATAATATGATATGTGACATCATGATATGTGCTAAAAATGATATAATATATGTGTTACAAAGGGAGAAAATATGTTACAAAGGGAGACAATATTATATGTGTTACAAAGGGAGACAATATTATATGTGTTACAAAGGGAGACAATATGATATGTGTTACAAAGGGAGACAATATGGTATTATAAAATGAGATATGATGATAGGTGCTACGACGTAAGATAATATGTGCTACAAAGAGGCATCAAGATATGTGGTACACAGGGAGATAACAGATAGGGCGAGATAAAACACGAAACAGAGCAGAACAACTAAAATATATAATTAAACAACTGTAGACAAACAAGTAATTCAAAACAGCTTAACGAATACTTAATTTTAAATACACGACGCATAGAACCCGGATGTCATAAAATATCTGTATTGGTATTCACAAGTGTCGATCATCGCGGCAATCTCAGACTTCAGTACATAACGATTTTACCGCTTTTGGTATTTTCCGCCCACTAACTGCAATAAATGTGTCCTGATGTCAATGTCTGTAACATCAATGTGTCAATAAGTATTTCATCAAAATAACTTTATCAAGGATGAGAACATTCATGCTTACGTTTTAATCAAATAACTTTCCTCTCAAAAGTATAATGTCCGAATCATCAAGAATTACCACCAAAAAGTACAGTTGATTTATCGAAGACTCATTGCTGTGTTAATGAGAAATGCCAATCATTGTTCTAATGGGTCATATCTAGGCCAAAAACGGAGGAATATAAAAAAAACAACCTTTCAAAAGAAATCAAGAAAACTATAAAAAATACATTGTTGGGGGTAAATAAAGATGTATGAGAAAAATAATGCCAGTATAGTCAGCCTTTAATGTTGTATTCAGAACGAGAGCACGTCTAATAAAAAATATGCATCTTCATTGGAAAAATTTGGCGAGGCACCGAAGTCCGAAAAACGTGGGTGGGACTTGACATAAATATAGATAAAATAATCTACTTTAATTTATATAACGTTCGATGTATATTGAAATTCTTAAAAATACTGGAATGGATTAAAGAACATTATGGAGATAGCTGTAATTTCGTTCGTGAACCAGTTTCTTTGCGCTGTACTGGACATCATAACGCTGATATCACACATAATAGACTATCCGGATATAAACTGTCACACTGTAATACCATGCTTCGATGTTGATACCATTTGCTTGTTTGTGTGTAACCTTTCATATATATGCCAAGTTCGTGTTCAACGTAACATAATGATTATGATAGCTAGCCATTATAACATTTGCCTGAATGTTTACTTAATGTTTTAATTAAAATGGAAATGCTATTTTTTAAAAGTAACAAAAATATTGAAACGGCGCACAAAGTAAAATGCCTAAAAAGAATATAGAGTGATGTTTGTAATGTTTTGCAAGCGAGTTTCAGTGGTTTAATATGTTATTAACATTTGTCAGTCACTTTGCTTATCTTAAACAATACTAAATGGAAAATCAGAAGTTTTGAATTGATGTCACTTCTAAACCTCCACATAAACGTCACATAAATCTACATGTGTGGTTATGCGGAAATAAAATTTGTGTTCACGATAAAAGTACAAATCATTTGGTATTGTAAGCGTTATTTTTGAGCACTTGTTCACGGTATAATCGATTTAATAAAGGCAAATAAAATCCTCGGTACAGGAGGCGTTTCCCAGAGCCTGAACCACAGAGATAATCAGCACGTCCATATGTGGTGCTTAAGGATAGCCCTCTCTTTGGTTTTGGCGTGGGGTGAGACTATAGCGTTGAAATGCGTAAAACTGGAGTTGGTAAAGTATAATAGCGAGTTCAACACCACTTTTGTTAAGTTAAAAGGAGTATTCACGTTGTAGCCGCTACAAAACACTATATTTTCCTTCCCCATCTAACTCTTCATACTGTTCTAGCGGCAGTTAAAAATTCCTGTCATATTGTCTAACCCATAAGACATGACATTTAATTTCAATGTTGTTTTAATGCCACGTTCAGCAAGTTTTCAGCTATATGATGGCGTCCATTTTTGTTAAATGAGGAAGCGTGGAGTAGTCGTGAAAACCCCAGCTCACCCTGCCGGAAGTGAGACTTGAACCTGGAATTGCAGTGATGACAGACCACTCTTCCGAATCCAATTGTACCGCCACAATATCAGATTACAGACCAATTGTATTAAAATATTCTTCTGGTAAATGTAATTGAATAAGAAGAGAGTTCCAATACTTCAACTATTTTATGTCAACACCAATGTCACAAGTGTCAATGCCTATTTGACTAAATAAATCAATCTGCGTAGGAATCGGCAACAACGAAACTTTAATCAAATAAATCTTATCTCCAGATATAACATCCACTGACATATCGACGTTTTCTGTATGATTAAGTAAGAAAGTCTTGAACGATGTCATCCTTGGATTTAATTTTATCCCAATTCTATATAATATATCTATTGAATTTATTGACTATGTGTTATTTTCGAAACAAACGTCGTTAATGTAGACAAATTAAACTCTAAGTAAGCGTCTAATATGCTTTAATGCAGCCCTTAGAACCGCTTTCTAAAAAGTAATTATTATATAAATATATTTGAACAATGCTTTCATGTCGAACAGGCTAACCTAGCTAGGACCTCAGTGCAGAGTGGTTAAGGCACTATTAATCACCTTCCAAATCAACAATACGGTTACTAGTTTTAGGTTAACTGCGGTAAGGGTATGCTCGACTCCAATTTTAATTAACAATAGTTTATAGTTTTCCTACTTAAAGTCTGGAGTGTTCATTAGATACTTCGGCTTTCTTTTCATACACCTAGACATAGCTGTCAAAATCAATTTGAGGTTCAACAGTAACAAACTAACTACACGATATAACTTGATGTAAAGTTTATGATATATAAACGACACATCGTTTAAAAAAACATAAACTGTACTAAACATAATGATGGAACATTATGTGTATACAAATTGCATAAAATCGTTATAATTTAAATAAAAAAATCATAACTGTGACTTTCATTTATTCAGTTAAACAACAGAGGCATTTTTTTTGCTTCAACATACGTGTGTTGTTCATCACAGGGGCTACCAGTTAACCGACTTGTATTTTATTATGTCTGCTGCTGGCTACCAGATAACTCGACATGTGTTTGATTCTGTCTGATGCTGGCTACCAATTAACCGACATCCTATCGGCAGCACACTGATATTTTATATTCAAGCTGCCAGACTAAACTGTTTGAAGATCTCGGAACAGCAATGGTTATACAGATGCTGTATGTAGGTGGATAGTCTATTACACTGTGGTCTATGGGCCCAGTTAATGCTTCAATAGTCAGTCACTATAAGAAGTGAATCCCAGGAAGGCAGCTTTTCCAAGTGAAGAAATAAATAATGACGACTGGTTAGAGTGACATTGTTTTCAGACTGTAACCATCTTAGGAACGGAAGAGCTCCCCTTTGCTCGACAACAGAGCTGTCTAGCGCGTTCGGGATATTAAAACTTCATGTTATAATACAGAGAGCCTATCAGCGAACAGTAGTTGGTGCCATTTACGTAGGGCGAGACTCTCTTAGCACCATAAAATCCCTTGTGGTATATATTTTGAAAGTACGTTAGGCTCATTGTAGACCATACAAAAGTTTAATTTATCCGCCCTTACCCAATGTTGCATACATTTTCCAGTGGAAGTAACAATTTTGTTTCTGTACGTCTTTCCCTCTCACGTTGATTCATGTTTTGTCAACTTGTTCTCATTCTTAATACAACCGAAATAGTGCTTGCTTTACGTTAGGCAAACATTAAATCTACTAACATGTTAGCAAAATCTTGAAATCTCAATACGCTACTATAGATGAATTGTATAGATTTTCTAAAGTAGCGGTAAGAATACAGAAAGACACACAGTCAAAAATAGAATAATCCTCATGCCTTCTGAAGAAAAAATATTGAAAAAAGGAATACATCAAATTAGACTGAAATTCCAAAGATGCATAATGTTACACATAGACAAGAAAAAACGACAGAGGAATGGCTGAACGTTTAATAAATGATATTGCAGTTACCTTGGAAACAATCAACTAGTGAAAGGGGTGGACCAAAGATAAAAAAAAACAAACTGCCACTAAAGAAGTATTTAGTTTGATGGGCACGGCGAGTTTGGACTTTCATAGCAAACAATGAGTGTACTCTATTTGCTCTCTACACACGGGGTATTAATCAGGATATAACACATCTTCAATAAACCACTAAAAGACATAAGTACAATGTAACCAAAACGTAAATAACAAAAATGAAAAAAAAAACAAATAACAGAAAGAACAAATGTACGAAAATAAGGCCAGGACTACATAAGAGATATAACATTGGGTGCCGGAGTTATCAGGATAGTTACCCAGGTGTTTTGAAGCCTTTTGATCATTTTTGCAATTTACAGTATCAACAATGCGTCAACAAGATAATTTACCAGACATTTGATTCTGAATTAAATTGTTAAGTGGATCCCTAATCCCCAACACCCTGTTAAGTGGATCCCTAATCCCCCACACCCTGTTAAGTGGATCCCTAATCACCCACACCTTGTTAAGTGGATCCCTAATCCCCCACACCCTGTTAAGTGGTTCCCTAATCGCCCACACCCTGTTAAGTGGATCCCTAATCGCCCACACCCTGTTAAGTGGATCCCTAATCGCCTACACCCTGTTAAGTGGATCCCTAAATCCCCCACACCCTGTTAAGTGGATCCCTAATCCCCCACACCCTGTTAAGTGGATCCCTAATCGCCCACACCCTGTTAAGTGGATCCCTAAACGCCCACACCCTGTTAAGTGGATCCCTAATCACCCACACCTTGTTAAAAGGATCCCTAGTCGCCCACACCCTGTTAAGTGGATCCCTAATCGCCCACTACCTGTTAAGTGGATCCCTAATCGCCCACACCCTGTTAAGTGGATCCCTAATCACCCACACCCTGTTAAGTGGATCCCTAATCACCCACGCCCTGTTAAGTGGATCCCTAATCCCTCACATCCTGTTAAGTGGATTTCTAATCCCACACATCATGATAAGTGGATCCCTAATCACCCATATCCTGTTAAGTGGATCCCTAATCCCTCACATCCTGTTAAGTGGATTTCTAATTCCCCACATCATTTTAAGTGGATCCCTAATTACCCACATCATGTTAAGTGGATCCCTAATCACCCACGCCCTGTTAAGTGGATCCCTTATCCCTCACATCCTGTTAAGTGGATTTCTAATCCCCCACATCATAATAAGTGGATCCCTAATCACCCATATCCTGTTAAGTGGATCCCTAATGCCTCACATCCTGTTAAGTGGATTTCTAATCCCCCACATCATTTTAAGTGGATCCCTAATCACCCACATCATGTTAAGTGGATCCCTAATCCCCCACACCCTGTTAAGTGGATCCCTAATCGCCCACACCCTGTTAAGTGGATCCCTAATCACCCACACCTTGTTAAGTGGATCCCTAATCACCCACACCCTGTTAAGTGGATCCCTAATCCCTCACATCCTGTTAAGTGGATTTCTAATCCCCCACATAATGTTAAGTGGATCCTTAATCACCCATATCCTGTTAAGTGGATCCTTAATCACCCATATCCTGTTAAGTGGATCCCTAATAACCCACATCCTGTTAAGTGGATCCCTAATCACCCACATCCTATCTATGTCCCCAAATATAGAGTTTAAAAGAAGTGATAACTACAAACATGCAGTCTTAGAAAAATAGAACAGAACGGTAAAAATATTCCGGCTTGGAACAACATTAGTTCGTCCAGATCCTTTAGATTTGTATGTTCTGTCTTTTTTGTGAGTTATATTCTTGAGTTATCTTACATTATCCAAACTTTCATTTTTGACTGTAAAACATTTATTTGTATTTAATTAGAGTGTATGTAAAAGAAGTCTTGTACATAATGTAATACGACAGTAATATCTTGGTATTTGCAATATATGTAATTATCTGGATTGAACTTAACGTCTGATGTCAAAAGAGAAAAATGAGCTCTCTTAATATATTTCTTAAATGGAATGAAGGTTGAAATAATCTGTACTTGAACTCGTTCGATAACCAACTCATCAGATACATTTGGAGAACCTTTTGAACCTGCATCATCAGCAATTAAATTTTTTCGACATATTTGTCAATACTAAATTAATGTGTGATACACTAACAAAACCTAAGTCGTCTCGAAATAGACAACACACTATTTTGATTGGGACAGTATGTAATCGAGTCGACGTGTTTACTTAGCCTGAAAATATTTCGTTCTTTCTTGCTGACAAATTCTTTATACCTGACCTCACTTCAATCAAACGATTTCCTCAAACTGGCTTATAGAAAATACGTCGGCGTGAACTTGTCCTCTAATTAAAAAAAGGAAAACGATACATACATAAAATAAATGAGCAGTGGTGTGTTCGATACATACGTTCAATGAACATTGGTGGGTTCGATACATATGTTCAATGATTAGTGGTGGGTTCGATATATACGCAAAATCAGTGAGCAGTGGTGGGTTCGATACAAACATTCGATGAGCAGTGGTGGGTTCACTACATACGTAAAATCAATTAGCAGTGGTGGGTTCGATACATACGTTCAACGAGTAGTGGTGGGTTCGATACATACGTAAACTCAATGAACAGTGGTGGGTTTGATACCTACGTTCAGCGAGTAGTGGTGGGTTCGATACAAACGTAGAATCAATAAGCAGTGGTGTGTTTGATACATACGTAAAATCAATGAGCAGTATTGGGTTTGATACATACGTTTAATGAGTAGTGGTGGGTTCGGTACATAAGTTCAATGAGCAGTGGTGGTTCGGTACATACGTAAAATCAATGAGTAGATACGTTCAATGAGTAGTGGTGGGTTCGACACATACGTTCAATGAGTAGTGGTGGGTTCGATACATACGTAAATTCAAAGAGCAGTCACTGTGGTGGTTTTTATACATACGTAAACTCAATGAGCAGTGGTGGGTTCGATTCCTATGTTCATCAGCAGTGGTGTGTTCGATACATACGTAAAATCAATGAGCAGTGGCGGGTTTGATACATACTTAAAAATCAGTGAGCAGTGGTGGGTTCGATACATACGTAAAATCAATAAGCAGTGGTGGGTTCGATACATACGTAAACCCAATGAGCAGTGGTGGGTTCGATATCTACGTTCAATGTGTAGTGTTGGGTTCGATACATACGTTGAAAGAAGTGGTGGCTTCGATACAAACGTAGAATCAATAAGCAGTGGTGTGTTTGATACATTCGTAAACTCAATATGTAGTGGTGGGTTTAATAATACGTTCAATGAGTAGTGGTGGGTTCGATACATACGTAAAATCAATGAGTAGATACGTTTAAAGAGTAGTGGTGGGTTCGACACATACGTTCAATGAGTAGTGGTGGGTTCGTTACATACGTAAAATCAATTAGCAGTGGTGGGTTTGATACATACTTAAAAATCAGTGAGCAGTGGTGGGTTCGATACATACGTAAAATCAATAAGCAGTGGTGGGTTCGAAACATACGTAAACCCAATGAGCAGTGGTGGGTTCGATATCTACGTTCAATGTGTAGTGTTGGGTTTGATACATACGTTGAAAGAAGTGGTGGCTTCGATACAAACGTAGAATCAATAAGCAGTGGTGTGTTTGATACATTCGTAAACTCAATATGTAGTGGTGGGTTTAATAATACGTTCAATGAGTAGTGGTGGGTTCGATACATACGTAAAATCAATGAATAGATACGTTCAATGAGTAGTGGTGGGTTCGACACATACGTTCAATGAGTAGTGGTGGGTTCGATACATACGTAAAATCAAAGAGCAGTAGTGGTTTCTATACATACGTAAACTCAATGAGCAGTGGTGTGTTCGATACAAATGTAAAATCAATGAATAGATACGTTCAATGAGTAGTGGTGGGTTCGATTCATATGTTCAATGAGCAGTGGTGTGTTCGATACATACGTAAACTCAATGAGCAGTGGATTGTTCGATACATACGTAAAATCAATGAGCAGTGGTGTGTTCGATACATAGGTAAAATCAATGGATAGATACGTTCAATGAGTAGTTGTGGGTTCGATTCATATGTTCAATGAGCAGTGGTGTGTTCGATACATACGTAAACTCAATGAGTAGTGGTGTGTTCGATACATACGTAAACTCAATGAGCAGTGGTGTGTTCGATAGATACGTTAAATCAATGAATAGATACGTTCAATGAGTAGTGGTGGGTTCGATTCATACGTAAAATCAATAAGCAGCAGTGGTGTGTTCGATACATACGTAAACTCAATGAGCAGTGGATTGTTCGATACATACGTAAAATCAATGAGCAGTGGTGTGTTCGATACATAGGTAAAATCAATGGCAGTGGCGGGTTCGACCTATACGTTGAATTAGTAGTGGTGGGTTCGATACATACGTTCAATGAGTAGTGGTGGGTTTGATACATACGTTGAATGAGTAGTGGTGGGTTCGATTATACGTTCAATGAGTAGTGGTGGGTTTGATACATACGTTGAATGAGTAGTGGTGGGTTTGATGCATACGTTCATTGAGTAGTGGTGGGTTCGATTATACGTTCAATGAGTAGTGGTGGGTTCGATTATACGTTCAATGAGTAGTGGTGGGTTCGATACATACGTAAAATCAAAGAGCAGTGGTGGTAAAAATCAATGGCAGTGGCGGGTTCGACTTATACGTTGAATTAGTAGTGGTGGGTTCGATACATACGTTGAATGAGTAGTGGTGGATTTGATGCATACGTTCAATGAAGAGTGGTGGGTTCGATACATACGTTAAATTAATGAGTAGATACGTTGAATGATTAGTGGTGGCTTCGACACATACGTTCAACGAGCACGAGCAATGGTGGGTTCGATACATACGTAAATTCAATGAGCAGTGGTGGTTTCTATACATACGTAAACTCAATGAGCAGTGGTGGGTTCGATACATACGTTCAATGAGAAGTGGTGGGTTCGATACATATGTTCAATGAGTAGTGGTGTGTTCGATACATACGTAAATTCAATGAGCAGTGGTGGGTTCGATACATACGTTCAATGAACATTGGTGGGTTCGATACATACATTCAATGAGTATTGGTTGGTTTGATACATACATTCAATGAGTATTGGTGGGTTTGATACATACGTTAAAAATCAATGAGTAGTGGTATTTTTGGTAGATATGTTCAATGTGTTATGTTGGGCTCGATGCATACGTTTAATGAGTGGTGGTGGGTTCGATACATACTCATTGAACGCATCTACTCATTGATTTTACGTATGTATCGAACCCACCACTACTCATTGAACATATGTATCGAACCCACCACTGCTCATTGAACGTATCTACTCATTGATTTTACGTAGTGGTGGGTTCGATACATACGTAAATTCAATGAGCAGTGGTGGTTTCTATACATACGTAAACTCAATGAGCAGTGGTGGGTTCGATACATACGTTCAATGAGAAGTGGTGGGTTCGATACATATGTTCAATGAGTAGTGGTGTGTTCGATACATACGTAAATTCAATGAGCAGTGGTGGGTTCGATACATACATTCAATGAGTATTGGTTGGTTTGATACATACATTCAATGAGTATTGGTGGGTTTGATACATACGTTAAAAATCAATGAGTAGTGGTATTTTTGGTAGATATGTTCAATGAGTTGTGTTGGGCTCGATGCATACGTTTAATGAGTGGTGGTGGATTCGATACATACTCATTGAACGCCTCTACTCATTGATTTTACGTATGTATCGAACCCACCACTACTCATTGAACATATGTATCGAACCCACCACTGCTCATTGAACGTATCTACTCATTGATTTTACGTAGTGGTGGGTTCGATACATACGTAAATTCAAAGAGCAGTGGTTGTTTCTATACATACGTAAACTCAATGAGCAGTGGTGGGTGCGATTCATATGTTCAATGAGCAGTGGTGTGTTCGATACATACGTAAAATCAATGAGCAGTGGTGGGTTCGATACATACGTAGAATATATGAGCAGTGGTGTGTTCGTTACATACGTAAAATCAATGAGTAGTGGTGGGTTCGATACATACGTAAACTCAGTATGCAGTGGTGTGTTCGATACATAGGTAAAATCAATGGCAGTGGCTGGTTCGACCTATACGTTGAATTAGTAGTGGTGGGTTCGATACATACGTTCAATGAGTAGTGGTGGATTTGATGCATACGTTCAATGAGAAGTGGTGGGTTCGATTTATACGTTCAATGAGCAGTGGTGGGTTCGATACATACGTTAAATTAATGAGTAGATACGTTGAATGATTAGTGGTGGGTTCGACACATACGTTCAACGAGCAGTGGTGGGTTCGATACATACGTTCAATGAGAAGTGATGGGTTCGATACATATGTTCAATGAGTAGTGGTGGGTTGGATACATATGTAAAATCAATGAGCAGTGGTCTGTTCGATACATACGTAGAATAAATGAGCAGTAGTGTGTTCGATACATACGTCAACTCAATGAGCAGTGGTGGGTTCGATAGATATGTTCAATGAGTAGTGGTGGGTTGGATACATACGTAAAATCAATGAGTATTGGTGGGATTGATACATACGTTAAAAATCAATGAGTAGTGGTATTTTTGATAGATATGTTCAATGAGTTGTGTTGGGCTCGATGCATACGTTTAATGAGTGGTGGTGGTTCGATACATACTCATTGAATGTATAT
Source organism: Limnoperna fortunei (assembly GCA_944474755.1). Lineage (NCBI taxonomy): Eukaryota > Metazoa > Mollusca > Bivalvia > Mytilida > Modiolidae > Limnoperna > Limnoperna fortunei. The sequence goes on from OX104124.1 coordinate 58,064,833, forward strand.
GTCGAACCCACCACTACTCATTGAACGTATCTACTCACTGATTTTACGTATGTATCGAACCCACCACTACTCATTGAACAAATGTATCGAACCCACCACTAATCATTGAACGAATGTATCGAACCCACCACTACTCATTGATTTTACGTAGTGGTGGGTTCGATACATACGTAAATTCAAAGAGCAGTGGTGGTTTCTATACATACGTAAACTCAATGAGCAGTGGTGTGTTCGATTCATATGTTCAATGAGCAGTGGTGTGTTCGATACATACGTAAAATTAATAAGCAGTGGTGTGTTCGATACATACGTAAAATTAATAAGCAGTGGTGTGTTCGATACATACGTAAAATCAATGAGCAGTGTGGGTTCGATACATACGTAGAATAAATGAGCAGTGGTGTGTTCGATACATACGTTCAATGAGAAGTGGTGGGTTCGATACATATGTTCAATGAGTAGTGGTGGGTTGCATACATATGTAAGATCAATGAGCAGTGGTCTGTTCGATACATACGTAAAATCAATGAAAAGTGGTGGGTTCGATACACACGTAGAATAAATGAGCAGTAGTGTGTTCGATACATACGTAAAATCAATGAGTATTGGTGGGTTTGATACATACGTTAAAAATCAATGAGTAGTGGTATTTTTGATAGATATGTTCAATGAGCTGTGTTGGGCTCGATGCATACGTTTAATGAGTGGTGGTGGGTTCGATACATACGTAAAATCAATGAGTAGTGGTGGGTTCGATACATTCGTTCAATGATTAGTGGTGGGTTCGATACATATGTTCAATGAGTAGTGGTGGGTTTGATATACATACGTTCAATGAGCAGTGGTGGGTTCGATACATACGTTCAATGAGTAGTTGTGGGTTCGATACATACGTTCAATGAGTAGTGGTGGGTTTGATACATACGTAAAATCAATGAGTAGTTGTATTTTCGATAATACGTTCAATGAGTAGTGGAGGGTTCGATAAATACGTTCAATTAGTAGTGGTGGGTTCGATACATACGTTCAATGGGTAGTGGTGGGTTCGATACATACGTTCAATGAGCAGTGGTAAGTTCGATACATACGTAAAATCAATGAGTAGTGGTGGGTTCGATACATACGTAAACTCAATGAGCAGTATTGGGTTCGATACATACGTTCAATGGGTAGTGGTGAGTTTAATACATACGTTCAAGGAGCAGTGGTGGGTTCGATATATTCGTTAAATGAATATGCAATAGTCGAAATGAATTAACAAGAAATAAATACAAAGAAAATGATCAGATGCTATCGGTAAACAGAAAATGATGTATACAACATAACTTAAAAGAAAAAATATAAAGAGTGTAATCATGAATAGGGAGATAGTGTGAAAGTACTAAAAATAAACAGAAACAAACGATATGAAGGAAATAACAAAATACCGAACACCAAGCAAAATTTGAAACTTTAATATATTATTTTCGCATGTGATTATCTTTGGGGCATGTTAATTTCGAAATGCTTACTTTTAAATATTGAAGGTCTATAGCGTATTTCCATTAATATGATTGTATATATTATTTTTCAAATAAATGTTTCATATTATGATACAAACTTATTATAAAATCATGATTAAACAAAAGGGGAAACAACAGCAAAACAAACAGACACTTAACACTTAACACAGGGGACAACAGCAAAACAAACAGACACTTAACACTTAACACAGGGGACAACAGCAAAACAAACAGACACTTAACACTTAACACAGGGGACAAAGGCAATACAAACAGACACTTAACACTTAACACAGGGGACAACAGCAAAACAAACAGACACTTAACACTTAACACAGGGGACAAAGGCAATACAAACAGATACTTAACACTTAACACAGGGGACAACAGCAAAACAAACAGACACTTAACACTTAACACAGGGGACAACAGCAAAACAAACAGACACTTAACACTTAACACAGGGGACAACAGCAAAACAAACAGACACTTAACACTTAACACAGGGGACAACAGCAAAACAAACAGACACTTAACACTTAATACAGGGGACAACAGCAAAACAAACAGACATTTAACACTTAATACAGGGGACAACAGCAAAACAAACAGACACTTAACACTTAATACAGGGGACAACAGCAAAACCAACAGACACTTAACACTTAACACAGGGGACAACAGCAAAACAAACAGACACTTAACACTTAACACAGGGGACAACAGCAAAACAAACAGACACTTAACACTTAACACAATGGACAACAGCAAAACAAACAGACACTTAACACTTAACACAGGGGACAACAGCAAAACAAACAGACACTTACCACTTAACACAGGGGACAACAGCAAAACAAACAGACACTTAACACTTAACAGAGGGGACAACCGCAAAACAAACAGACACTTAACACTTAACACAGGGGACAACAGCAAAACAAACAGACATTTAACACTTAATACAGGGGACAACAGCAAAACAAACAGACACTTAACACTTAACACATGGGACAACCGCAAAACAAACAGACACTTAACACTTAACACATGGGACAACAGCAAACCAAACAGACATTTAACACTTAACACAGGGGACAACAGCAAAACAAACAGACACTTACCACTTAACACAGGGGACAACAGCAAAACCAACAGACACTTAACACTTAACACATGGGACAACAGCAAAACAAACAGACACTTAACACTTAACACAGGGGACAACAGCAAAACAAACAGACACTTAACACTTAACACAGGGGACAACAGCAAAAGAAACAGACACTTAACACTTAACACCTGGGACAACAGCAAAACAAACAGACACTTAACACTTAACACAGGGGACAACAGCAAAACAAACAGACACTTACCACTTAACACATGGGACAACAGCAAAACAAACAGACACTTAACACTTAACACAGGGAACAACAGCAAAACAAACAGACACTTAACACTTAACACAGGGGACAAAGGCAATACAAACAGATACTTAACACTTAACACAGGGGACAACAGCAAACCAAACAGACACTTAACACTTAACACAGGGGACAACAGCAAAACCAACAGACACTTAACACTTAACACATGGGACAACAGCAAAACAAACAGACACTTAACACTTAATACAGGGGACAACAGCAAAACAAACAGACACTTACCACTTAACACATGGGACAACAGCAAAACAAACAGACACTTAACACTTAACACATGGAACAACAGCAAAACAAACAGACACTTAACACTTAATACAGGGGACAACAGCAAAACAAACAGACACTTACCACTTAACACAGGGGACAACAGCAAAACAAACAGACACTTAACACTTAACACAGGGAACAACAGCAAAACAAACAGACACTTAACACTTAACACAGGGGACAACAGCAAAACAAACAGACACTTAACACTTAACACAGGGGACAACAGCAAAACTATCAGACACTTAACACTTAACACATGGGACAACAGCAAAACAAACAGACACTTAACACTTAACACAGGGGACAACAGCAAAACAAACAGACACTTAACACTTAACACAGGGGACAACAGCAAAACTATCAGACACTTAACACTTAACACAGGGGACAACAGCAAAACAAACAGACACTTACCACTTAACACAGGGACAACAGCAAAACAAACAGACACTTAACACTTAACACAGGGACAACAGCAAAACAAACAGACACTTTACACTTAACACAGAGGACAACAGCAAAACTATCAGACACTTACCACTTAACACATGGGACAACAGCAAAACAAACAGACACTTAACACTTAACACAGGGGACAACAGCAAAACAAACAGATACTTAACACTTAACACAGGGGACAACAGCAAAACAAACAGACACTTAACACTTAACACAGGGGACAACAGCAAAACAAACAGACACTTAACACTTAACACAGGGGACAACAGCAAAACAAACAGACACTTTACACTTAACACAGGGGACAACAGCAAAACAAACAGATACTTAACACTTAACACAGGGGACAACAGCAAAACAAACAGACACTTAACACTTAACACATGGGACAACAGCAAAACAAACAGACACTTTACACTTAACAAAGGGGACAACAGCAAAACAAACAGACACTTAACACTTAACACATGGGACAACAGCAAAACAAACAGACACTTAACACTTAACACAGGGGACAACAGCAAAACAAACAGACACTTAACACTTAACACAGGGGACAACAGCAAAACAAACAGACACTTAACACTTAACACATGGGACAACAGCAAAACAAACAGACACTTAACACTTAACACAGGGGACAACAGCAAAACAAACAGACACTTAACACTTAACACATGGGACAACAGCAAAACAAACAGACACTTTACACTTAACACAGGGGACAACAGCAAAACAAACAGACACTTAACACTTAACACAGGGGACAACAGCAAAACTAACAGACACTTAACACTTAACACATGGGACAACAGCAAAACAAACAGACACTTTACACTTAACACAGGGGACAACAGCAAAACAAACAGACACTTAACACTTAACACATGGGACAACAGCAAAACAAACAGACACTTAACACTTAACACAGGGGACAAAGGCAATACAAACAGACACTTAACACTTAACACATGGGACAACAGCAAAACCAACAGACACTTAACACCTAATACAGGGGACAACAGCAAAACAAAACAGACACTTAAACAAAAAAATAGAGTAACACGAACCCCAATAAATTATTATTAAAACAAAATACCGAGCACCGAAAAAACAATCTACAAAAGAAACAGGAAAACATGAGAACCAACATTCAAAAATTTAACAACTACAGCAATGGTCCTGATGGCGTGGTACAGGCCTTTTAAATGAAATACGAAAGCAACATGTTGTCAATAAATGTTATTCTAAATAAAAATCTACATAAAAAAATCCCAAGCAGTTTTCTATTTAACGACCTTTGTCGTAAGTGTACATTAAGGCGTTCTCCTAATATAAGACATGGAATTGTAATTATCCAAACGGCTACTATCTTTAGGTTTGTACGTCTTGTATATTGCGACGAACGAATGACGTCATCTAGGGATTATATCGGGTACGCGTTATGTTACTGAATGGCCGAGTCATGTTAACTTTTAACATGTTGTTTGCCAGACATTGACATCAGAACTGAGCGTTTCAATACGGGGGCGTATAAAATACAAGTTACCTATTTGAATCTGTTTATAACTTTAATGTATTTCAATGCTCTACTCGTCTGTATAATTATGGTTATTTTCTTGTCGATTATGTTCTCGATGTATGTATATCACTACTCTTCCCTATTTATTGTCTTTTCTGACGATTTATCTATTTACTTTGTACCTAGTTTTTCATATGTATATCCAATCAACGCGTCTGAGACAAGAACGTTGTCATAGCAACGTTTTTTTTTAAAACTTTCATGTTTCGGGCGTTATGATTAAACATCTGAAATTAAAAAAAAACAACAAGTCTTAAGATATCGCGATGTGAAAGTTGTTGAATTACGAAAGCAATAGGTACATACGTTTTGGAGAATGCCCGTGTGATCTTCCACTTGTGATAGAAATTGTTTTTGTGTTCTAAGAGTGGAGCTTTTACAATTTCCATCAATCTTGGAAGATCACCGGTCTTTCCCCAAAACGTATGTAACAACATATTAAATCTTGCAGTCGTACCATTAATTGTATATCCTTTCGCTAGTGAACGAGCAAAAAGACATGACAAATTTGTTGAAGATGACACTAGGTGTTCCGAAACCCGCAAGTTTAATATCCGACATTGAATCCTAGCGCACGAAACAAGAACAGATAACAGTCATCTGACTGGATCATCGGTATCATAAATCGGCCCTGATCGGAACTAGAGCCTATCTCACTCTAGTAGAGTCAGGTGATATTTTACTGCACATAAAGATCAATCAATATCACTGTTTACTGTACACTTTATGTTTAGTATTCAGGAGTATCTGGTTTACGACGTGTTGCCGAATACGATATTTGCTTGTGACGTCATGGAATCATTACAATACGTGCCGAACATTTTCAAATCAGAAATCGGCATTTCCCTATTTTCGGAATACAAGAGTTACTTCCCATTTTCAAGAGTTGTCTTTCATAACAGCAGGTATCTAGTATTGAACAGATAGAGAAAAATCACGTTATTATTTTTTTAAAATAATGTCTGTGGACTGACTCTTCCAGTACAACTGAAAAAAACCTGCAGAATTAGTTTGCACATCATAATAAATTTTACCGGATGCTTTGCTATATGTGAATAAAAAATACTGTAGAAAAACTACTTTTTACCCACAGTAGGTAGTATAAAGTACCTGCTCTAAAGAACAGATAACTCTGCACATGGGAGATAAATCTTGTTTACCGCAAGTAGGGAATATCACGATTTTCATTAGTATATTTATAATGTATTTTTGGTTTGCAGGATAAAAACAATACTAATACATTGTCAGAAAATATAATTTATTAATATTCGCCGAGAAACAAGTGAGATGTATATGCTCGACAGAGAATCTCATTTACAACTGTTTCTAAAGAGCTGGTACAAATATTTTCTGGCAATGTACGAATATTGCATATTGACGGTGGTAAATAATAATATTATATACTCATATAAGAATCTTTATTTTGATTCGCTTAGACGACTTCACGTGACCGTGATATTTCGCTGGGTCAACCGGTAACATGGTAAGGTCACCCTCGCGTGCGATTTTGCGAGATGTTTGGATAAATGTACATGTACGTAATAAAACATTCAAACAAAACAGTAGTATATGTTAATATGTTTCTGTCTACATTGTATGGGCTGGTTTTTTTCTGTGAAAAAAGGTTAATGTCCAAAATATGTTGCAAATATTGAATTGTTTTCCTTTAAATATTCGATATAATATAACAGTTATCACCCAAGATGATATGTAACCCGGCATTTCTTTCCCCTCGAAAAGCCCTCGGGTGACCTTACTTTCTCGGGGAAAGAAATCACGGGGTCACACACCAACTAAGGTGATAATTGTATAATAACCAATGCTATCAGCAGTTTAGTACGATGGAGTGAGAATGTTGTTGTAATCCAAAACGAGCAAATTGCTGTTAAGTATTTTAATTTGTAAACGTTAAAGCAATTGTACAGAAAAGCATATAGACTTTGACTGGTTGTATTCTTTTCATTTAAATATGCCATGTCGTCTGCTAACCAAGGCTATATAAAATTAGATAAATGATTTAATCTTTGTACAAAACACAGAAGTTTCTGAAAAAACAAGTTTGATTGATATACCTATATCTAAATATCATGACTAATTTTCAACCTTGTATACAAAACAGATAATATCAGTTTTAAGGTATCCGGACCACAATTGACCACGTGATCATATTTGGTGTTCCAGATGTTAATTGTTTTTCAATGGAGCAGACTTCGGTAATGTTCGGCAAACATCGGAAATACTATTTGAGTACCTAACTTTTTTTGCTCAAAACTGTAAACAATGACTCAAATTAAAACAATATATTAATTTGTATCATTAATTAGCAATACATTGTTCTAATAAAGTTGTATTTCTTGGTCGAAAAATAAAATTAAGCGGTGACTTCAATTATGGGTCTGATACCTTAACTGTATTATGTGTTTTCATTCTTCGCTATCGATCAAGCTGTGGACTTGTTGTGAACTAGTTTAAAGAGTCAATTTCAAATGCGCTGTCCTATAAAATGGCGTTTGTATTGAAAACTTTTACAAGAAATCCTGTTTTGGGAGGCCAGTTATAAGAAATACGACCAAACAAGAGCCAAAAGTCAAGGGACAGTTACAAATCTGGATATAGACAAACGCAACACAAAAATCCAAAAACAAAAACACAAAGAGAGTAACCCGCGGAACCCAATAAAAAACCATGGGTGCACTTAGCTGCTCCGGACGAGTAAGAAGTGCCTTCATCTAATAAAACACCAATCGAGTTACTCATTGTCATGTCCACTTCAGGAATAGGAAACTCTACCTATGACTCAGCGAAAATATCCAATCGTATTTGAGACATTGATTTCCCATAACGATCAATTAAGTCATGCTGACGACCATAGAACGTCTGGACAGATGACATCAACCTATTTACACCAAACCTTTATTTGAAAATAGATAAGTATCAGTGATCGGTCTAGTAAATCGGAGTACCGATCGCAGGATTGATTGATTGGATGTCTGCTTTACGTCCAGCGAGCAGTATTTCAGCTATATTCAGGACGGGAACAAGTTAACAACAGGTCACAGGGAATACAATTTTGACTGCCACTGGAAAAGTATGGAGTTTTGAGTAGGGGCGGAAAATTTAGCCTTTTGTAGCGGCTACAATGAGCCTACTCTTTGAATCTACAAAAGGGGTCTTTATCGTGCAAGGAGCTTGGTACTCTCCAAACACGTTACCCACTACGGTCCGCGGTCAGGCTTTCCGTATTATGACCTGACAACCCCCCAACGAGAGGGTCTCCCCTATCCGCCACCCGTGGACGCGCTGGGCTGCTCTGTGGGTCGAACACTGGGAACCTCTCAGTATGGTCCCAGGCGATCGCAGGATCTAGAAGAACTTATAAGTTGTGAAATATACACTCCATACGCTGGAGCTTTTGAAATGTTGCTGTCGATGAACGGAAAGTTGACAATTGGAAAGTTGAAGTCATCATGTTTGTGTGTTATGAGACCACTTACTTTGAACTTAATCTTCAAGCCAGTATCTCGAGTTATATTATGAACTACGACTTGATGTTTTTCATGCTTGTTTTTAATTAGATGTAGCTATTAGATTTGTATATCGAGGGCAAGTTATGGCATTGAATAAACGTACCTTTATAGCAAACAATTAATAAAATCTTAACAAAATTGTGTTGTTCCAGTTTAACATTCTTCATGTCAGCGTATAATGACGTCGGAAATCTAACTGTGACGTCACAGCAGCCTCTATGCTTATTAGAACCATTACGTGTACTCGAAACATATGAAGGACGGTATCTTAGAATAGAATATAAAGGCCCAGCGCATGAATCATTTCTTTTATTCACTAGAGACAGTATTGCTAGAATACGTGTACCAAGTTTAAATTGAAAATGTTGTACCAAAACAGAAAATAGCACTTTTATTTATGGATTGTGCGCAAAAAAAAAAGTTTTTTTTATACAGTTCATATGAAAAGAATTTGTTGGAACTAATTGTTATTGCGCAACAAAAAAAAATATTCCAGCTTCGACATTCTCCATTAAAAGTCGGAATTCAGAATAAAGCAGAAAAATGCCGATTGTGAAGAAAACTTCAGTTCAAACAAACAAACAAAATATAAACAACTTCAATCTGAAGGTAAAAAAATTACAAATGAACAGCCCGTTAAATGCCAAATTGTTGTAAATGTTTTGCCAGCGATCCTGTAAATAAAAACCAAAATCTTGTTAACAATTTAGATCCTGCAATACATGACAAAATATGCATTGTACGATAAAACACGTGTGTGAAGTTAGCAGTGGATTCGATATTCGACATTCGAACTCGATCACTGCTAGCAGTGGGTTCAGTATGACATATTAAAGTACATATTATTACATGAATAGAATTTTTGATGGTCTAAAAACAACTTTCGGGTCACGATAAATCGCAACAGTAATAAAATTACATAAAATGTTAGTACGCTGTATCAAATACATGTAATATTGGAATTTTATTCATCAGGTCGGGTTCGATATGAAAGGGAGCCCAACAGGGACACATTTAAATATCGAAATTGTAATAATCACCCTCATGTGAATATGCAAAACTCAGCAGCACCTCTTCATCCTCTTTCAATCTGCATTAAACTTGGCAAAACAGTTGGCATTATATTGCTTTAGCTATTGTCAAAAGGAATTGAAGGCACCTGGACGGGTTTGGTATGTAAGGGAGCCCAACAGCATCAAATTTGAATATCGAAATGGTAAACAATCACCTTTGTGCGAATATGCAACTCAGGACCACCCTTCATCCTCTTCCAATCTTCATGAAACTTGGCAAAACCGTCCAGATGCCTTAAATTCCTTTTAACAATATCTAAAGCAATAGAAATGCTGCATCCATCTTATTTTACACCGGTTACACAAAAGGTAATTCGATAAACGTTATTTAACCAAACATTAATTCCTTTGAAACAATGTACCGGAAGTAGTCGTGACCAATTAAATTATGTATTTCTAAATATGCATATAATATTAGACTTATTAAGGTATCCGACCCATAATTGACCACGTGATCATATTTGGTATCCCGGATGTCCATTGTTTGTCAATGGAGCAGACCTCGGTAATGTTCGGCAAACATCGGAACTACTATTTGAGCAACTAACTTTTTTTCCTCAAAACTGTTAACATTGACTCAAAGTAAAACAATATATTTAATTTGTATCATTAATTAGTAATATATTGATTAAATAAAGCTGCATGTCTTGGTCTAAAAATAAAATTAAACGGTGACTTCAATTATGGGTCGGATACCTTAAATCATAAAGAAGCAGATTGTGTATATTATTAAGGTAACATTGAACTTGAAAATAAGGACACTACAGAGACAACTATAAATCTGCCTCATACATTGACCTATATCTAGAAATTTACAATGAAGGTTGGTGTTGAACCAAAATTGACGACAGAAGGGTGACTGTGATTGTCCAATTGTGAATTTGTTCAGTTTTGCGTTTCTACATTCCAACAACATTGCATATGTAGTATACATCTTCCTACTGCTCTGATTGTACAGAACATTTCTCGCCTTCTTACTGACTTATGACTATACCCCGAATATGATTTGTTACCAAATTTTAACTTGAGAAATGCGACGGGTGCCACGCGTGTAACAGAAAGAACAATTAGAAAGGTCTTTCCCAGATACCTTTATGAAATTAATTTTTCTTCATCTCTTGTTGTGAACTTAACTAAATAAGTTACTGGACCATTTTGTAGGCGGAATAGACTATTTCTGTTGTCCTGAGTAAAAAAATATATGGTTGTCAAGGACTTTTGTGGCCGTTGCTAAGGACAAAATGCAACTTCCGGTTGTAAAATGACATATTTTAGTAAAGTACATCATCCTGATTTAAAAAATATATGGTTGCTAAGGACATTTTGTAATGGTGACCTGGTTGCTATGGTATGACATTGACCTGTGACCTTTGAATTTGGGCTCAAATTGAAGGCCTTTACTTGGTGATCATGTTAAACCTATATGTTTACTATATTATCTGTAACGGTTTTCAAGTAGTATGCCAAAACTGATTAACCGAAATGAGTCAAGGGCCCGAACTCGAAAACAGTTCATCGCACAGTTTCGGACCAAATGTATCAAATGAAGGCCTTGATGAGAGAAGTATTTTTCCCATTATTGTCTTCTTCTATCTTTTATAGTTTTTGAGTTGTAATGATAACAAGATTGGAGGCCTAATGTCGAGGTCACTTCTGAACTTTGACTTTGAGATTTTCTTTAAGGACATGTCACAGGACGACAAATGGTGAAGACCTTTCATGATTTCGACTTACGATTTGTGAGTTACTGTGATAAGCGGAGTCTTTGAAACATTCAAGTGATACCGCTCGCCTTCGCTAGTCAGAAATTTTTAGCCAAAATATGTCATAAAGTTGTCTCAAAAGTTCCTTAACATTTGTCACTTTTTAGTTTTTTTGTATCTGTTATAGTTCCAGAGATTACGCGATAACAAGGTTTTCGGTGTTTGGGCAGATAACTCCGCAAAGAAAAAGGTTTCGATTTCACAGGGTGAATTCCGAATAGACTTTTAGTGCCCAAAACTTGTCGCGAAAGACCAAAATGATAAGTCGCGTAGTTTTTAAACTGTTTGGTTTTGAAGTTGGCGGAAAAAAAAAAAAAAAAAGAAAAATGAACCATTTTTTAGGCGGAATAGACTATTTCTGTTGTCCTGAGTAAAAAAATATATGGTTGTCAAGGACTTTCGTGGCCCTTGCAAAGGACAAAATGCCACTTCCGGTTGTAAAATGACATATTTCAGTAAAGTACATCATCCTGATTTAAAAAAATATATGGTTGCTAAGGACTTTTTGTAATGGTGACCTGGTTGCTATGGTATGACCTTGACCTGTGACCTTTGAATTTGGGCTCAAATTGAAAGCCTTTACTTGATGATCATGTTAAACCTATATGTTTACTATATTATCTGTAACGGTTTTCAAGTTGTATGCCAAAAACTGGTTAACCGAAATGAGTCAAGGGCCCGAACTCGAAAACGGTTCATCGCACAGTTTCGGACAAATGTATCAAATGAAGGCCTTGATGAGAGGAGTATTTTTCCCATTTATTGTCTTCTTCTATCTTTTTTAGTTTTCGAGTTGTAATGATAACAAGATTGGAGGCCTAAGGTCGAGGTCACTTCTGAACTTTGACTTTGAGATTTTCTTTAAGGACATGTCACAGGACGATAAATGGTGAAGACCTTTTGTGATTTCGACTTACGGTTTGTGAGTTTTTGTGATAATCTGAGTCCTTGAAACATTCAAGGTATACCGCTCGCCTTCGCTAGTCGGAAATTTTTAGCCAAAATATGTCATAAAGTTGTCCCAAAAGTTCCTTAACTTCTGTCACTTTTTAGTTTTCTTGTATCTGTTATAGTTCCAGAGATTACGCGATAACAAGGTTTTCGGTGTTTGGGCAGATAACTCCTTAAAGAAAAATGTTTCGATTTCACAGGGTGAATTCCGAATAGACTTTCAGTGTCCAAAACTCTTCGCGAAAGACCAAAATGATATGTCGTGTACTTTTTAAACTGTTTGGGTTTGAAAGTTGGCGGAGAAAAAAAATAATCAAAGCAAAAGCAAGAAGGTCTTCCCACTGGAAGTGGGAAAGACCTTAATAATCCGAACAAAAACAATAAGGTCTTCCCACTGGAAGTGGGAAAGACCTTAATTAATCTAGTAAGGTATTGAATAGCAAAATCAGGCATTACATGACATGGAAGACCAGATTGAAGCGGATATATAGGAGAGAAAACTTTGACCAACATCGTACATGCCAGGTCCATGATTCTATGAAAATGTAACTAAAACTTTAAATTTTGTAAAAGAAAGTCATCGTTCGGTGTTAACCCCAATTTAAAATAGCACTTACATTTAAGGAAATCTTTAATTACAGGTAATGTATTAAATGGGAAATACAATATCCTAAGCACTATAACAAAGAGAAAATTACGAATCAAAATTGTCCCAGTATATCCACCTTTCAGAAAAATGTTCATATATTGAAATCCATATGGTAGGTTTTAATACACACTTTGTTTAATATGACTATTTTGTTATAAGTACTAATTTCTGAAATGTAATTTTTCGTATTTAACCTATTGAAAAATAATAGCGTGTGTAAAAACAATTCAGACTGAAAACAGAACAGCTTTCAAATTATTTAAAACTAGTAATAACTAACTGGCATCCTAACACAGCACATCCAACACAAAATGTCTCCCAATCGAACCCTTATTTCAACTATAATCATCAGCATGTTGAACCTCCCCCACCCCCACCCCCAACAAAAATTTTTACCAAGGTAATGCAAAGTTTATTAATGACCCCGTTACGATGGAAAAGTCAGCCATTAAAAAAAATTCTAAAAATGGATTGCAAAACGACCACCCTTAACATGTTCACAAAGTTTCATATTGATTGGACATTGCATCTCAGAGAAAATGTGCGGACAAGATAGAAAGGAAAGAAAACAAAAGAAAAAAAAGAAAAAAGAAAAAGGCGAATAATGAAAAGAAACCGGACACAAACAATTTATCTCCCAAAACTTCGCTTGGTAGGCATAATTACTATCATTCATTTCTATTTATAGAAACCTACGATACCGTTTGCGCACGTCCATTATATATAAATACAACCAGGTTTTATTATCATCATATTGTAAGACATTAAATATCTTTTTCAATAGGAACATACACAAAATTCTGTTAAATTGTTAAACAGGCAAAAAGAAAATGACAAAATACGAATTTAATTTTTATTACTTATGTAGGTCATCAGTGAATGCAGTTCTTCATGCATTCTAACATGTCCATCTCACAGAAGTCAGTCCTTACAGGGCCAAACAATGTATCTAAGTTAGCGTCAATATCTGGAACGGTTTTCTTGACACATTCATCCTTTGCATCTTCACAGCCACAGAAACACGCGTATGGCTTTATCCTGTTCCATCCACTACAACCAAAGGCTGTGTAGAGTAGACTTATCAAGATGGCGGCAAGTAACAGCTTCATATTTAATTTCTGTAACCAAAGAATACGTACGTTTCAATAACGCAGAGTTTTATATCGTGTCATCAATTGAAAGTTCGACATTTGTTTCATGTTGATCTTTTAAAAGTTGCATCTGAATTTATAAATGCAGCGAAAGTTTTTGTAGTGGGCTATAATAGACATCAACATAAATATGTATTATAACTTCAAGGTTTCCTTAATGAATCAACATTAAACAAATGCACCTGACTTACGATAGGAAAGTTTTATTCGTCAATAGAAAGTGTCATGTTTCATACTTGTAGACAGCCGAACAGAATTTATACAGCACAAAACAACGATAACGATATTATTAAATTATGGACTAATTTTTGAAGAAGTCAATACGCCTTTCATTGACCTTGTAGGATGATATTGACTGACGACGAAACGAAGGTCAATTTCTTTCTACAAGGTCCATATTAAAACGTATTGAGCGAAATAAAGTCCTTATGTTTGTATATTACATATAATGACATTTACTGTAGTTGGTTGTTTGGAATGTTGATACCTGTACAGGTATAAATAAAGATATCTGATTAGTTTTTTATGGCTATTTTCAATAAAAAAGACATTGATAGCAAGAACTTTTATATTTTAACATTAAAGTAACATACAATTAAGAATCAATAACAAGTACTTGTGGTGGTCTGCCATGCACCTGCCATATTGTTTACTTAAGACATAATTCACGGGGGCTGTGGTTTATAACTGTTTTACAACGGGGTGACCAGTTATGTCTTATTATTATATTATATAAAGACATAAATGTTCATCCCGTTGTAAAACAATGATAAATCACAGCCTCCAATAATTATTTCTATTCTAATAAGACAATTACGGTACATTTATTATATTTTCGTACCTATAGAAAACATCATTTTAGCCATAAACTGGCTATTCTGTCAATGGAACACACAATATATTGCAACGGATAAATATAGCTCGTGAGAAGTTTATTTGATCACATTTACATTGCAAGTGCGTGTTTTTTTTGCAACACAGACCAACACAAAGAGAAGATGTTACCATTTCCGTGTTCATAGCATATTTAGTGAAGTATGAATTTTGACCTTTTTTCCAAAGAAATGTATTTCTAAATACATGGCAATTCTGTTTATAGTGATGCAGAGGTGCACCAATAGAAAGAAACCATGTTAAGGGAAAACAAACACAAATACTTACGAGACAAAAAAACCCAGAATACTACCATAAAAAAAGGAAAAGCATGGATCACTTATGTCACTTATGTCGATAGAGCAATACAATAAAAAAATCACTTCAGTAAACATGTTAGCTTTATTGACAAAGATTTTGCATAAGATTTTAAAACATTTGACCTAACATGATCAAATACAGAAGTTAAGTAATGCAATTTAAGTTCAAAACAATATCAAAGAACAGACTATAATTTATACAGTATACAGACGCACGAATTCAAGAAGTAGAGGGAAAATATCAAGGATAAACTATTGTTAGCCTTCTGTATAATGCGTAGAATTTAGCTTAATGTACCTAAGTTAGCGTCTGGTTAGCTACAATACCCTACACTTTTTAAAAACTTTATCAGTGGTCCTCATCGCGCAATGAGAGTACCACTCTCGAAGCTTGTTATCCAATGTGATCCACGGTCAAGATTTTCGTATTATTTTTAATGAGATGCCACTGAATAGTCAATAAAAAAGAGAATAATTGATTCTCGTCCGACCATCAAATGTATATTATGTTAATTAACGATACCATGTAATCTGTTATGTCAATTTTATAGAAACACAACTTACCTTTATTTGATGTGTTTATTATAACATACAGTGGATTCAACAAGTGGGAAAGTAGACCGACCAGAGCTGATAACTGTGATAAGACGGGGTCGCATTATCTCATTTGACATTTAGTAACAGTACTGACTTTACTACGTATGAATTATGAGAATTGTTAATTGTTAACATTTCCATTTGGTAATAGAACTGACTTTACTACGTATGAATTATTAGAATTGTTAATTGTTAACATTTCCATTTGGTAACAGAACTGACTTTATAATTACGTATGAATTCGAAGAACCGTTCATTGTTAACATTTGCATTTGGTAACATAACTGACTTTATAATTACGTATGAATTCGAAGAATCGTTCATTGTTAACATTTCCATTTGGTAACAGAACTGACTTTATAATTACGTATGAATTCGAAGAATCGTTCATTGTTAACATTTCCATTTGGTAACAGTACTGACTTTATAATTACGTATGAATTCGAAGAATCGTTCATTGTTATAACTTTTCCGTTTGGTAACAGTACTGACTTCTCTACTTATGAATTCGAACAATCGTTATATTGTTAACTTTTCCATTTTGTAACATTACTGACTTTACTACGTATGAATTCGAACAATCGTTAATTGTTAACTCTTTTACATTTGGTAACAGTACTACTTTTTTACGTATGAACTCGAAGGGGGTACGAGTACTGTGCAAGGAATATGCGTCACATCTCATTACATGTATACACTTAACTCGATAGTTCCCTGTGCTTGACCCACAGAGCAGCCTAACGAGTCCTCGGGTGATGGATAAAGGAGACCCTCTTGTTGGAGGTTGTCAGGTCGTATTAGGACCCAACCTACCCCTTTTTGTGTTGATTTGTTTGTTAACTTATTCTCGTCCCGAATATAGATGAGCTGGACGTTAAGCAAACATTCAAGAATGAATGAATGAATGAATGAATGAATGAATGAATGAATGAATGAATGAATGAATGAATGAATGAATCAATCAATCAATTAAATACACTACTTTTTATTACGGGTAGGATTTGCTGGTCTTAAACCTGTATTAACAGTATTACCGGGGTCGGGGTACCTTTTTGGATTTGTTTCATTCACTGCGCTTTGTGATTCGTCTCATGGAAAATGTCCATTGTATATTATATGGACATAATTTAAAATAATATAGGAACTGTAACGGTAGAGGATGAAATAACATCATGTTACCTCCGGGGATCGAACCTGGTATCTCAGTATTGCCAGCCAGTTGTCTAAACAAGTGAACTAAAGAAGTACTCCGTTAGATCAGTCGATTTTGACTGGCTATATGCTACTACCTGGTAGAACGCAGATAGGGCTCCAGTTACACTCTTCCCCCGTGCAAAGAATCATACTCACCAAACCCGACAATTCCTCCATGTGGGTTTTTAGTTGGGCGCCAATTTAACGGTAGAGCATGAATTAACGCCATATCAACTCCGGAGATCGAACCCGGATATCAGTATTGCCAGTAAGCCCTCTAACCAAGTGAGCTGAAGAAGTACTCCGTTATACTACAACCTGTTAGAACGCAGATAGGCCCCCAGAACAAAAAGCCTTACTGGGGACATTACTGCGGGCAGGGCATGCTCGACGCCAACCTTAAATTATAAGATTTTGTTCTTTTTTCTGTCAGAGGTCTGGAGTTTTCAATAAAAAACTGGACGCCGTAATATAGCTGAAAAATGGCTGAAAGTGGCAACAAACGAATATTATTTAACAAACAAATAAAGAGAGATAACTCGAATTTATCAATAGATCGCTTCGTGTATAAAAAAGCAACTTTTTAAACATTTTTATGTTAATTTAAAAGTTTAGTACAAGTCTATATGTAACAAAGTATAATATTGCCAAGTTACAAACGTTCAGGCTAGTCGTCTGTTATTTGTACTTTGTATATTCTTATCGATGTAAAGTCATCGTTTATAATAAGAAGCTCGTTTGTTTGTTTGTTAAAAGCAATGCCGGACGGACTTTGAATGTCATCGTCACTGCTCAATACTATCTCTTTACCGTCTCTATTACTAGATATTCTGTGTATATTATTAGATCGTGACCCCGTCACATATAAGTTCTCTTGGTTATCCACCGTTAAACCTGCTGGATCGAGGAGTTCCGGGTTGCTGTAGGTAATGTAATTGCTTCCATCCGGAAACACGCAATAGACTTCACTGTTCTCGAGATTTGAATAAAACACACTACCCGTTCCGTTTAGATAAATTTCCCATGGATTAAACTTTGTGGGCATTTTACGGATAGTTTTTCCATGAATGTCCACAATTTTTAAGTGATCTTCGCCATTTTTAACACATATTTGCTGACCAACACACGATAAAGCAGAACAGTCTCCCCTAAACTTGATGACGTCAGCCGCTTTCAAATTTTCAAGTTCAATTTTTTGCACCCCGTGTTGCCATGCGCTTACAAGTGCATAAGTTCTATTGTAAATTGTAATTCCCCCCGGAAAATTTGCTATTCGGATCTTTTTGCATTCTTCTCCTTTTTTATTGCATACGTAGAGAGACTTTTCCTGATACCCCGCTAACATGATATTATTGTCGGCAAGGAAACAGGCACGGAATATTTTTACTCCTTTACCCAGCTGAGATGTCGGGAAGCAACTTACCAACTTAAGTTTCCCTTCTTCTAGTTTGCCACTTACACTTTTGGGCATTTGATCAACTATCATTTGCTTTAAACCTTTATTTCCAGTCGCAGAGACGCCATTTTTGACGAACTTTTTATGTAATTCCTTTGTCACATTTAAACTCTTTTCTGAAATAACAATGCTTCCCATCGTCAGAAAAAAATGTTCAAAACCAAATACTGCCTCAGATAGTTTTAAATGAAACTCGAAATATTTCTCGTCTTCAGCTAATTTAATGACGGATGATTCCAGATCTCTTTGCTTTGCCTGTATAGATAATATTTCCCTAAATAATTTAGGGTCTGGTGGCCGATGTTTAAAAGCACTCAAGTCTTGTAAAACGGACTTCAATCTTTTTTGGCTACTGATAATTTCTGTTTTATTTCTTTCAATTTTTTCTACCAATTTATCGTGGTTCGTTTTAATTTCTAACTCTAGACTTCTTTCCAGTTTGTCCAAGTATGCATTTAATTTTTCACGAGCTTCTTGAATTGTACTGTTGACTGTGTTCCGTTTTTCTATCAAGTCTGCAACGTTTCTGTTTTTTTCCTTTAGTAATTGTTCCAAAGCGAGGCTGAGGTCGCAAATATTTTTCTCCATTTTTTCCAGGGGAAGGCCGTTTTTCAAGCTGTCAATCACAGCTGTAATCTGCGTTACAGACTGACAATGTGTGTGGTTTTCTTGGTGACACCTGTGGCATAGTACAGCGCCATGTTGGTAACAGAAAAAATCAGCTGTTTCATCTTTGTGGACATCACACGTTTTGGGAATCAGAAATGGAACGGACATCTTCCCGTATCCTGAAATCATTAACAGGAAATAACTATGCGTAATCTGGGTTCACGCATTTTACAGAAAAAATGCTTTGTAAGATTATATATACAATTAACAATAACTACAAAAATAAAAATAAATCAGGTTCAGAGGAGTACAGACTGAAAGTAGAAAGTTTGTACAATATTTTCAAAAACCCCTAATCGACATATTGAAACAAAGTAGCGCAAACATTACACAATCAAACAATAGGACGATCATGTCATTTTTTTACCTATGACCACAATGACACACAATTGAAAACTAGGTAGTAGATAATGACCTCTGACCTGTGCAGTCACGTCATAACCAAATAGATTTATAACGATATATTTCATGCCGAGTTCTTTTGGCTCCAGTAGCAAATGTGGTAACATACCTTCAGTTTATAAATAGGTTAAGGAGAATACATTGTCCCGCAAAGAGTCTTATGTTTCTTTTGTTGTACAAATCTTAAACAATCACCACAAAATTGCAAATCTTGGTAGAAGACAGCCTTTAAATAAATTAAGTATGATATCAATCTCAACTGTCAAACATTTTGAACTGCTGTATTTTTGGTGTCTTACTATTTATTACATATGTGCAATTTCAAGACCTCGCAATGATCAACACTTAAATCACACATCAGATTATTATCCAATAATTGAATTCATTAATAATAGTTTCAATGTAATATTATGAATTTCTAATTGACACACAATTCTGATTTCGTAGAGGACTCTGATGTGATCGGACGGATACATTATTATATGACTGTCGAGCGCTTAATCAAGAACTTACTTAAACTTTAAAAAATAAATGTATTTTTCATAATAATCTGTATTGTTCGTATCTATTGTAAGCGACCATCATTAGACTTCTTTTTAATAAATTACCACATTGATAGACGACAACAATATAACGAACTTTATAGCGGAAAAAAGACCTCGGTTTCTAAGTAGTTAATGCTAATCACATTGTTTGTCAAAACTGTGGTTGCAAGTTCGAGTTGCACTGCGTGCAGGTTGTACTCGAATCTAATCATAGTTGACAAGGATTGACATTTTCCTACCGCAGGCTGGGGGTTTTCCCTTGGTACTCCGTAGTCCTCCCTCAAATAAAAACTGGACATAATGGTAAAGCTGCAACCTTGCTGAAAGTGGCCTTAAACACCATTTAAGCAACACAAAAATCGAGGAAAATCTGAAGATAAAGCCAGTTTTTTTGGTAAACGATGATTGGAAAAATGTGCCTAACCAATGGTAGTGACGCTTCTAACAGAACAGTAATAATTTGCCCAACCAATGGTAGTGACGCTTCTTACAGAACAGCATTCATCTGCCCAACCAAATGTAGTGACGCTTCTAACAGAACAGTAATAATCTGCCCAACCAATGGTTGTGACGCTTCTAACAGAACAGTAATAATAACATTTAACCCAATGTTGGCCTGCAAAAAACAAACGACATAAAAACATGCACGATACTTTGTATCCGTATTTCTGATCAAGTAATTGAAAAATTAGTATATTAATGATAAACGTTAAACATATAACCATCTTTCATGCACCATCTCCATGGCGGTGTTAGCAACGTAATTGGAGAACAGGAGACCACTACTTCGTACCCTTCTATTTTTCGCAAAAATTTAGAAGGGTTTGTCGGCACGGAGTCGGAATAACGTGCCAGCTAGAGCTATAAGAGAGCTGATTATTTTACCATGCCAAGTAAGGCTCGAACCTGCAACCTTAGTGGTCCCAAACACACACGTAAAATTATGCGTAACATTCATTTGATATAGCTGAACACGTAGCGTTAAATCAAATACTCACCTAGATGTTTTATTCACAAATGTTTGATCTCCGAAAGGCTATTCTCTCGAATCTAAAAATGATATTAAGCCGTTTATATTAGATTTGTTGTTCAATGAAGTCAACAAAGCATTGTACCCCCGTATCCTGGATGATCACAACAATTGTCACTTATTGAATATCAATGACTTTATAACAATAGCGGTGAGTTTCAATATACCCTCTATGGAAATATAATACGAAGGGTATTGAACTAGAGTGTACCGTGAATAAAAACAGATTGATCTTTTAAAAGACAATCAATACATGGTGTCTTTACTATTGACACAATTACTATAACTGGCATTATTATCTAGTCACGGTATGTACATAGTAAATAATTAGCAGAACAATAACAATACACGTAAAATAGTACAGATATAGATATAACCATTGTGGGATTAATCAAGTAATATATGCCGAATACGCATTTAAAAACAGTTTTAAGTTGAACTGATTACAAATAAAAAAAATATAATGCTACTATTCCGATTGAAAATTGTGAAATATATAAAATGATAATTTTATAGTGTAAATACAATATCAAACCAAAATGTTTGAAAGTATTTATATTATAAGAGTAGTACATACATCAGTTTTTCTATTAAGGAATTAGTGCCAAAAATTTCCCGTTGATTTGATAATGCATAATAGACATTTTGTGCACCACGCCTTCTGGGTCTAATGCGATTTTGTCGAAGTTAGTTGCAAACCGATTCTCAATCAATGTATTTCGAATGAAATGGCTTTTGAGGCAACGATTCGATTCCGTAGATTTAAGACCCGGATGTAGCGATGTTGACCAGTAGTCGTTATGCAAGGTCGCCTACTTCTTTGGCGATCATTGGTAGAGTTATATGCTGGAATCTGATCCACAGCCGGTTTACGTTTTCAGTTCGTGCAATCTCACTTTGGGATACTCCAGGAAATGACCGACGACGGTATCTTGAGTAGACATCCAAACTTAACTTTCAACGTTATGTGAAATTCAAGCTTCAAATATTGTCCTTTTTTAGAGTAGTTAATATAAAATGAATGGAAGAAATACCTACGGGGCAAACCGATCTCCACATCCAAAAACATTTATGCAAAACCACGAGAAACAAAACAAAAACCACTCAAACAGAGACTAGTTACAGAACTTAAATAGCGAGTGAACTCAGATGCTCCGGAAGAACAAGCAGTTCCTGTCTGTTGCAACACAACCGTAGTGCAAGTCAAGTCAGCTAGTAAATGACGATACAACGCAATCCCTACGACACAATTCGAAACAATGTAGAGGAAAACAGATGATTCATAACAAAATTTCTAAGGTTTAAAACAGAATGTCCATCATTATTCCATCGTGTCATTTTCTGTCCTATTTTGCTGGGTAAGTGAAAGAAAATTAAATTGTCACAAGTTATCAAGAAGTAACGTTTGTCCACATATGGCATACGTCATATTGTAAACTTTAGGAATATATCGAGTACTTTTCCACATGTTAAACAGAATGTACCAATGTTAAAAATGATTAAAATAAAAAAATGAAATAATTGTATCTTCATAGCTTTGCAACTATATCGCTTAAATGAAAATAATATGTTGACGGCTTCAAGCTACATGTATGGGCAAAATGATACAAGAAAATCACTCTTCGGAATTTTAAGGTTTCCATACTAGTCCAGATGGCCAATAACCAATGACTAATAAAGTATTGTACTGGTTAGTATGAGTTATTATAGAATTTAAAACCGATTGATCACAAACAAGTGGATATACAAACATATAGAGGGATTCGTTTTGTTCATTTCCTTCCGCAATATACATGTATAAATAAAAAAGTCTGTTGGGACTACATCGTAAACATATGCTACACTGAGTTTTTAAATCTAAAAGTGTATTGCAGGACGTTTGATTAATACACTGTAAATATAACGCGTTTAAATTTTATACTCGTAGTGTGCAAAGATTTAACACTGCATGTTCAAGAAGTGTTCATCTTAACAAATAGTGTCCAAGTTTTAAACATGTCTGTTTAAAACTTTCACATTAAAGTGTTCAATAAATTTTAACACTTAAGTGTTCAAAGGGGAAGTGAATTTTATCTTTGTTTTTATATTATTTTGATGCACATTGAATGAATTAAAAAACCCATACATAATGATATTATCAAAATGCCTTTAACATAGCTATTTAAAGTTACATTGGTGTTTTCTGTCTTGTTTCTTACAAACACATGTTTCATCATGAATAAAATAATGTGCAGTGGTCATGTCGTTCCTTTTATTAATTTATAGTACACATTTCCAAAATACTTCTGTTGCAAACATTTGTATTATGGTTTAAACTTCATCATAAATGTCCTAATCTGTTCTGTTATTGAACACTGTGTGTTTATCAAGTGTTCTATTTCTGAACACTGGTCTTCGAAATTTACCGCGCTATATAGTACCAGAATGGACCACCGGAAGTCTGCATGTTTTAGTTTTTGGGCGGTGGAATTCAAAGTTGCAGACGTAAAATATACTTGCAGTTGTCATGGAGAATGAAGAATTACTTTGTTCATTTACAACATATCACTGCTGAAGGTTCATTCGAATAACCCCAACGTGTTTGTTAATTGTGGGTTTGGATCATATGACATGTGAGTGTACAACTGGTATCATGCCATAGATACACAAGGCAAAATTTTAAGGCACAAGTCTTAGCTATCCAAACTAAAGGATGAATAGAAAGAGATGCTTGACATATAGACATGTTAGAGACTGTGATTCGGAACGGACTTCTACGTAAGAATCGCAAAACTATTGAGTGGTGGTGGATAAATTTACCCGTTTGTCTCCTGTAAAATAGCGGGAATGAAAGACAAGTAGATGACTTGTAGGATGAATAGACATATTAAGAATTCAGACATGTACTAAATTTTATCTGACCATTTGTTTCGATTTATGTACATGTATCTGTCATTTGTTCTTTGGACAAACTTGTGGACAAGAACTCCTGTGCATGCATACATAGCTATCTGTACTGTAGCAATCTTGTTTGTTTCTCTTTTATCATACACTATGTATGTTTATTGTTACAATTCATCAGGAAAGTGTATTGAACAAAATGAGATTGATGCTTTTTCTAAGACAGTTTTATTCAGAGTGTATATAAGTAGTTTCATTATTTCTAAATGTATCAATGGTGTATACATGTTTTTATTAAATTATATCTTACCACTCAATGTATGTGCTTTTTTTAATACAAAGCAATTTACTATTTATTATTGTATTATTGGATTAAAAAGAAACTCTCGTTGAGGTATGTTATATATTTTTATGCATAAATATATAATTCTAGTGCATTCATTTGCTACCAATGCATCTGATTCGATAATGACTTCTAAAAAACCACAGTTTCTCAACTTGTTACTTTTGGAAGTCAACATCTTGAATAATCTGATTAATTAAAAATGACATTTGGATGCTCAATTCGTGGTATAGCATGGTAATTGAAGCGTTGCCTACATTAAATGTAATAATCTGGTTATTTTATTATGCTTTTATCAAAATTATTTTGTTTAATTGAATTGGGTTTAGTGCCACTTTCACCTTTATTTTTCATTTTCAGCTGTATCATTACCTCTAGTATTTATTGGGAGAAATCTTTCCTATACCAATAAATAAAAATAAAATCCTGTCATTTTTTAAAGATATATTTGTCTTAAGAAATATTCTAAACTTATTATTTTTTGCAGCATAACAATTTTTATGTTTTTACTGAGACATTAAAAAAATTAATACTTATCTTATTTATTTATTTTTATTGGAGATGAAAATTTACAAAATGTTTTAAGTATGGTTGAATTGTATTGTCTAAACTACAGATACATTTAAATGATATGAGTATATTTAGATTATTGATTGCAGTACATTTCCAAATCGACTGGATCATCCTTTACAATTTACTTAGTCGGAACATGTTACCCACTGAACATGTTCGCAATATGAACATTGCAGTTTTCTACTTTTTAACATTTCCATTTGAACACTTGATAAAGGTGTTCACAATCTTTACATTCTTTCTTTGAACATGTTCTGTGTGTTCAAAAAGTGTTACAGGGCCTTAGAACACGTCTTGGCATTAAATTCTTGAACATACGGACGTGTTCAAAACATTGCACACCAGGTATTCAAAACGTTTACACTAGTGTTTAAAAACGACACACATAGACACCCAACAGTAGAACATTAGTGTTCCTTAACTTAACACTTGGCATAAATATGATGAACAACAGTGTTAATTTTGGGAACGCCATTACACGTTCAATAAGTGTTACAAAAAAGTGTTCATTAGGTGTTCTCGGTTTTAACACTCGAATTTACAGTGATATAGCTGCCAATCCAAACGCCCTGTTATTGTAATTGTATTGGGCATTTTGTCCAAGTTTATTGAACTCTGGCCTTGATCGATAATTTCCAAAAATATGAATAATGCCTTGTCATTTAAAAGCTATACGTTTTGATACGTATTTTCATTATTCCAAGTTAGCTCGACATAAAGGACACTTCCTATAGTCTAACTTAGACCGTCTTGTAGAAACAGTAGAAAACCTACACACACTACAATACGCGGTATAAATTTAACATCCTGTACATTGATAACAACTCTCCATCAACTCTGGTGCATACATCTTACGATATGCTAGACCATGCAATCGATATTTTATGATGATGCTGACTAATAAACTACTCTACTAATGGTTGCCTTTATTGATGCTATTTCTTGGACGTCGACAAGACTTAGTCTAAATTCGATCAGACACTTTTAAAGTCGGGTTTCCTATTCCAGAATGACTATTTTGGACATGATATAATAAGTCTAGAGACAAGAATTGCTTTCTTGTCCGTAGCACATGAGTGCATTGATTTTTTTTCGGGTTATGAACTTTTTGCTTTTTATTGTTTATTTTTGGTTTCTTCTTTCTTTCACATTTCTTTTTTTCAATCCGGATTCTCTCACAGTCCTATGTTGACGTATCTGTTTTTGTTTAACATTTTTACATGGTTCAGGATGATGAAGAAAATTATTTTTATTCCTTTTTATTGTTTGGACATCTCAAAGTACTTTTTAAAGTTTTCTTATATCGAGTCACATTAACAGATTTTTCAACTCATTCCAAGTCGGATTAGTCATTCAGCTGACATGTTTTAATTTTTTGAAATTTCAAAAATAAACATAGACATATATTTACGTGAATTGGATTTTCAATTCAACTTATTAATCTCGTATTTGACGGTTGTTTAATTATTGCATATTAACACCAAATATAGAGTGTTCAAATATCCAGGTGTAAAAATTTACTCCAGTGCTTTTCAGCTCGCATAAACCTGACTAAGCTTGAAAATCCACGTACAATGAAATATGTACAATACAAACACGCGATGCATGTAAGAATGAAAGCACTACGATAAAATTAAAGTTAGAAGAAAAAAATTCATTCCGCAAGTTCAAGTGGTAGAACCTGATTCACACAATAGACAAAAAACGACAGTAGGGAGTAAGGTATTTCTATGTAGCGGCGATTTCATCATCAGATGGAATTTAAATATCTCGTTCTTAAGGAGATTAAGACAAAAAGGTCAAGACGTTTTCACAGAGGTATTGGTAGTCCTTCCTATACACTGATTTGACAATAAAGGTACTCGCCCGGTGTATAATTCTAGGCATGCACTGTTTCCTCATCCTTAGTACTTGTGTGCACCAATGATTTTTATTGGGTTCAGGGTACTCACTTTTGTGTTTTGTTTTTTATTGTATGTTTGTGTATATCCGGATTTTTAGCTGTCCTTTGACTTGGTCGGTTTCCTCACTATTTTTCTTGAACCGAAGGAAGATAATCTTTTCTTTTTGGTTTAAAGACAGGTTTCCCCTATTTTTTAGAGGAAAATCTCAGCAAAGAAGGGAGTACTAGATTGCTTATTCCAGGCAGCCTTATGCATACAGTCATGTGTATAGGACTAACTGATAGATAATGCCTTATGAGTGTACGTTTTCTCCATAGGGTCCAATGCGAAACTATGTTTTGTGGTGGCGGCTAACTTGGATGTTGAATAGGCACCAAAACCACACAAATTAGAAGACTATTTGAAATATATTTCTATCACATCACTACTTTTCCTGATTAATTATTTTCCAAAAGAATACTTAAAAAAATTCAGCCAACCGGAATGCTTCAATAGCCCTGACAGCCATGTTGAATTTCCAACTGGCACAAAAGCCAGTATTATAAGAGAACAATGTGTTGTATTGTAAAATTGTAAAACAATGTATATTTATAGTAATAGAATGGTTTTCCAACACAACAAGACCAAACACATGTATTATTTAAAATGTCACTCATTCATTCATATTTTCTGGTGGTCGGGAATAGTGTTTAGCGACAATATGTGCTTGTTTACCAAAAACAGTTGCAACTCTTTGCAAAAGATACAACACAAAAATATAATTGTTGCAGAACTAACGTTAAATAACATTTTTAGACGATTAAATCTTTAAACAAAATACATATTCGTTAAAGATGAATTATGTTAGTTGACAAATATATGATGTCAATTGTGTGCTTCAAAGTGTGCTGCTGTGTAAAAAGGATAACCGTATCAAAGTTTTTACCGACTTTGGGTATATATTCATCCCCTAGCTACAATAATGTAGCTCCCTTTTTTATGGACGGAGCTACAAAGCGGTCCCATTACTCGTAATGGAGCAGCCCAGGAGTGATTCACACCCGGGGGTTTTATGCATATTATAAGCTATTACACTGTTTCCATGGTTTGCTACATACTTTTTTTTATGTATTTGAAGTTTAACTGATATTTCCACAACACCGTGTTCGTTAGTTTTATCACTATTCGTAATCATGGCATTGTTGACAAAATATGAATTCCGGAAGTGCATAATTTCGATAATATCGGAATCGATTTGGTAAAAAAAAGTTATTCCGGATAATTTCAGCTGTATTCATTTGCATTATGATTATTTCCCCTTATTACACACTTTGTAGCTCCGTCCATAAAAAGGAGCTACATTATTGTAGCTAATTCATTCCCGTACATACGAGGCTACTTTTAAATGGAAGGCTAAAATACCCGACGATGATGGTATTCGGACTATCCTAAGAAGTGAATTCGGACTGTCCTAAGAAGTGATTTTGGTTTTCAGTAATAAAAGACATTATGAAGGAACATTTAAGTACATTTTCACAAGTGATGAGAATAGTTCAAAGAAGATTAAAACTCAAAGTTAATTTGTACGAAACCACAATACATGTCTTGTTGCCCATGCATCACTTTTCCATGGCGCTTGCAAAATAAACCTACTAACATATAAAGTGTGTATATCATGAACGCATGGAAATTGTTACATGGCATAATACTCCGTTAAAATAATAGGATAAAAATGCAAAGGCATTGTTCACGTATCATGTTTTAATCTGGAACAAAGAATTTGCAATAAGGCATCGGCGTGATGACTCTGAAATCTAATTTAAAGCATTAAACTTGCAATAAGGCTCCAGATTTCAGGAGACAATATAATGTATGTTATTATTTATTGCAAATATATACAGTAAATTTATTTCGGCTGCTTTGCAAGTATGATTGCATGCTAACTATTAATAGTTACTAAAATATAACATTTAAAATTAAAGTATTACTTTAAAAGCTTCTTGAATAAAAAAACCAGTTCTATAAAATTCAGTTTACAAAAGAGCAATACAATGTTAACAATTATAACTAATTATCGGTCTAAAATACATATTCTAGCAAGCAGGGCGGCAGAGTGTGCTCAACGCCTAACCTTAAATTTACAAGGATTACCAATTTAACTAGTAAACGTCGTGGGTTTTTATTATATTACAGCCGAACCAGTTTACATACAAACAGTATCATAAAATACTTGAATTGTACATGCTGAGAGGGTTCCTGTTGCTCAAAACATGGAGCAGCGCAGCCCAGTGTGGCGAATACGGAAGACCTTTATATGGGGGTTTGCCAGTTTACAATACGGAAACCCTGGCCGCGGATCGTAGTGGACAACGAGTAAATTTTGAAAAAGAGTTGGCTCAGTGTAACCGCTACAACAGTCTAAATTCTCCACCCTATCCAATACTCCACGTTTTTCATTGGCTGTCAAAAGTTTGTTCACTATGTCCTATCCGTTGATTTATTGTTGATTTATTGTTTGTTACCTTGTTCAAGGCCCAAAAATAGCTGAAATACTGCTCGCTGGACGTAAAGCAGACAACCGATCAATTAATCACTACAATTGTACTGAACAAAATATACAGCTGTATGAAAAACAGAACATGTTAGAAAATGTATCATTGGGTACACACACAATATAATAAAGAAGAACCGGTACAATGTAGAAATGAGCATGTATCTCTTAAACACCATAGTAGTTAGTGCACCTCATGATCTTCTTTTATTGAACCTGTTTATAAAAGAAACCAATTAAAAACTCAAACTTAAGATAATCTTCTAAAAATATTGACATAACGTCTTAAATCTTAAGTTAAGCTAGTTGACTTCAAACCTCAAACTTTCTCTGCTCCTTATCAAGATTGATGTATAACTGAAGGTAAACGTGTGTTTTGTTTGTATATTCTATTCTTTCGGTTATGTTAACTGTTGAAAGAACAAGTCTGCTATATCAGAGGGACAGTGAAATTACATGTATGTATACGTCCAAATTCTATGATTGTGTGCATGTATATTTATTTCTGTCAGCAACTCACTTGTTATTTATCTTTTTTTAATATAATTTTTCATTTCCACCAAATGTTATGCATTGGTAATTTGACATGTATGCAAAACTGCTCATAATAGTCATTTAATCATTTAAAGACATACTTGTAATAAAGTTATAGTTATCATACACCCAATAACACCTTTGTCTAAAGGTCCCGTCTTTCCTCCATCACCAAATAAAAAATATCGACGCCCTGATAGATCTGCAAATTACTAAAAGTGTATTAAAATATAAACAACCCCGCTTGCATGGTAGTGATGTAGCAATATTGTAGACATGACTTAAAAAAATAATAGGATAAAAAAGAATAAATGTATGACACTCAAATTAAAAATTGTTTTAAAGAGAACGAGCGTAAAGGGGATGCCAGCAACATACTTGTAATTTAACAAAAATAGTCTTCTTGTTTTAATAACAAATTTTGTTTTTTTTAAACAATTATATACATTTCTTTATGGTATTTAAAACATCCACTATTGATGTATGACAAAACAATGACGCTACATCCAGAGGTGACATCCCATAATATATACATTTATTAATGTCTGCATTATTGTTTAGTAAAACATGCACTATGTCTATATGACCTTCAGCACAAGCTCTAAACAAAGGGGTTTCGCCTACAATTGTACGCGTATTTATGTCAGCTTTATTGTTGAGCAAAATATTTACTATATCTGTATGTCCTTCCTCACAAGCTATATGTAGAGGGGATTCTCCTGTATCCCTGCACTTATTAATGTCTACTTTATTGTTTAGTAATATATTCACTATTTCTGTATGTCCTTCCTGACAAGCCATATACAAAGGGGTTGCTTTATTCTCGTTACACTTATTAATGTCTACGTTATTTTTAAGTAAAATATTAACTATTTCACTATAACCTTCCTCACAAGCTATAAACAAAGGGGATGCTCCTGTATCTGTACACTTATTAAAGTCTCCTTTATTATTAAGTAAAATACTCACTATTTCTGCATGACCTTGCTGACAAGCCATAAAAAGAGGGGATGCCTCATGTTCGTCACACTTATTAACATCTACTTTATTGTTAAGTATAATATTCACTATATCTTTATGGCCTACCTCACAGGCTACAAACAAAGGGGATGCTCCTGTATAGTAGCACTTGTTAATGTCTGCATTATTGTCAAGTAAAATATTCACTATTTCCGTATGGCCTTCCTGGGAAGCTATAAACAGAGGGGATTCCCCATGACATGTACACTTATTAATGTCTGCTTTATTGTTTAGTAATATATTCACCATTTCTATATGGCCTTCTTGACAAGCTATAAATAAAGGCGATGCTCCTGTATCCGTACACTTATTAATATCTGCTTTATTGTTCAGTAAAATATTCACTATTTCCGTATGGCCTTCCTGACAAGCTATAAAAAGAGGGGATTCCTCCTGAGTTGTACACTTATTGAAGTCTGCTTTATTTTTTAGTAAAATATTCACTATTTCTACATGGCCTTCCTGACAAGATATATACAAAGGGGATGCCTTCCTATCTTCACACTTATTAATATCTGCTTTATTGTTAAGTAAAATATTCACTATTTCTGTATGGCCTTCCTGGCAAGCTACAAACAAGGGTAGAGAACCATCTTGTCTACAACAGTTAACATCTACTTCTTTATTAATGCACCACTTTAGCATGTTCAAATCGCCAAGACAACACACAACAATAGGGACAGTGTTTTGTAGCAAATTTTTATCGGTTTTATGTGCCAATTCACATTGATCAGGATCAGGTAGTGTTTGTAAATGACACAAAAACTCTTCTCTAAAGCTTGGAACATACATATTTGTGTTATCAAATACATCAGTTACATTGTTTTTGAACAGGTCATCAACCATTCTTTTGATATACATTGGTTTAAATTCGATCGGTACTATGATAACAAATCGATCACTATCTTCTGTTTGTTCAAACAAACACCTTTTGCTGATGAAAGAAGCATTTGCATTTTTTATTAAGCATTTGATAATTTCTTTTCCAAAGTAGTATGCCATAAAATCAAACACTTTATCATGGATTGCACTGTAAACATTTTCTTCCTTCCTTACAAATGTGTGCAACATTGAGTTGAGTTCGTCCCGTAAAACAATTCTTGATGTACCTCTACTGAGTTTACATGCTTCACAAGTATTACTTATAATTTTTTTAATGTCTTTATCAACTTCTTCAATAAACAATTTTTCATCTAATTCATTGTTAAACATTACACAGAGAGCTAGAGCGCAGTACTTGGCAGCTCCTTCTTTACGTAGCTTGGCTAATTCACCTTCGTAAACGGAATAAGGATCACTGAAGAAATCTGAAATGTTTACAGTGAGGTTTTCCATATACAACTTACAAAGAAGAGGGAAACAATCATACAAATCATAAAACTACTTTAGTTGCATTTTCACCTAGGTATTTAGTAGCTATGGAAGATTTCTCTGTTTCTAACAAACACAGATTATCTGACAACATATTACATTCACATAATCTAAACAGAGAAATAATTTCAAATTGTTCATCTTGATAAACTTGTAATCGACAAGACACAATAAGTTTTGCCATGTTGTCTTCAAAAAGGGATTTCAAACATTGTATTTGCGATTTCCATTTGTCTATATCGGTTTGATTTAATGAATACTTGCCACACAAATCATCAACTACAAACAAAGTTTTCCGACTTGGATTGTAAAACTTATAAATATCACATGGGTCTGTAATAGGTATGATGTCATAACCATCTTCCGCCATCTGTAGAGCTACGTGTCTGACGGTGGCTGTCTTCCCTACACCAGAACTTGCTGTAACTGTAACACAATTACTTGTTTTGATACACTTAAGGACATGTTTTGCAGCTCGTGTATCAACAAACATCGGATCATTATATCTCCATGTTTCGACTGTCTTTTGGACTTGCACTGAAAACACATAAACATTCAGGTACTAATTAAATACCACATTTTTTCTGCTTTCGAGATTACTAACCCGTAACATTAATCTTTCTGAACATTTTACATCCTTCTGTCACTCTCGCAAAGTTCGTTATGTTCTTACTAATACTCAATAACAGGGGTTGCACAATTTATTTAACCATTTTAAAAAAAACTGTATACTCTGTTTTGCGTAATATATTTTCACAGAATTAACATTTTGCATGCGGGGAATCTTGAAAGTTCAATTGTCATGCAATAGGAATTTATTTGTGTTATCCCCCTCCTAAATACTGCTACAACATTTCAGTTAATCAGCCCTTTCTTTTCAGAGAATTTGTTTAAATTTCAGCTTATTAGAAATCAAAAATATTCCTCAAATGGTTATGTTTGAAGCTGGAAATAGGACACATTGTTCATGGTTTGTAAAAGACCTACTATACCTTAGTACTGCTAAGTTACTGTCCATTTAGCTTTGTTGTTTCTGAGGAAACAAATTTTAAACTGCAAAGAATTAGAAATTATTGTTGTTTGGAAAAAGCAAGCGTTGTAAAGGCTTTGATTAACTGCAATCCTGTCTACTCACTATTTATCCATCCAATAAAAACAAGGAATTAAAATGGTGAGCATTGTTTTATATTTTTGTTTGATCATGACTCTATATGAGCATCTGTAGAGGACCTCCGCATCATTTATACAAAGTTCGAGAACATGTTGACTGGTACTTTCAAAGAAGATTTTGTTTAAATTTCAGCCTTATCAGAATCAGAATCAAGAATAGGCAATGGCGGTCACGTTTCCACAATCAGAACGGAATGAAGACTATTTGTAAAGGACCTAACGCACACAATTCGTGCAAAGTATGGGTTCTATTAGCGAAGAGGTTTCAGAAGTGAAAATTAAATTATGTGAACATTATAAAGACGGACGTGACAACATACAAACAATGGATCACACCGACTTTCAGGTTAGATTACAATATACTGTGGACTGTACTTATATATGCGTATTTAACCTAAACACTAAAGCCCTAATAGACTGAGAAATCTTAATTTATTGCAATTTCCCTTAATTTTTATGATAATTCAAATTTATTTTTCTGACACTAATGTTTGGTTGGGGAAATTATCGTGGTTATGAGGAAATTAAGTTCTTTATGAGGACTTTAAGGAAATAGTTAACTGTACCTTGTGTTTATAGTTTACCATTAGGAAATGATTGGTTAGTTAATTAGACATAGTAAAAGTAAAAGGTCTGGAGTTTTAACTGGGTACCCCGGCTTCCTCCTCCAATAAAAACTGGACATCACATTGCTGAAAAAAATTTTGAAGGTGGTGTTAAACAAGACACCATTATTTAAGAACTTTAGTACAATAATTTTACTTCTGACATTCCATGGAATCGTGTCTTCGTGGGATTCTTTCAAGGTCTTCAAATCCTTTTCCATGTCTTCAATACACAGTTTCATGTCATTTATTCCAACTAGAGCACATCTGACTTCCAGCATTATTTCCTGATTTGATTGGTCTAGTATTTTGGTCTTTAAATCTGTGCATTCTTGCAGCATTATAGGACCACCTAACCTGTTTATGGCCTTCAAAATAAAATATGTTTCAAATGTAGAAATTTTCTACTATATACTTGCGTGTAGCTGTATGAAGCATTTTACATCCTAATTGCAGTTGCATTATAGTTTTAAAGTTTTAGTACTATTGAGGCACTCTGTTCCCATAGGAAAACACTATGGAGAAAGTTTACTATTGACCTAAAGACCATGCAAATTTAAACGAATGCTAATTAATCACTGGAGAATCCCTTTATGTAAAACTCAAAATGCAGAACACAGTATACAGTTTTAAAAGGGTTTCAAACCACAAAATATTACAGAAAATTATCATCCCACATTAACAATTAATTCTAGGTTTAACATGACCAAACTACATGTAAGCTCTCATTTGTGCCAAACAAACTGGATTCATGACAAGAAAAGCCACAAAAAGTAGCCAATTCAGCTCACGTCGTAGACGATTGCTGTGTTAGCTGCATGATAAACTGATTCAAATGAAACATGTAATCTTTTTTTCTCTAATTGTCAATCGTAATAAGAAATTTTTTTTAATTTAGCACGAGCAACACAGAAGTGAGTTATACCGTAACATTCGTGTGATCCATATGAACTAACCCATTTAAGATGGTAGCTGATCTATTCTGAAAAAATATTGAAAGTGCGTGCTTAATTTAAATAAAAAGTAGATTTTAAAATTAAAATTGACATCGATAAAATTATGTATTTTCAAAAATACCACAACAAATTCCACATCAATTTTTTGTCAATCTCTCAAACGCTCTATTTAAAATAAACAGTAAAGAAAACCGACCGAACAACAAGAGCCAAAATTCAAGGGATAATTGCAAATCCGGATATAGGCAAGCATACACAATGCAACACAAAAACCCAAAACACAAAAAACAGAGAGTAACTCGAACCCAATAAAAACATTGGGTGCGCTCAAGTGCTCCGGACGAGTAAACAGTGCCTGTCTCAAATTAGACACTGGTCGAGTAACTCACTGTCATTTAGAAAAGAGTCAAATCGTATTTGATAGATTGATTTTCCATAATGATCAATTAAATCATGATGACGACCATATAACGTCTGGATAGATAACATCAACCGAGGTACAACAAACCTTTGGTTTAGTTATTTTGCCATCCTCACAAGTCAGGGTTTCTGTGTTCACATGTGTCCACGAAACACTGACAAACTTAGCTAGGAAATTCCCGGGCTAGAAGTCACTATTTTGATTGGATACATCATACCTTGATGTAGATAATCAACAGCTCGCTTTCATTCGCGGCTTGGTTAGGGCATATCCCGATGTCGAATGTAAATAAACCAAATGGATGTGTTGCATAGATCATGAGAAAGTCATTGTATTTTGTACAGTAGTGTTAATAGTTTATTATAACCGCGTTATGTATTAGTTGCGTTACGTTTTCTTCCCATTCGAGAACGAGTAAGAATGACTACTGCCAAAGACTTGATCTTTCAGTCAATTTCATTGGTTGATATTTCGAAGATTTGACGTCATATGACAATGTTCAAACGCACAAAATGTAAAATGTACACACCATACGCTGGAGCTGCTGGAAAGATTGCTGTCGATGGTAGTTGACACTTGGAAAGTTGAAGTCACCACGTTTGTCGTAGAATCTAGTTTGTAGTGTCCCTGAGTCTGTGTCACCAAATTTAGCATTGTTTAGGGACAAAGCATCATCAATATAGCGGAATGTAAAATTAAAGGTCTGGGTCAGTATCTTTTCTTTCTTCTTTAGCAGGCCTTCTAGAAACTTAGCATCATTAGAGTAGAAAAAAGGATGGCGATCAGAGGAACACAATTAGTACCCATTGGAATACCAACAGTCTGTTGAAAAACGTGTCATCAATTGACAATTCGGTATATTTGAGAAAGACGTCACGTAACCAATGTGGAGTGCAAAGATGCTGTTAGTGTGCTCGGAACTAACGCCATAAATGTGCGCTGTTAGCATTTAGGCTGCGCATTTTTTTATTAGATATTTTGATAAAGGTGTTAATATATATTTCATAGCCCATAAATTGAGCCTCTGTATCAAAGTATTTAAAGTAGTCATCATCCTTTAATCGCGTACAGGTCAACACAGAGATTGCGAGTCGTATTCTTACTGCAAGCAGGGTGTGCTCGACTCCAATCTTAACTACCAATGATTATCTGTTTTGCTACGAATTTTGAGAGTTTTAAACCGGTTATTCAAAATTAGTCCCAAATTAAAAACATGATGTTATCATATAGCCGAGAAATTTCTTAACGTGTTAAACTCTCATTTAAACAGTACATTATAAAAATTCAAGAAAACATGTAAAGAAAAAGGGGCATTTTGTAATTCTTTGTACAGCATTGATTAGTTCTGCTGTGAAGGGAGTAGTTGTATTCAATTATTTTGTTTTTAGTTTTTCTTATGTAACATTTGGCTCTTTAAATACTTGTATTTTATTTCAGAGATAAGAACAGCTGGTCAGTTCACAATACAATCCGTGTATTCATATCAGTTTAAAGGTTAATTGTTTTTAAGGGTAGTTTAAATGTTTAGTGTCAATTCATTATAGCAAATTATTTGGGTTAATATATCGAAAATTACAGTGTTTGGACAAAAATGTGGTTTTTACAACATGTTAAGGGTAATAAATTTGTGTTGTTTAATTTAAAAAGGTCATTAGACAAGTAGCGTTACAGAAGTGAGGTGTTATTGTAAATCGTTCGAGATAGATCGCTATCGTTAAATAGTGGACATATAGTTTATTGATCGTATGGGTCTAAGCGTGAAAATCGTAAATCGTTATCGTTTAACAAAACAGCGTCTTTAAAGTTTACTATGTAAATTGGAAGTATAAATCTTTATTAGCTAGAATAAACAGATTAAAACTTTATCAAATTTGTATCGATAGTTGAAAAATGGTCCCTCCTTTAAAAAATCATTTTAACACCTTTTACTTCTTTTCATCCCCTAAATCATGTTTCCCTACTCTCACTTTACCTACTATCATCATTCCAGCTGACATTAGCTTCTTTTGTCCTACGAATGCTATCAACCTGTTATATGATAGGACCTGATATAGTATGTAATTTTTTAATGTGCATACACTTTGTCCGAGTGGGTAAAGACCTTGAGGTCATTGATTCAAATAAGAATAAGTCGTTTAAGAAGGTCTATGAGTACTAAAGCATCATCAATTTTCAGAAAAATGATGCTCTTAAAACTTTGTCCGACATTCATGACAAATATGTTGTTGTGCCGGCAGATAAGGCCCCTAACTACACCATTTTTATCTGCAAAAAAATTACATAGAGTGTTTAATTAATGAGTTAGGCATTGACAGTTCACTAGGCAATCATACTTACACATTCACTGCGCTTTCAAAAGAGGAGATTATTGAAAATTACAAATCGGTATTGGCATCCTTTGATCTCAAAATCAGAGTCGAAGATTGTGATCTCCCTTTATTGTATTGGATTCCTAAACTTCACAAAAATCCATACAAACAGCGTTTCATAGCAGGATCGCCTAAGTGTACTACCAAAACACTATCGCAACTCCTGACCACTATTTTAACAACAGTAAAAACGGGACTTCAAAAATACAGTGACATTTTCTACTCCAGAAGTGGAATAAATGAAATGTGGATATTAAAAAATTCAAAGACCTGATAGACATCTTGAGGTCTGGATCTCTTTCCCATTGTAACAGCATTAAAACATTTGATTTTTCTACATTCTATACGGCCATCCCTCATACGCAGCTTAAAACCAGGCTAAAAGATCTTATAAAACGCTGCTTTTTCAAGAAAAACGGAAAGAGACGATATAAATACCTGGTAATTAGTCATGACACATCTTACTTCGTCATCAATGACCCCAAAGCTAGTACTAAATATACTGAAGACCAAATCTGTCACATGTTAGATTTTTTGATTGACAACATATTCGTCATGTTTGGAGGACATGTTTTTTAACAGGCTGTTGGTATTCCAATGGGTACTAATTGTGCTCCTGTCCTCGCCGACCTGTTTTTGTACTCCTATTAGGCTGAGTTCCTAGAAAGCCTACTGAAGAAGAAAGAAAAGACTCTGGCCCAGACCTTTAATTTCACATTCCGCTATATTGATGATGTTTTGTTTCTCAACAATTCTAAATTTGGTGACTATTTACATTCAATTTACACTAGCGAGCTTGAAATTAAGGACACCACCAATACACTAAGATCAGCCTCTTACTTAGACCTACTTCTAGAAATAGACTCAGGAAAACTACAAACTAGGCTCTACGACAAGCGTGACGACTTCAACTTTCCAATTGTCAACTTCCCGTTCATTGACAGCAACATTCCAGCAGCTCCAGCGTATGGTGTGTACATTTCACAACTTATACGTTATTCTAGATCCTGCGATCGTTATTAAGATTGTCTAGACCGATCACTGCTGTTGACTGCAAAACTACTCAAACAAGGGTTTGTTGTACCTAGGTTGATGTTATCTCTCCAGAAGTTCTATGGTCGGCACCAC
Source organism: Limnoperna fortunei (assembly GCA_944474755.1). Taxonomy (NCBI): domain Eukaryota; kingdom Metazoa; phylum Mollusca; class Bivalvia; order Mytilida; family Modiolidae; genus Limnoperna; species Limnoperna fortunei. Next base: position 58,104,098 of record OX104124.1, read on the forward strand.
GACTTAATTGATCGTTATGGGAAATCAGTGTCTCAAATACGATCTGACATTTTCGCTGAGTCATAGGTAGTGTTTCCTATTCCTGGATTTGACTTTTCCCTAGACAAGACAATGAGTAACTCGACGGGTGTCTAATTAGAGGCAGGCACTGCTTACTCGTCCGGATCACATGAGTGCACCCATGGTTTTTATTGGGTTTGTGTTACTCTCTTGTTTTATGTTTTTTGATATTTGTGTTGTGTTTGTCTATATCCGGATTTGTAACTGTCCCTTAGTTTTTGGCTCTTGTTGTTCGGTCGGTTTTCTTTGCTACTTTCTTTTTAAATATTATATTATAATTATATTTGATAATTATGTGTTCAAAGAAATCCGTGCTGTTTCAACCAGTATAATAATTATAAGTGTTGACAATTAAAAAGCTTAGATTTGAGTCTGTATTGATAGCAATTTCTGTAAAACCTTGTTCATACAAGAGTCATTTCAATCGCTGAATTGCTTATTAAAAAGAAATTTGTTTAAAGAATATTGATCGTTTTATCATCAACTTGTTGGGAACCATTTACACTATGTCTGAACGATTCAATTATTCATCACTTGATAATTGTTAGAAACAGTTGATGGTATGGATATGTTTTTGTCAATAATAACCTAGTGTCTTTTTTAACTCGCAGAAATGAATCACACGGGTCAATTTCTCGAGGGAAACAATACATATAAGTTCTTACGAAAAGGGTCACCTAAGAAAATGACAGAATAATGAAGTTTGTGAATCACATCAAACGTCCCAAAAGATAACAATAGATTAAAGTACTGACATGTTGTGTATGTCAACTGAGAATGATGCTCTAGTAGTTCGAGCTTAACTTACCTCACTGATGTCATGCCAAGCTTTACTAAAAGAGGAGTTGTCCATCTTGTTGTTATCTGAATGAGCAATATAGTTTCGGTAGTACTTAATTCTTGCCAAGTCAGCACACGGAGTTAACTCCACTAGAGGTGGCAAACGTTCAAATCCATTCGAAGGATGGGCTAAATTTGTCAAATACCGAATCAAACATATCATTAAGGTAACATCAAATGTCTTTGACTCTACATTACCTAAAGTGAAAAATATAGTCTCAGTCTGTTAGTTTTTTTGTCACAAATAGTGGAAGAAAGTCTAGTCTTCCAATTATCAGAATTTTAGTGTTCCTATTACAAGTAATACAGACGACAATATTGTTTATTGAATATACACATCAAAGTAAAACAATTAAAGGAACGGTTAGTAATACGAATCTCTCATCAAAGGGTTTATTAAAAAGGGTAAACAGAGTATTTACATTTTGTTGACGTTAAGTTTTTATAGCTGTCAGCTAACAATTTTTGGTTTTCTTATGTATGCATAAACATTAGCACAAGTAAGTGAGGATTCCAAGAAAAATAAGTTCTTTACTCCTAGTAGGTATTTTATTGTATTAAGACCAATCAGTGCCGATGTTTACTATATTTTAAAAATAAAACATTGTAATATTATAAATATTACAATGAATGTTATTCGTAGCTAAAGGTTCAGTCACACTACACCGCATAGCGTTAACGGACGCCAAACGCAAAGAAAAATGCGGCTGAAAGTTATCCGGTGATGAAAAGCATTTCACGCTGCTGCTGCTCGGTGCTCTCATAATCGCTGTACGGGGCGCATAAAACGTGCAAAACGCACAATGACCGAACGATCAACGCACATATACTGGATGAACGACGTACAGTTAACGGACTTCAACGTACTAGTAACGGATTTGTACCGCACAAAACGTACACGCAGCGCGTGAAGATCTGACAAAACGTTCTTTGAACTTTTAACCCGTTTAACTTACGTTACATCCGCTGCATGTCCGTTAGTAGTCCGGGCGTAAATCAGGTCCACCGGGCAAGAACGGACTCGAACCGGACAAGTACAGAATACGGAACGTACGAGTAACGAACAAAACACATACCACCAGCGCATGGTTACCGTACATCTGACGCACAACTTTATCCGGTGCCGTACGTTCCAAATTTTGAACATGTTCAAACCTTTTCACCGAACGGAACGAACACCGCTGGTCATCGCCGGACAAGAAGCGCAAACGCCGCATGATAAACGGAAAAAAAACGCATGCGAACGGACATGAACGGATTGAAAATTTTGTTATGCGTTGGACGTCCGTTAACGCTATACGGTGTAGTGTGACTGAAGCTTTAGGTATTACATTATAAAACCTATATAAAAATTATAGCTCCTGAATTGAGAAAAACTCGATGTTTTACTTATTTTTAAACATTTTATATACTTTGTAATTGAAGACTAGAAAAATGCAATATAGGGATCCCTATAGTTTAAAGTTTAAAGCTTTTTGTAAATTTTCTGACGCTTTTTGTAGACTGGTGACCTGAACTTTGATGAAGTTACTTAAACATTAGCAGGCTTTTTACGCATCTGATATGTAATAATATCATAATTCATGAAATGCACACTTTATGAGTTATTTTCCGGAAGCATCTTTTTTTAAAATATCTAACTTTGTGGCAACTGTAACCTTGAAATTTGACGGAATTCTCCAAAATCGATAAACTTTTGATCCACCTAATATGAAACTATACCCCACAATGTCATTTATATCTAATGCAAACTTTCCAGGTTATTGTCCGGAAACAACTTTTTTTATAAATATTTCTAACGTTTTTTGTCTAGTTTGATTTTGACTTTTGACAGAATTTTTCTAGCATCACTAGGCTTCTTTACCCACTTGATATATAACAATATCCCATAGTTCCATTGAAATCAGATGTCAGCGTTTTTAAATTATCACCCCAAAAATTAATAAGAACAACGCCGATATAGCGATCACTGATTTACTGCAAAATGACAAGATTTCTGGAATGATTCCATGAAACGGGTAAACAGCTTTGATATGTGTGCAAACTTTCGGGGTTCTGGTGTGAAAGCTATAGGGCGAGTTGATTAAACAAGGTGGGTAAAGGCGTCCGTAAAATATATATTGAAAAAAAGACTTAGTTCTCAAATTTGGTAAATGTGAACAAATACCAAGAAAATTTTAATAATAACACATGTACAACTTCAATATGTGTACATCTTTCTGTGAAGTTTCAGCGATCTAGGTTTATAGCTCTAGGACAAGTTGGTTGCACAAAATGTGTACCCTTTTATGTCAGCGAGCCGACTTTACAATATCAACTATAACGCAGTTCTGCACTACGTGAAACCTGACCAAACATATTGACAAGAAAAATAAAGCAATTTATGCTTGTAACATAAAGCGTTTTGCATCATAGGTTTTTCGTAGTTAATGTGCAACTTCAGAGAATTATCATTAAAGAGTAGAATTTGCCTTAAAGTTTTGCTTGTTGTAGACTTAATAGCTAACTTAAGTTGACAGTTTATCAATTGTCCAGTTTACAAATATTTTAAAACGTATGCTTAAACCATTAAATTTAGAGTTTTTTGTATTGTCTTATGCAGTATAGGTTTTTAGAAACCACTGAAACAAGCCTATATTATCGGAACTAATGTTCTGTTGATTGGTTCTATATTTTGCCAGCGTCTTTTTGTTTATTTTAGTGTAGTATGTTGGTAGTATTAGGGTATAACATTAAAAAATAAGTGCCAAGGTGCCACACAATACGCCCGTCGAAAATTTGCCATTTTGTACAAAAAGGGCCACAATTCTGAACATCTCTTTTTAAAATAAGTGAACACACACATGCAATCTTGTTTCTCGAGCATATCAACAAGACTGACATTAGATGATCCTTCCTTGTTAGTTATAATTTTGATGAAGTATACTGACTCAATGCTTGCTACACATTAATTAGACTCGTAAATCCGCCAAATGTTTCAAATCATCAGTTGTAAGTCTCATAAATTTGGGTTTTACACTCTAACACATCATACACTAAATAAATAGATAAACAGTTTGCCGAAAATCTGCTTAAAGAGTTGATTACACAATAAATCATACGTTACAATGACAATCTATTCTTAGGCATATTTTGCTGCAATTTCAGTCTATTCCAGTAAAAAACGAAAACTTACGACTTGGTTTAACGTATAACTGAAATATAGGTATTCTATGTTATGGAAACTTTAACTCGCGTGAAACATTGAATGTGAAAGTATTTTTACGCCAAACTATTGAAATCAGAAGTTTAATATTTTATTTACTAAAATTAACTCAATCGAAAAGGTAGGAAAAATAAATTCGGAATAGAAGCTGATGTAAAAATCAGTTTTGAAGCGTTGTTTTAAGGATGTAATCAACGTTATTATTATTGTGTTAATATGTTGTACTTGAAGATTATGGCATTACTACATGATAAAAGATTAAAGTACATTTATAACAAATCCACCAAGAATATTTTAATAACATGAAATACCAACAAACCACAGCCACATTTTTTAAAAAAGTAATTTACTTTATGTAATCAACGTTATCGATAGATTGAAAAGAGCAACATAACATCTGTTGTAACACGAATATATGTCGTGTCGAAACCCGGAGACGGTCTTTGAATTCACACTTCTTCCAGTTACGTCTAACCTTGAAGTTTTAACGTTTAAAAATTTAAAGTCATTATCAGAGCTATAAATCTGAATTTTAAAATGATCTCTTTAGAATTTATGTATTTTTAATATTGACTGGGACCATACTGGGAGGGTTTCCAGTGCTCGACCCACAGAGCAGCCCAGCGCGTCCCCGGGTGGCGGACAGGGGAGACTCTCTCGTTGGAGGGTTGTCAGGTCATAATACGGAAAGCCTGACCGCGGACTGTAGTGGGTAACGTGTTTGGAGAGTGCCACGCTCCTTGCACGATAAAGACCCCTTTTGTAGATTTCGAAAAAGAGTAGGCTCATTGTAGCCGCTACAAACGGCTAAATTTTCCGCCCCTACCCAAAACGCCATATTTTTCCATGTGGCAGTCAAAATTTTATTCCCTGTGACCAATCCCACCCCCCATTTTCCGTTGTTTTATTGTTTGTTACTTGCTCCCGTCCTGAATATAGCTGAAATACTGCTCACTGGACATAAAGCAGACATCCAATCAATCAATCCATTTTTAGTATTGAAGAAAATAATATAAAAAAATTAAGTAATTTATATTATCACTTTTGGCTAAATTAAAATGTTTATTTTTATGTACTCTTTGAAAACAGACATTTTTTTTCTTCCGATTGCCGAAATTGTTGAGACAATTCATAAACAAATATCTGAGTGCAGGATCACGTCACAAAGGTGCAGAAGCAATGTTTGGCTCTTTCTTATCTTAAAGAGAATTTGAGTGCTGGAGAAGCTATTGTCCAAATGTCCGCAGACGAGGTACAACGTGCGTACTGAAACAGTAGGTCCATGACACAACACCCTACTATAAAGATGCTTTCGGTAACTTGAAACACACAAGCGTTTTTGTGTACGATGATTAAGGTCATTATTTTGGAACGGTGTATGCAATCATGAAAAAGCTGATCCAGGCAATCAGGAATAAAATAGAATTGGGTAATGTACATTATTGGACTGATAGTCCAAGCTCGCAATACAGAAACAAAACTGATTTTTATATTGTCTCGGATTATCTTGATCTCTTCGGAATCCGTGCAATTTGGAATTAGTTTGAAACAGGTCATGGTAAAGGGCCTTGTGATGTGATATTGGAATGTCAAAACGTACGGCAGACCAAGCCATACAACAGGGGAAGATTTTTATTCAAGATGCTCATGACTATTATCAACATGTACAAAAGTTTCACAAAAGTGCTACTTACATTTTTGTTGAAACATCAGAATGCAAACAAAGTCAGAAAGAGCTAGCAAAAATGAATAAACAAATCTAACCCATACACGGGACAATGCTGATTCATTGTGTAATTGGAGTTGAGAAAGGTGTTATTAAAACAGTAGCTACATTGTGCGACTCTGTAAAGGAAAATTTTCATGACATGACAAGCACCAACTTACTTGTAATGAGCAAACAGTAGTTGCTGACACCCCTATGCAGGTGGGAACTGAGTAAGATCAACTGGAAATAATCACCAAAGATATTGAGTTCATTACTCAAGAAGCAGTTGGATCTTAAGTTTTTGAAGAAGAAAAGAAATATAAAGCTGGACAATTAGTTGCAGTTGATTATGATGACCAATAGCACGTTGGTAAGATCATGGAATTTAACTAGGATGACAGATATTTTATAACTTTCATGTACCAAAGCAAAAGAAAAAAAGAAAATCCTGTTTTAAATGGCTGAGTCCAAAAGACAAGAGTTGGGTTAATACAAGAAACATTCTGTGTGAATTGCAACACCCTATCCGAGTTGACCGAAGTGAAAGACGCTATCACAAGACATACAATTAGCAATTAAGCCATGGAGAAGTCGTCAATGTGACACTATAGTTATCATAAAGCAGCCGAATGTATTTGGGCAACATTAATGTTTTAATTCTTGAATTTAAACTACTTCATTTCGTGTTGACAGTCTAAGAAGGTAAAGGACAAGGTAGGATAACCTACTGTCACTGGCCCCCTATTTTCGCTAAAAATGAAATGACTACAATCTGTAGATCAAAATGTTTTTTCAAAGGTACATTATCCCTTCTTACAGAAAATCAATATAACTTTCTTTTCTTATCATGTAAAATTATTATATGCACCTTACTAACATAGGCCAATTGTAGTGGCCTGTGAAAATCGGTACGTTTTCGTGATTTCGAACACCATTTTAAATATGAGCGGACGCGTGTACCTCAAAGATATTTGACTGAATTATTTGTTGCAAAAACAGTGTTTAATATGTAAAATATATTTGTGGTACACGCGTCCGCTCATATTAAAAAATTAATATTTTGTCCCCAAATTCGCGTGATTTTTGTATTGTTCAGCATAGTATGTAAGCCTACAACCGGACCGGACTTGCATTTCCGAATCTGTATATACATCCATTTATGCTGATAATTGTTAAACATTGTTGACAAACTTAGATAGAAATGTTTAAAAAAATCAATATAGGGATAAATTGAGTATGTGTAACAATTTAAACGTTTAACAGTGATGAAACAGCTAAATTTTGATAATAAGATACATCTATGAGGCACTGTTTAAATTTCTATTCCAGATTGATTATTTAAGTCTTGAAAGATCGTGTCTTTCAAAGCGTAGCATTTTTTAATCATATTTAAAGAGGCAAAACTGTGAAAAAATTAAGTTGCAGACTTAATCGTCCGGAAATGGAATATTTATAGAACGCAATTAGTTCACAGATTGAAATAAATAAAATTACCACAATAATATTAAGCGAATGTGGAAGATATGTATAATATGCGCGGAATCACCGGATTAACAAACATCAGAGAAAGTTAGAAGTAATGTAAAGAATTTTCGCTTTGTTTAACTGGTTTGAATACACACGCGTAAAAATAAAATGAAAAGACTGTTCCAGACATTGTTATTCATGAAAACATCTTCAGAGATAACACCTTAATATGATCTAATACGTCTAAATAGATGTTAAAGTTACACCTTTTAATTTTTTTTTACGTAATACTTATAAACGGTATACAAACTGGTGTCATGCAAATATGGCGAAATTGGTTATCTCGCAGATTATACGAATTACAGATCGCGAAACGCTGGTTCGAGTCCCGATGTTTTTCTTTTTTGTTGCTGTTTTTTTTAAGACTACTTTCATTTGTCACATATATTTAAGAAAGTTTGTATGATAAATGATAGTGAAAGTGTCCAAAAATAGAATATTTTAAAGAACACAATTGGTACGTAAAGGTTGAAAAAATTATGTGTCTAAACTAATACCGAAAGTGGACGAAACGTATGACATGCGACGAAGTAAACGTAAAGAATTTAATTTTGTTTCGTTTGTATCCAATCGAACAACAAACTGATAAGACTGTTCTAGAAGTCATTTTTATTGAAGTCAAACATCTTCAGCGATCACATCTCGATATGTCTCAATAAATGTTAATTTACACCATTATTTTTTATACGCAATAATTAAAGATGTTATAAAAACTACTAATCTATTAGCAAATATATAACGTCTGCAAAATGACAGTGCAATCAGTGCACCCCTTTTGTTTACGGCCTTGTATGACACATAAATAAGTTGCTTTTGAATGAAAATGTCTGTGTGTATGTGGCGTTTTTGCTTAACCCGTAGCTTGTGAATATTATACACCGCGAATCGATGGTTCGAGTCCCGATGGTCTATGTTTATTTTCTATTTAGCTTGCTTTTATTAACAGGAAACGTTTTAAACATATATTGGTGTAACAACATCGAATGCCAGCGCGAGCATATTCTTTAACCTTGTAAAAGTAATCGTCGGAAACCCATGCTCGGTCGCGTTCTCGCTTTGCTACCACTTGGTGGTGGTAGCGGTGGTGGTAGCAAAGCGAGAACGCGACCGACAAGTGGTAGCACAGTGAGAACGCGACCGGACGTGTGTTTCCGATGATGTGTAAAAAGGACCGGTCAATATTAATTGGGGGGGTGGGGGGTTGGGACCGGTGCATATCAAATTATCAGGTGTAAAAAGGGCTGGCTATGTCATATCTCCCTAAAATACAACAAAGTTGCCGTCCTACATCAGATTTGTTATAAAAATGTGTGTCCTATCTAGTGAATAATTTTATGGTTACAATTCAGTATTTATGTTTGTTAAACAAGTTGTGCGATTACAGTATATTGGTTTTAAATTGAAACGTCAGAAAAAATTAGTTTTTTCATTGATGATATTGTTATGAAAAAAACTAGCTGTCCTATCAGTATCAGTGCTGAAAATGACAAAATTTGGAGTCCCATATATACGCCAGCATAAAAAAGTATGTGTCCTATTGCATTGTGCACCGGTCCCACCACCCCAAAAAATATTGACCGGTCCCTAAATATATATCATTACATGTGATAAAATAATAATTTACATGATAACGAGGGATATTTGTGTCATAAATGAAAACAAATTTATTTTTTATTTTCTACTTTATACTGTAAAATTATTTGCCCGTTAAGTTAAACGTTACCATTTTTTTACTCGTGCTTGGTTTTTTGGCAGTTAACATCAAGGAAACCACGTGAGATAATCGTTTATGGATAGCATAAACTATCGTAATACATATGTGAATATTTAATACTTTTTAATTAAACATTACGCTTTGGATCTATAAAATTTTCTCCTAACCATGCAAAAATAATTTCAGTACTTTTTACTGCTACTGTGGCGGCCGTATTTCAAGTTAATTATGTTTTGAATGTTGACCGAATTTTCGCGGATTTGGACACAATGTTAACTTGCACATAGTACAATCCGATTTCGAATTTCGAGCTTCAGCAGGCCAGTGGTACGTTATCATAGAAACTGTCACAAATCGAAGTCCAAGAAACCGGCAAACTACAGAACCAACAACCAAACATGTAGTAATTACAGCAATTGCCCTGACTTGGTACAGGCATTTCAAAAGAAATGATGGGTTAAACCAGGTTTTATGCATGCTCAATCTCCGACTTCAGGAATAGTAATATACAAATGTAAAGTTTAAATATAAATTTCACAGTTAGGGGACTACGTTAAAATTATTTGAGTTCTGTCAGTTTCTCAGTAACCACGCATTGTAACATGACAATATTTTTATATAGTTTGCTGACAAATAGACTACATGCAAGTTTGATAGGTGTCACCTGACCTTGACTAGAATTCATATCACTACGCTAACGTTTGTGGATAAGGTTACTTCTGTTGTAACTCTGCATGGTAGGATGAATGAGTGGCATGGCATATAGGTTCCCGTTGAATAGTACAAATTTCGCCTGACCATGACCTTTCATTTCATGGTCCAGTGAATACGTTAAAATTTTTTGGTCAGTGAAACTATGCATAGTGTAATGACAATACTTGGAATTTAGGTTCCTGTTGAATAATATATGAAAGGTGTCTTCTGTTAAAGTTTTTGGAATATGTCAGTTCCGCTGAAACTATGCATGGTAGAACATCTAAACAGAATTTAAGCGCACCTTTGAAATGGATCTATATATCTTCCTAAAAATAATTATGGTTGGGATTTACTTAATACAAATTAGATTTAAATATTGGTTTTTGCAAAAATAGATATTTTGTTCGCTATTATATAATTGTTTAACAGTTTGTCTTAACAATAAGGTCACACAAAAATAATTTGTTTGACTTGATGGGATGCAGGACACCATCCTCCGTTTTTTTTCATTAAATCTCAGAATAGATATTGCACTGATGGTAAAGTTAACATTAATATCTGTCATTACACTGAATTAACTCATTTCAATAAAATTATTAAATACTACGACAGACTTATAACTTTAATATCAAATCTCCTTATTAATTGTTTAAACACAAAGTTTTCGATATAACGAGTTCGGTATAGGCAAACATAATGAAAATTCAATCTTTAACAAGGGAGGTAATTCTGACAAATCTATATTTTATTACTTGTTTAACAGCTTTTTATCAACAGAAAAAAACTTTTAACCCAGACAGCCCTTATTTAAAATTACCTTCTGCCTGTATCTTCTATCAGTTTGTATATTGTGATAAAATTTGACGAAGAAATAGTGATTACCAAGTTTTGGTTTAAAAGCTTGTAATTCTCAAAAAGCAAAGATTTTTGCATGAGAAAAGCATTCTTTTTTGCGAGATAAAGTTTTTCTATATTTATTTAAATCAGAACCTGCCTGTAACAGGTATCTATACATCGTGTGTTAACATTTGGTGAATATTTGATGAGCAGAACAGAAGTTAATTTACTGAAACCATCATCAAATTAAAGCTGAATTGAAATAGCCAATAGATTTGGCAAGATTGGAAGCACGTGAAGTGTATCGCGCATCCGCATGATAGCACCCAAATAAGACCGTATTTTTAATGCTATGTCTGGATGCTCAAATTACTGCAAAGATGAGTTATTTTCAAGAGGGGGCCAAAAATGGCCCTTACCCTACCTTGTCCTTTTACACACTTGATTTAATTGCGTAATTTATGTTATTGAGCATTGAGAATATATGAAATATGACAGGATTGAAGACAAAATTAATAAAACTTAAACTTTATTTACTTTATTTAACTTAAATTAAATAAATAAAAAAAAATAATATTTTATTTTCTACAAGAATAACGAGGAAAGTATTGCATATGAACGCTTTTGGACGTGTAATCTAAGATGCAATATTTGCTACAAAAAGATTTTAATAATTTTTCATAATTTAACTCAAAATACTTTGATAAAAAACAATAATGCTATAATATTTTTTTTCAATTTTATCCGCAGATTAGATGTTGTTTCATTTTCTATAATTTACGTTATGTTTAGTGTAATCTACGTGATTGAAAATGTATATCTGATATATATTGCTGAAGACTATATGTCCCGAAATATTGTTCAAATTTCAGTACTCCTTAGGTATAAGGCTTGTTTAAAAAATTACGTTTAGAAATATTTGGTTACATGCTGTATCTATAATTATAAAGATAAGATATAGTCTTAGAGAAAGTTACAAAAACTGCCAGGTATCATAGTTATATCGTTGACAAAATTTACAGAATGGCAAGGAATAAAAAAAATGTTTGATAATCCTAAAAATACAATAGCTCATATACATTCTCGCTTTTTTACAGAAAGTGTGTGTATTCTTTACTACTATTTTTTTTTTAAATTGTAAATTGGAGAAGACTTCGTAAGTATGTATTTACTTATCCTTTTTGTTGTTGATCACAAATAAAATATGTTTAAACTATGGAAACACACATGGCCGGTGGGCGGCGTCCACAGCGATGTCCGCTCTCTAGCTCGCACAGTTGTTGTCCGATCTTCTTGAAACTTGGGGAAACTGTTTATGGGCATAATATCTCGGCCAAGTTCAAAAACTAACCATATCACTTCAGCCACTTCAGAGTTAGTTATGGACCTTTATTTATTGAAAAAAGGCAAATTCGTCTTGTTCTCTCTCTACCTCAAACAGGTGTCCGATCTTCATGAAACTTCTCGAAAATGTTTATGGGCATAATATCTTGACCAAGATTGATAACCAGCCGAATTGCTTCAGCTTTCACACCTGTGATTGTTTTCTTGATGATATCCACACCAACAAGATGGATTTTGAATTATATTAACTTTAAAAAGGATCATTTTTAAGAAAAGATTCACAGCATCTTAATTGCGTCAATACTATATTAAGTTTTCTAGAACCAATTGAAAAATGGCTAGGAACTTTAGTTTAATCACCTTGTAATTTAGTTTTAAAAGTCAGAAGCGAAATTTATGTTACGGACTGTCACTTCCAGACGATGATAAAACAATTTTTTTTGAAAGGGACACTAAAATAGTCACCATTTCCTAAGCAATATGTCGTTAGAGACTGAATGGGCGGGGGACCAACCATCGCAGGTAGTGGTTTTTTTTATAGTACATAGAATAAAATATTTTCTTCATTTTCGCCTGACTTCTAATTTTTCCCACATAATTTTGCTATAAATAAGTTTAGATTTCGCATCTAGCTGAAGAGGTTTTAAGCTTGTTGGCATTAACAACACCACAGTTGTCCCACAGTTCACACGCATATTGTAATAAGGGGTGTTGCCATAATAATGTCTTCGAACAGTCTTATAAAAAGAATGTGTAGGATTATTAAAACAAGCCAGCGGGTTATGTCCTCTGTTGTATCCCGTCTTCAAGGTATTAATTATATTTTGATGTTTGTGTTTGGTATAGCATCTGTTCTTACAAATTAAACTATTTGAATTTACTGTAGTCAATACGCTTTTGAAATTTCCAGATGGAAACAAGAGTTTATACTGAGCCTCAGTAATAACTCTCTTTGTCTTCAAATCCAACAGCTTGCTGCCATCTTTGCTTAAAGTCGCCTTTAGACATACCGGTGCAAACTCTCGGTCAAATAAAGCTCGAACAGCTCTTGGGGAAACACCGGTCAGTAATAAGGACATCCGAACATAATTTTCTTCTTCTGGAGAAAGCGCTGCCATTTTCATCAGTACACAGAAAGTTTAGATACAATTTCTATTTTGTTTGTTGGTGGTATGGCGAAAATTGTTGGTAAACTTTATCATTTCATGTCTAAAATAAATAAAACTTATTACAGTATCGAAACATGAGTTAGTTCTGTACACAAAACATTGCTAGGAAATTCATTTTTAATCTTTTTATTAGTTGATGGATAGCAAATGAAGGTAACAACAAATTACCGCACATATCAAACTGTCAAAAAATAATCACAAATCAAAGTCCGAGAAACCGGCAAAACTCCAGAACCAACAAACAAAAATACATCAACTACAGCAATGGTCCTGACTTAGTACATGCATTTCAAAAGAAATGGTGAGTAAAACGTGGTTTTATGCACAAACCTCCTGCTTCCATTACTGTAGAATGCGAGTTGGTTAGTAGATTAAAATAAGACGGGTATCATATATAGCACTAGTAACTAATATTGTGTACCCAACAATAATTGTAGTACATTTATTTTTAATCTTTTTCTGTAGTTTGAACACAATTTTTACAATAGTGTACGTGATGTTTTGTCGATATCTGCCACGTCCTTTAACATGTTCCGCAAGATTAATCAGCGAAATTCCAAAGGACTTCCAATCCGCTTCATTAGTTGAATGAAATGATTTTAAACTTCTATTTCGAACCAACCAAATCGTACTTAACAGCCTTGCATTTCTACTAAAGAGCTTTGAATTACTATCTGTGACAATACTGTTAGGATTCACAGTGCTCGACCTACAGGGCTGTCTGGTGCGTCCCTGGGTGGCGGATATAAATGTCGCTGTCATTGCACATTAAAGGCACCTTTTGTTTGTCAATTTTGCCCCCATACCAACTCCCTACTAACATTCAAAATGTTTGCTCTTTGTTACATCTTTCCGAATTGATGTATTGTTTAATAACATATTCTCGTGCTGAAATACGACTTGCAGGACGCAAAACAAACAACAATGGATTTGTAGCTGCGCTTTGATCCATACATATGGATAACTCAATTTCTATTACGGTTCTACTTCATATTCCCATTAATTATTCTTTGAGTTAAAGATTTATGCATTTAATAGACCATGACAGTTTTGGCAACTAAAATAGCAATTAACAAACAAAGTAACTTCATGAGATATTCCACTTTATAACGCTGGCGAAATAATGCCGTGTTCGGTCTTACGCCCCAACAAAACAAGTGTGGACACTGCTCTAATCCAAAAACTTTAAGCTAGTCACTAGACAGTGAAATTAGGGTCAAGGTTAGGTAACACCTACCAGACAGCCATTTACTATTCATCAGCAGTCTATATATAAAATATTGTGATCTCACCTTGCATCGTAGTCGATGGACCATGAAATTGAGGTCAAGGTCAGGTGACACCTACCAGTCATATTCTGTTCATCAGCAACTTATATACTAAATATTTTAATCCTACCATGCTTGGTTACAGAGGAACTGCAGAAATCCAAAAACTTTAACGTAGTAGCTAAACCGTGAAATTGAGGTCAAGGTCACGTGACACCTACCAGACAGTCATGTACTATTCATCAGCAACCTATATACCAAATTGTTTAATCCTATCATGCATGAGTACAGATGTGTGGTCATGTGTATGAACTGACTTAAACCAAAACTATAACGTAGTCGATGATCCGTGAGATTGAGGTCAAGGTCAGGTGACACCTGCCAGACAGTCATGTACTATTCATTAGCAACCTATATACCAAATGTTGTCATCATGCCATGCATAGTTATAGAGGAACTGCCTTAATATAAAAACTTTAACGTAGTCACTGGACCGTGAAATTGAGGTCAAGGTCTGGTGACACCTGCCAGACAGTCATGTACTAGTCATTAACAACCTATTTACCAAATATTGTCATCATACCATGAATAGTTATAGAGGAACTGCCTTAATATCAAAACTATAAGTAGTCACTGAACCGCGAAATTGAGTTAAAGGTCAGGTGACAGGTGACTGACTGGAAAGTACTCATCAGAAGCTACCACTGGACCAACAATTTGATGGACCTAGGGCTAACGCTTACAAGGATATGAAGCAAGATGTCCATTGACCCCGCCGCGACCGCCTGATTCCAATATGTAAATATAAAGATGTTTCTACTATAAAATAGTTATATTCATAAATATGACAAAATTTTCGACTAACTGATGGCCTTCTTCAGTGTCAATATCAATATCAATTGATATTGACACTGAAGAAGGCCATCAGATTTATATTCCGTTATTTCGGTCTTAGACAGGGTATATAAGGTCACATTCACGGCTTAGGATTTATATTACGTTATATCGGACTTAGACAGGGTATATAAGGTCACATTCACGGCTTAGGATTTATATTACGTTATATCGGACTTAGACAGGGTATATAAGGTCACATTCACGGCTTAGGATCTATATTCCGTTATTTCGGTCTTAGACAGGGTAAATAAGGCCACATTCACGGCTTGGGATCTATATTCCGTTAATTCGGTCTTAGACAGGGTAAATAAGGTCACATTCACGGCTTAGGATTTATATTCCGTTATTTCGGTCTTAGACAGGGTATATAAGGTCACATTCACAGCTTAGGATTTATATTACGTTATATCGGACATAGACAGGGTATATAAGGTCACATTCACGGCTTAGGATCTATATTCCGTTATTTCGGTCTTAGACAGGGTAAATAAGGTCACATTCACGGCTTGGGATCTATATTCCGTTATTTCGGTCTTAGACAGGGTAAATAAGGTCACATTCACGGCTTAGGATCTATATTCCGTTATTTCGGTCTTAGACAGGGTATATAAGGTCACATTCACAGCTTAGGATTTATATTACGTTATATCGGACTTAGACAGGGTATATAAGGTCACATTCACGGCTTAGGATTTATATTCCGTTATTTCGGTCTTAGACAAGGTATATAAGGTCTCATTCACGGCTTAGGGTTTATATTCCGCTATTTCTGTCTTAGACAGGGTATATAAGGTCACATTCACGGCTTAGGATCTATATTCCGTTATTTCGGTCTTAGACAGGGTATATAAGGTATCATTCACGGCTTAGGATCTATATTCCGTTATTTCGGTCTTAGACAGGGTATATAAGGTCACATTCACAGCTTAGGATTTATATTACGTTATATCGGACATAGACAGGGTATATAAGGTCACATTCACGGCTTAGGATCTATATTCCGTTATTTCGGTCTTAGACAGGGTAAATAAGGTCACATTCACGGCTTGGGATCTATATTCCGTTATTTCGGTCTTAGACAGGGTAAATAAGGTCACATTCACGGCTTAGGATCTATATTCCGTTATTTCGGTCTTAGACAGGGTATATAAGGTCACATTCACAGCTTAGGATTTATATTACGTTATATCGGACTTAGACAGGGTATATAAGGTCACATTCACGGCTTAGGATTTATATTCCGTTATTTCGGTCTTAGACAAGGTATATAAGGTCTCATTCACGGCTTAGGGTTTATATTCCGCTATTTCTGTCTTAGACAGGGTATATACGGTCACATTCACGGCTTAGGATTTATATTCCGCTATTTCGGTCTTAGACAGGGTATATAAGGTATCATTCACGGCTTAGGATCTATATTCCGTTATTTCGGTCTTAGACAGGGTATATAAGGTCTCATTCACGGCTTAGGATTTATATTACGTTATTTCGGTCTTAGACAAGGTATATACGGTCACATTCACGGCTTAGGATTTATATTACGTTATTTCGGTCTTAGACAGGGTATATAAGGTATCATTCACGGCTTAGGATTTATATTACGTTATTTCGGTCTTAGACAAGGTATATACGGTCACATTCACGGCTTAGGATTTATATTACGTTATTTCGGTATGAGATAGGGTATATAAGGTATCATTCACGGCTTAGGATTTATATTACGTTATTTCGGTCTTAGACAAGGTATATACGGTCACATTCACGGCTTAGGATTTATATTCCGTTATTTCGGTCTTAGACAAGGTATATAAGGTCACATTCACGGCTTATGATTTATATTCCGCTATTTCGGTCTTAGACAAGGTATTTTCGGTCACATTCACGGCTTAGGATTTATATTCCGTTATTTCTGTCTTAGACAGGGTATATAAGGTCACATTCACGGCTTAGGATTTATATTACGTTATTTCGGTCTTAGACAAGGTATATAATGTCACATTCACGGCTTAGGATCTATATTCCGTTATTTCGGTCTTAGACAGGGTATAAAATGTCACATTCACGGTTTAGGATTTATATTCCGTTATTTCGGTCTTAGACATGGTATATAAGGTCACATTCACGGCTTAGGATCTATATTCCGTTATTTCGGTCTTAGACAGTGTATAAAATGTCACATTCACGGTTTAGGATTTATATTCCGTTATTTCGGTCTTAGACAGGGTATAAAATGTCACATTCACTGCTTAGGATTTATATTACGTTATATCGGACTTAGACAGGGTATATAAGGTCACATTCACGGCTTAGGATTTATATTCCGTTATTTCGGTCTTAGACAAGGTATATAAGGTCTCATTCACGGCTTAGGGTTTATATTCCGCTATTTCTGTCTTAGACAGGGTATATAAGGTCACATTCACGGCTTAGGATCTATATTCCGTTATTTCGGTCTTAGACAGGGTATATAAGGTCTCATTCACGGCTTAGGATTTATATTACGTTATTTCGGTCTTAGACAAGGTATATACGGTCACACTCACGGCTTAGGATTTATATTCCGTTATTTCGGTCTTAGACAGGGTATATAAGGTCTCATTCACGGCTTAGGATTTATATTATGTTATTTCGGTCTTAGACAAGGTATATACGGTCACATTCACGGCTTAGGATTTATATTCCGCTATTTCGGTCTTAGACAGGGTATATAAGGTATCATTCACGGCTTAGGATTTATATTACGTTATTTCGGTCTTAGACAAGGTATATACGGTCACATTCACGGCTTAGGATTTATATTACGTTATTTCGGTATGAGACAGGGTATATAAGGTATCATTCACGGCTTAGGATTTATATTACGTTATTTCGGTCTTAGACAAGGTATTTTCGGTCACATTCACGGCTTAGAATTTATATTCCGCTATTTCTGTCTTAGACAGGGTATATAAGGTCACATTCACGGTCTTAGACAAGGTATATAATGTCATATTCACGGCTTAGGATCTATATTCCGTTATTTCGGTCTTAGACAGGGTATAAAATGTCACATTCACGGTTTAGGATTTATATTCCGTTATTTCGGTCTTAGACAGGGTATATAAGGTCACATTCACGGCTTAGGATTCCGTTATTTCGGTCTTAGACAGGGTATAAAATGTCACATTCACGGTTTAGGATTTATATTCCGTTATTTCGGTCTTAGACAGGGTATAAAATGTCACATTCACGGTTTAGGATTTATATTCCGTTATTTCGGTCTTAGACAGGGTATATAAGGTCACATTCACGGCTTAGGATCTATATTCCGTTATTTCGGTCTTAGACAGGGTATAAAATGTCACATTCACGGTTTAGGATTTATATTCCGTTATTTCTGTCTTAGACAGGGTATATAAGGTCACATTCACGGCTTAGGATCTATATTCCGTTATTTCGGTCGTAGACAGGGTATAAAATGTCACATTCACAGCTTAGGATTTATATTACGTTATATCGGACTTAGACAGGGTATATAAGGTCACATTCACGGCTTAGGATCTATATTCCGTTATTTCGGTCTTAGACAGGGTATATTATATGTTATTCGGGATCTTCACAGGGGATACGGGTTCATATTCCCTGTCTGTGTTTTATATTCCCTGAGCCGCAGGCGAAGGGAATATAAAATACAGACAGGGAATATGAACCCGTATCCCATGTGAAGCCCGAATAACAATTATATTCTGTTGAAGTCGTCTCGTTCTTATATTCTAGAGTATATAAGATTAGACATTTCTCATGCTTTAGTTTGGGCCACACGACTATCGGAGAACCTACAATTCAACACATTTAAGCTTCCAACGAAACTTTTTATGGCATTTAAAATATATAACCTTTATTTTTTACGACTTTTTATTCCCAGCTAAACTTTTAAAGATAAATTTCACTTTCAAAGTGCGATGCAAATGCCTTTGTTTGCCATTTGAAGACTTCATGTTATCGGTTATCTCCCTTGTTAATGTCAAGACAAATCGCAGACGGAGATGATATATTCTGTAAAATGCATGTATTATTTGATATCTTTATATTATGTTTAACTATTTATATTATGTCAAACAATAAATTATTCAATGAATAGACGCCATTTTGAACCTGGTTTCAATATCCCCGGTGTTTCACAGGGAATACGGTATGATATCCCCGTCTTGATTAACCAATCAAATTGTAGGGATTCACTAGATACATTACTTCAACAGAATATAAGGTCACATTCACGGCTTAGGATTAATATTACGTTATTTCGGTCTTAGACAGGGTATATAATGTCACATTCACGGCTTAGGATTTATATTACGTTATTTCGGTCTGAGACAGGGTATATAATGTCACATTCACGGCTTAGGATTAATATTACGTTATTTCGGTCTTAGACAGGGTATATAATGTCACATTCACGGCTTAGGATTTATATTACGTTATTTTGGTCTTAGACAAGGTATATAAGGTCACATTCACAGCTTAGGATTTATATTACGTTATATCGGACTTAGACAGGGTATATAAGGTCACATTCACGGCTTAGGATTTATATTCCGTTATTTCGGTCTTAGACAAGGTATATAAGGTCTCATTCACGGCTTAGGATTTATATTCCGCTATTTCTGTCTTAGACAGGGTATATAAGGTCACATTCACGGCTTAGGATCTATATTCCGTTATTTCGGTCTTAGACAGGGTATATAAGGTATCATTCACGGCTTAGGATTTATATTACGTTATTTCGGTCTTAGACAAGGTATATACGGTCACATTCACGGCTTAGGATTTATATTCCGCTATTTCGGTCTTAGACAGGGTATATAAGGTATCATTCACGGCTTAGGATTTATATTACGTTATTTCGGTCTTAGACAAGGTATATACGGTCACATTCACGGCTTAGGATTTATATTACGTTATTTCGGTATGAGACAGGGTATATAAGGTATCATTCACGGCTTAGGATTTATATTACGTTATTTCGGTCTTAGACAAGGTATATACGGTCACATTCATGGCTTAGGATTTATATTCCGTTATTTCGGTCTTAGACAAGGTATATAAGGTCACATTCACGGCTTATGATTTATATTCCGCTATTTCGGTCTTAGACAAGGTATTTTCGGTCAAATTCACGGCTTAGGATTTATATTCTGCTATTTCTGTCTTAGACAGGGTATATAAGGTCACATTCACGGTCTTAGACAAGGTATATAATGTCACATTCACGGCTTAGGATCTATATTCCGTTATTTCGGTCTTAGACAGGGTATAAAATGTCACATTCACGGTTTAGGATTTATATTCCGTTATTTCGGTCTTAGACAGGGTATATAAGGTCACATTCACGGCTTAGGATCTATATTCCGTTATTTCGGTCTTAGACAGGGTATAAAATGTCACATTCACGGTTTAGAATCTATATTCCGTTATTTCGGTCTTAGACAGGGTATAAAATGTCACATTCACGGTTTAGGATTTATATTCCGTTATTTCGGTCTTAGACAGGGTATATAATGTCACATTCACGGCTTAGGATTTATATTCCGTTATTTCTGTCTTAGACAGGGTATAAAATGTCACATTCACGGTTTAGGATTTATATTCCGTTATTTCGGTCTTAGACAGGGTATATATTGTCACATTCACGGCTTAGGATTTATATTCCGTTATTTCGGTCTTAGACAGGGTATATAAGGTCACATTCATGGCTAATTAGGATTTATAATTCGTTATTTCGGTCTTAGACAAGGTATATATAATGTCACATTCACGGCTTAGGATTTATATTACGTTATTTCGGTATGAGACAGGGTATATAAGGTCACATTCACGGCCTAGGATTTATATTCCATTATTTCGGTCTCAGACAGGGTATATAAGGTCACATTCACGGCTTAGGATTTATATTATGTACGTTATATCGGACTTAGACAGGGTATATAAGGTCACATTCACGGCTTATTAGGATTTATATTCCGTTATTTCGGTCTTAGACAGGGTATATATAATGTCACATTCACGGCTTAGGATTTATATTCCGTTATTTCGGTCTTAGACAGGGTATATAAGGTCACATTCACGGCTTAGGATTAATATTACGTTATTTCGGTCTTAGACAGGGTATATAATGTCACATTCACGGCTTAGGATTAATATTACGTTATTTCGGTCTTAGACAGGGTATATAATGTCACATTCACGGCTTAGGATTTATATTACGTTATTTCGGTCTGAGACAGGGTATATAATGTCACATTCACGGCTTAGGATTAATATTACGTTATTTCGGTCTTAGACAGGGTATATAATGTCACATTCACGGCTTAGGATTTATATTACGTTATTTTGGTCTTAGACAAGGTATATAAGGTCTCATTCACGGCTTAGGATTTATATTACGTTATTTCGGTATGAGACAGGGTATATAAGGTCACATTCACGGCTTAGGATTTATATTCCGTTATTTCGGTCTTAGACAAGGTATATCAGGTCACATTCACGGCTTAGGATTTATATTCCGCTATTTCGGTCTTAGACAGGGTATATAAGGTCACATTCACGGCTTAGGATTTATATTCCGTTATTTCGGTCTTAGACAGGGTATATAATGTCACATTCACGGCTTAGGATTTATATTCCGTTATTTTGGTCTTAGACAAGGTATATAAGGTCACATTCACGGCTTAGGATTTATATTCCGTTATTTCGGTCTTAGACAGGGTATATAAGGTCACATTCACGGCTTAGGATTTATATTCCGTTATTTCGGTCTTAGACAGGGTATATAAGGTCACATTCACGGCTTAGGATTTATATTCCGCTATTTCGGTCTTAGACAGGGTATATAAGGTCACATTCACGGCTTAGGATTTATATTCCGTTATTTCGGTCTTAGACAGGGTATATAATGTCACATTCACGGCTTAGGATTTATATTCCGCTTACCGGTCTTAGACAGGGTATATAAGGTCACATTCACGGCTTAGGATTTATATTCCGTTATTTCGGTCTTAGACAGGGTATATAATGTCACATTCACGGTCTTAGACAAGGTATATAATGTCACATTCACGGCTTAGGATATATATTGCGTTATTTCGGTCTTAGACCGGGTATAAAATGTCACATTCACGGCTTAGGATTTATATTCCGCTATTTCGGATCTTTTAAAATTTTTAATCGTCTACTTTTCAATAAATAAACTGCTTGTATATATATCCTTAAACTGAGCAGTGTCAATTTTTACGTTTGTGAAGCACTAAATTCAATTTTAGAGATAGGTTGAAAAATTGAAGCCTGTAGTAGTTTAAATTGATGTGTGGAGGTAAATGATGGCACTAAGTGTCACTTTCAATTCACCACAATGAATATATGCGGATTTTGGACTAAGTCTTGACTAAGAAATGCATGAGGATAATGCAGTTAGTGCAGGTACATGTTTGAGATCACGTTCTCGTTTGTTGATTTCGCCGGTTGAAACATGTTGCTAGAGGACACAACAAAATCATAGAGGAATTGGGACCTGTTGTTCACATTTTTGAGCCAAAACCCAGAACAACCCCCTCCCCCCCGCAAGCCGGTCTTTTCTGTCGATGATTTTTGAGTAGTTTTGTTTCTTAATTTACTTCCTTTCTGTTATTTAAACATTTCATTTTATTTCTTCATTTAAACATATTGATTTTAGAAATTGTTGCACTGGTGTAAATTTTGCAACCCGAAGCGGAATGAAGGCTACCATAATGATTAGTTTTCTCATATACTGGATAGAAATATGCTTTACGTATACGGCTGTAGACGTATACATAGCCTGATACATGTATATACGGCTTGCTAGCCAATCGTAATGCAAGGTTTTTATGTGAGCATTAATATTGATCAATATGCAGATAATTTAACAAATGACGTTGAACAGAATATTTGCTAAGCCAAAACTAATATAATCAAATTAAAGAAATAAAATTTACGTCCTGCACTTAAGTTATATTTTGTGTTGACTTCAAACCTGCGACAAAGTCGACAAAAATATCGATATTTCTTTCCCTCCAATAACATAATATATTATTTTTTTTTAAATGCTGTTTACATAAATTATATGTTTATCTTATCTCGCAAACACTATTCAAGCCTATTAAATTTCTTGACTGTATATTGTTTTGTGGTATACAGTCAGTGACCTTTTATCACAAAATTCTGACGGCACAATTGATTTTTCTCGCTGAAATTAATTTAAATGCACTCAAAGGATACATTTACAATAACAATGCGTAATGCATAGAGGCCGTGTATTGGCTCAAATTTTAAAGGTAATTTAAACATAAATAGAATGTATAAACCTGGTAACGACCCAGTCAATAATTGTATAATATTTACCAAGCCGCTAGGCGGGTTGGAAATACCTGAAAGTCAGTAATTGTTGTATTACATAAATACAACGAGCAAATACTCGTCTGTCAAGTAAATCTATTAGCAGCAGACGTGTCCATTGTTGTTGAAACGACTTTTGTGTAAAAAACGCGTACATGAATCAGTCCAGGAATCAGGTCAATATTGGTTTCCGCTTGACTGCTTGTGCACCCGAATTGTGCAACCGAAAAAATAACCATATTTTGATGCAAATGTAGTTTTATTGCGTTGTAGCATGACCCGAAATTAGGGTTTAGACCATAAAACACTAAACACTAAAAAATTATAAGTAATAATGGGCAATGATTGCAGGATAAACATACCATCGGGTATTGACTTGATATAAAACAATATGAGGACAAGGCACGAAATGGGGGGTGGGGGCGATCTCGACAGAGCCTCGCCTTTCCATGGTTTAAAGCATAATCCTTATTTTGTGTTAATGTTAAGTCATTATTATATAATTATAACATCGCCAACAGTCCCGCCTACATTTAAGAGGTCAGACGGCAATGTATAAAATATGGACTGTGCACCCTGTGAACGTTTTTAAAATTTCAAAGGTATGCCATTGAAGCCGAAATTAAACAGATGGATACCTCTGTGAGAGAACTAGTTAAGAAGGCGCAGAACAGAGACGAGTGGAGTACCCTAGTCGTTTCCTTATGTGCCTCCGGGCATAACAAGGACTAGGTAGGTATACCGGATAAATGGGCCTTAATGTATTGCTAAAATCATTTAAAATGCGTTTATAATAAACATCTGATATCATTTTTTTAATTTAAACTACATGTACAGTGACGTATGTGCTGATGTTCATTCTAAAATTGTCTTTAGGTAGGACATTATTCTTTCTTTATTGACATTTTAAAGTTCTTAATTTGTGGAAATGACACTGGGCACGATACCTTATTGTATATAAATAAACATAATTGAACACTTTACAATATGTTAAACAAATACAGAGGATCGTTACACATATTTACAGCTCATTACAGCTCATTAAACGAACACAACACCATGTACCAATATTTCTTATTTTATTATTCCGGTTGGAAGAACAACAAAGTACATGTAAAACACAGTTTTCCGTAAAATGTATATTTATAAATTTAATACAAATAAAGAGATATATTATTAATTGATATTTTTCTGATAAATTTGATTAGTGTAAAGCCTGTCACATGACATGCTGTATTTGGTAAGGTTCTTTGAAAACGGCTGATAGAAAAGTGATGTTGCACGGTTATATTTAGAAAACATGATATTGCACGGCTATTTTTAAATAATTGGAATTCCCCTTTAAACAGCCAATCAGAATGACTTCTGTCTGTTTCCGGTTTGAAAGTAAGGAAAGTATGTACATTGTGAAAAATTGCAAATATTTCAATATGTTGCGTGTATTTTTGTATTTATAAATCTTTTAAATTGAAAGTTTTCATAATTTCAGATGATATTGAAATGAAATGTGATATTTTCGTACATGTGACAAAACCCATCAAAACAGTAAACTAATCAAAAGAACATTGAACTAAATTCCTTTTTGAATTTGCAAAAGTATTATACTGAATTCACACAATCCAGATGTTGCGTCATGATTGACAAAACATATCACTGCTTCATCTCCTAGAAGAAAGCATAACATGTACGAGCTTTGTCTCCCTGAGGTGGGCATAAACATTTCCATGTAATGTCATCTACGAGGCCAATCTCCACGCAAAGGATTCTGGGTATCCTACGTCAACCACTATCACCTCTGCCGTACCATTTGTTGACATTAAGAGAGATATCTCTCATGGCAGATATGCTTCGCGTACAAACGCAGTAATTGCAATGTAAAACTGTGTCAATTGTGTATAAATAGACTATATAAAAATAAAAAAGAGCTCGTGTATTATTTTACAAACATCATTCTTTGTTTACAAACGTCACGGGCAGACGACAAATGTAGTCCCGCAGTAAATGGAGGATGACGTGTGGCAGAGGTTATATCTGGGAACCAGTTATGTTCTCTGTGCCGGAGAGTGCTACGAGGCAGCAAAAAATGCCATGTCGTCTATCTCTCATGTATCCAAGTAAGGTCTTTCTCGGTTTTAGAAAATATCATGTCCTAGTACTGTTTTCTGGAATTCAGAAGACACCGTACGAGATCGTATTCCTTTATTTAAAGAATAACGTCCGAAATTAGTCCACCAAACATCCCCCACCCTGAGTCTGATTTCCTGAGACAGAATAACCTATTAGAAAATATTCTACTCAAATTCTGAGTAGCATTCGAGTTTCTCCGGGTAAATTTTCATTGCACATTATAATTATACAATGTTTAATGCTGTTATATTTCGGCCGTTCTAACAATAGTAAATACAAATCTGAATGTGTCACGTGGAGGATAATTTGCAAATGAAATATTGAACTTGTGGCATTAAGTTAAGACAAATGTTTGTTTTTGTTTGTTTGAATGGTGTTTTAACGCCACTTTCAGCAATTTCAGCTATATCATGGCGTCCAGTTTTTATTGGGGGAGGAAACCGGAGTACCCGGAGAAAACCCCCGACCTGCGGTAGGAAAACTGGCAATCCTTGTCAGTTAAGATTGGAGTCGAGTACACCCTGCCTGCAGTGAGAATCGAACCCGCAATCTCAGTGTTGACAGACCACGTGATCAATAGTAGACGAACTACCTTGACCACTCGGCCACCGCGGCCCCTTAAGACAAATGAATTATAGGTGATTAGTGCACTAGTCATTGCAATAATGAATGCCATATGTCTAATCCTTTCCATACTGCGTTATTTCGCTTTATTATCGGCTACCGTTAAATCCTTGACAGAAATAGACAAGAGATGTTCCTATTGACAAAAGCCTGAAACAGGGGCGGATACATGATTTTCGAAAGGGGGGAGGCGTGAAAAGGTTACTAGTATATCGGAAAAGGTGGGCCATGAACAAGGTTTTTATAGTGTTCAGTAACCTTTATTTGGTACAGTATACAATATAGATATTATATTAAACGAATTAGTACCGTTAATGCATTAATTTATGGCGAGGACGAGCGGGGATTACATTTTTGCCTTTGGCGCTGGGTGTAACTCTCCCTGTTCTCTTTTTTCCTTTCCTTTTTTAAAGGGGGCGTACGCCCCTACGCCCCCCCCCCTGGATCCGCCACTGTGAAACAATCTCTATCTGGCGCTTGATCAAACTGCCTTGTATGTTTGATACAATATCAAAATAACTTCATTATTATTATTTTTATTTATTATTTTTTGTTAAATGTCTTTAAGAGCAATTGGTATATAATTTTATATTATTTATTTTATGACAATCATAATTCTTTGTATGTCAAAGCATTCCTAGGCACCTAATTTAGCTATAACATATCTGTATTCTGTATGAAGCGTAATAACACTCTTTCATTCCGACCATGCAACAAAATATAAATAAAATAAAAAATTTTAATTGGCTGATCACCCATTTTGTGTCTCTCGCTTTGTGGAAAAAAGGTAAAGAAGCTGGAATGTTGTAATATTTGGTTCTAGTGTGGCCACAAAACTGCAAAAAACTAACATTCCTTAATTCTGCCCCCCCACCCCCCAGTATAAACAAGAAAAGAAAAACAAGCCTCGGAAAACATTTCAGAGACCCCCGAAGACAAAGTTTAAAATTGAATGAAACATTACCATCATTTAAGACCCGAGGTCAAAAAACTAATATCAGTTCAGATATGAAGCAGGAATCATTTTAAAACCGAAAGTAGACTTGAATTGTCCATTTACGGCATATATCAATTTGTTATATTTAAACACTCAACTATATATTTATGGCAAGGTAATACTTACAAAAATGATCTTGAAACCTCTTTGTCTGACACTAATATATGACAGTATAATATAATGAATCCTGTCCTTTAATTAACTGTATATAGGACTTCACCAGGTACGCATTTGTTCGAGCATACGCAACGCCTCCTCGGGTATCTATAACATTACGATTCTTCCTCCATGAAAGGAGCACCTATTGTTAAACGTTCTTTATTATCAAAATGTTTATTTGCATTTCAATTTTACATAGATATCTTGTACTACTACAGAAAGGGCATTTATTTCTACACATCTTTTACTTCTGTGTTATATTTTGACGGGAACGGGGATCCGAAGTAGTAATTGAACTAGGATTTTTTTATAGTTTAGTTTTATTACATATATAAACCACCCCTTTTCCTTTATGATCTTTCTTTACGTTCTCTTTCCTAGGAAGACGTGTACATTTTAATGGAAGAAACAAATCGTTACGTCTGTTTAGAAAAAAAAGTCTGATATCCGAAATAGATCCCCCCACTTCTTCAGATGTGAACATATAGTTGTTGCCTCTCTTGTGCAATTTTTACTTTGATGATGATGTACGTTTTTTACGCTTATTTTTCGGGTTATGTTAGTTTATTTCAGTTTAGAATTTAAAATGCCCAATTTCAATATGATTGTTTCTTTATTCTACTAAGGTATTACATAGAAATAGGCTACGAAAGCAGTTTATGAAATGAAGGTACATGGAAATTTGAACATTTTTATCTATTGGGTCATGTGTTAAAGTTATGTGATGGCAATCATTCGGACTTCCTCATTTTATTTAAAGAAACCTTTATATATATGTACCATCAATTTCATATGTGTGTTTGTTTCAAGTGGTTTTGATGACTTGTTTCAGAAAAAAAGCGTGTTATACATTTTTCAAGTGTTGTATGCTAAACCAAATCTTGCAGTGTAGATGACCATAAATATTGTTAAAAGTATTATCTGGTAAAATAGTGAGGAAATACCCATACTAATTATTAATCATTTTTCAGTACTTCTGTGTTTTAAAAGTTATTTATACATACATACGCGTCTGGCGTAATGAATTTGTCACCTTGGTAATTTTGATTACATCTTGTTGGAATATTTGAGCAAACCCAAGTAACAGCATGGTACGTCAGCGGCTGGCGGACTGGGAAGGAACTATTTTGGGTTAAGTTGTAAATGAAAAAGTTTAAGATCAATATGTTATGACTTGTTTACGTCATTTATTTATATTGACATTCAATGACTAAGGCCATTCGTTGGTCAGTCTTTGTCATTTTTGACAAGAAACACCGTCATTTGTATCGTTGCATAATCTTCTAGACTTGTATATTATTTTTTTTATGCTGTACCGTCATGTTTGTCGATCCGATACTTAATAAGCTTACTGGTTGGTAGACTCTTTAGATATTTTATATAATATTTTGAACTACCTGTATTGTGTTTTTACACGATCCCAGTGGACTTATATTATTCCATCACCAAATGAAAAAATACTTTAAGCATTTAGAGTTAAACGCCACTGTTGAGTCTTAAGTAGACGAAACGCGCGTCTGGCGTAATGAATTTGTCACCTTGGTAATTTTGATTACATCTTGTTTGAATATTTGAGCAAACCCAACTAACAGCACGGAAGGCCATTCGTTGGTCAGTCTTTGTCATTTTTGACAAGAAACACCGTCATTTGTATCGTTGCATAATCTTCTAGACTTGTATATTATTTTTTTTATGCTGTACCGTCATGTTTGTCGATCCGATACTTAATAAGCTTACTGGTTGGTAGACTCTTTAGATATTTTATATAATATTTTGAACTACCTGTATTGTGTTTTTACACGATCCCAGTGGACTTATATTATTCCATCACCAAAT
Organism: Limnoperna fortunei; assembly: GCA_944474755.1. Classification (NCBI taxonomy): domain Eukaryota; kingdom Metazoa; phylum Mollusca; class Bivalvia; order Mytilida; family Modiolidae; genus Limnoperna; species Limnoperna fortunei. Next base: position 58,133,494 of record OX104124.1, read on the forward strand.
GAAAAAATACTTTAAGCATTTAGAGTTAAACGCCACTGTTGAGTCTTAAGTAGACGAAACGCGCGTCTGGCGTAATGAATTTGTCACCTTGGTAATTTTGATTACATCTTGTTTGAATATTTGAGCAAACCCAACTAACAGCACGGTACGTCAGCGGCTGGCGGACTGGGAAGGAACTATTTTGGGTTAAGTTGGAAATGAGAAAGTTTAAGATCAATATATTATGACTTGTTTACGTCATTTATTTATATTGACATTCAATGACTAAGGCCATTCGTTGGTCAGTCTTTGTCATTTTTCACAAGAAACACCATCATTTGTATCGTTGCATAATCTTCTAGACTTGTATATTATTTTTTTTTTATGCTGTACCGTCATGTTTGTCGATCCGATACTTAATAAGCTTACTGGTTGGTAGACTCTTAAGATTTTTTATATAATATTTTGAACTACCTGTATTGTGTTTTTACACGATCCCAGTGGACTTATATTATTCCATCACCAAATGAAAAAAATACTTTAAGCATTTAGAGTTAAACGCCACTGTTGAGTCTTAAGTAGACGAAACGCGAGTCTGGCGTAATGAATTTGTCACCTTGGTAATTTTGATTACATCTTGTTTGAATATTTGAGCAAACCCAAGTAACAGCACGGTACGTCAGCGGCTGGCGGACTGGGAAGGAACTATTTTGGGTTAAGTTGGAAATGAGAAAGTTTAAGATCAATATATTATGACTTGTTTCGTCATTTATTTATATTGACATTCAATGACTAAAGCCATTCGTTGGTCGGTCTTTGTCATTTTTGACAAGAAACACCGTCATTTGTATCGTTGCATAATCTTCTAGACTTGTATATTATTTTATTTTTATGCTCTATCGTCATGTTTGTCGATCCGATACTTAATAAGCTTACTGGTTGGTAGACTATTTAGATTTTTTATATAATAGTTTGAACTACCTGTATTGTGTTTTTACACGATCCCAGTGGACTTATATTATTCCATCACCAAATGAAAAAATACTTTAAGCATTTAGAGTTAAACGCCACTGTTGAGTCTTAAGTAGACGAAAAGCGAGTCTGGCGTAATGAATTTGTCACCTTGGTAATTTTGATTACATCTTGTTTGAATATTTGAGCAAATCCAAGTAACAGCACGGTACGTCAGCGGCTGGCGGACTGGGAAGGAACTATTTTGGGTTAAGTTGGAAATGAGAAAGTTTAAGATCAATATATAATGACTTGTTTACGTCATTTATTTATATTTACATTCAATGACTAAGGCCATTCGTTGGTCAGTCTTTGTCATTTTTAACAAGAAACACCGTAATTTGTATCGTTGCATAATCTTCTACACTTGTATATTATTTTTTTTTATTCTGTACCGTCATGTTTGTCGATCCGATACTTAATTAGCTTACTGGTTGGTAGACTCTTTAGATTTTTTATATAATATTTTGAACTACCTGTATTGTGTTTTTACACGATCCCAGTGGACTTATATTATTCCATCACCAAATGAAAAAATACTTTAAGCATTTAGAGTACGTCATTTGTGTCGTTGCATAATCTATTCTATATATACAAACGTCTAAGATATAGCGGATTTGGCCGAGGGGTCTAGACCGGTGGACATAGTGCAGGCGATTTGGTGCCACAGTGTCACAACGGTGTGAGTTCGAATCCCGCTGAGGGAAAACTAAAATATGACAGTGTTAAAAATCTAATTCTAACAGTGGTGGGCTTAATTTGTAGACGTATATATATAAATTTGATATTAACCCTGTATTTCTGATGTTTCAGAAATCCGCTGGATAGATATATTATATGGTATATATATATATATATAACTTACTGTGACTGCATGACAAGTAACTTTGTCATCCTATATAATATATACAAAAAATGCTGAATAAGATTACTGTCAGATTAATACGCATTGGTTACGAAAATTCCATCGTCACACGCTAGTACACATGTACTATGTCTATGTCTAAGATTCACCCCGGTTAATGAAGCTATATTTTAATATAGCGGATTTGGCCGAGGGGTCTAGACCGCTGGACATAGTGCAGGCGAATTGGTGCCACAGTGTCACAACGGTGCGAGTTCGAATCCCGCTGAGGGAAAGCAAACAATTTGACAGTGTTAAAAATCTAATTCAAACAGTGTTGGGCTTAATTTGTAGACGTATATATAAATATTTGATATTAACCCTGTATTTCTGATGTTTCAGAAATCCGCTGGATAGATATATTATATGGTTGTCACAATACTTAGACGTTTGTATATAATTTACTTACTGTGACTGCATGACAAGTAACTTTGTCATCCTATATAATATATACAAAAAATGCTGAATTAGATTACTGTCAGATTAATACGTATTGGTTACGAAAATTCCATCGTCACACGCTAGTACACATGTACTATGTCTATGTCTAAGATTCACCCCGGTTATTGAAGCTATATTTTAATATAGCGGATTTGGCCGAGGGGTCTAGACCGCTGGACATAGTGCAGGCGAATTGGTGCCACAGTGTCACAACGGTGTGAGTTCGAATCCCGCTGAGGGAAAGGAAAAATTTGACAGTGTTAAAAATCTAATTCAAACAGTGTTGGGCTTAATTTGTAGACGTATATATAAATATTTGATATTAACCCTGTATTTCTGATGTTTCAGAAATCCGCTGGATATATTTATTATATGGTTGTCACAATACTTAGACGTTTGTATATAATTTACTTACTGTGACTGCATGACAAGTAACTTTGTCATCCTATATAATATATACAAAAAATGCTGAATTAGATTACTGTCAGATTAATACGTATTGGTTACGAAAATTCCATCGTTACACGCTAGTACACATGTGCTATGTCTATGTCTAAGATTCACCCGGGTTAATGAAGCTATATTTTAATATAGCGGATTATGCCGAGGGGTCTAGACCGCTGGACATAGTGCAGGCGAATTGGTGCCACAGTGTCACAACGGTGTGAGTTCGAATCCCGCTGAGGGAAAGCAAAAATTTGACAGTGTTAAAAATCTAATTCACACAGTGTTGGGCTTAATTTGTAGACGTATATATAAATATTTGATATTAACCCTGTATTTCTGATGTTTCAGAAATCCGCTGGATAGATAAATTATATGGTTGTCACAATACTTAGACGTTTGTGTATATATATATATATATATATATATATATATATATACAAGTCTAGAAGATTATGCAACGATACATATGACGGTGTTTCTTGTCATAAATTTAGACACAGACTGACCAACGAATGGCCTTAGTCATTGAGTGTCAATATAAATAAATAACGTAAACAATCATAACATATTCATCTTAAACTTTCTCACTTTAAATGAACCCAAAACTTTTTTAATAGTTGCTTCTCAGTCCGCTAACCGGGGACGTGTCGTGCTGTTACTTGGCTTTGCTCAAATATTCCAACAAGATGTAATCAAAATTATCAAGGTGACAAATTCATTACGCCAAACGCGCGTTTCGTCTACATAAGACTCATCAGTGGCGTTTAACTATAAATGTTTAAGATATTCTTCATTGGGAGATGGAATAATATTTTTTTCATTGGGAGATGGAATAATATAAGTCCACTGGGATCGTGTAAATACACAATACAGGCAGTTCAAAATATTATATAAAGGGTCTAAAAGAATGCTGCTGAACCAGTACACTTATTTAGTATCGGATCGACAAATATGACGATACAGCATAAACAAAAAAAATAATACTATACAAGTCTAGAAGATTATGCAACGATACATATGACGGTGTTTCTTGTCATAAATTTATACACAGACCGACCAACGAATGGCCTTAGTCATTGAGTGTCAATATAAATAAATAACGTAAACAATCATATCATATTCATCTTAAACTTTCTCATTTTAAATGAACCCAAAACTTTTTTAATAGTTGCTTCTCAGTCCGCTAACCGGGGACGTGTCGTGCTGTTACTTGGCTTTGCTCAAATATTCCAACAAGATGTAATCAAAATGATCAAGGTGACAAATTCATTACGCCAAACGCGCGTTTCGTCTACATAAGACTCATCAGTGGCGTTTAACTATAAATGTTTAAGATATTCTTCATTGGGAGATGGAATAATATTTTTTTCATTGGGAGATGGAATAATATAAGTCCACTGGGATCGTGTAAATACACAATACAGGCAGTTCAAAATATTATATAAAGGGTCTAAAAGAATGCTGCTGAACCAGTACGCTCATTTAGTATCGGATCGACAAATATGACGATACAGCATAAACAAAAAAAAAATAATAATACTATACAAGTCTAGAAGATTATGCAACGATACATATGACGGTGTTTCTTGTCATAAATTTAGACACAGACCGACCAACGAATGGCCTTAGTCATTGAGTGTCAATATAAATAAATAACGTAAACAATCATAACATATTCATCTTAAACTTTCTCATTTTAAATGAACCCAAAACTTTTTTAATAGTTGCTTCTCAGTCCGCTAACCGGGGACGTGTCGTGCTGTTACTTGGCTTTGCTCAAATATTCCAACAAGATGTAATCAAAATTATCAAGGTGACAAATTCATTACGCCAAACGCGCGTTTCGTCTACATAAGACTCATCAGTGGCGTTTAACCTATAATATATATATATATATATATATATTTACCTATAATATAAATATATTTCCTTTATTATTTAGTAGTTATTTATTTGAAATCCATTGAGTCGTGACTCATCATCAATGATCATACGAAGCGTTGTACAACCAAACACTATTTCTTTAAAATACATACGACTTATTTTTGACATTTACTTTTAGACATTACTGTTGTTGTCGAACCAATTAATAGATGCATGTTAAAACAACATATTCACATGTGACAAGATATATTTTTGCACACTGCGGTGTAATTATTACGTAAAAGATATTAAAGTTAGTGGATTATTGGATTTCTCCAGTCGAGATAAATTATGTTTGTTTAGATTCCATAATTTTACTATAGAGATTGGAGAAATCCGATACTCCAATAGAACGACTCTGTTCCTACAATTTTAAAAAGTAGTAAATTTCCGATAATAAATACTAATTCTAAACACAATTTTATGAACATGACTTGATTACGCGCTACATGCAAGTTCTTTTTTGTTTATGACGTCATTATTTCTGTTTATGACTTAATTAGTTAACACATCAAGCGGTTTGAATATGCTTATTTCATTATGATCTCTGAAACGTTCTTAAAAATAGTTTCGGTATCTGAACTAGAACTCAGCATCTGAGCTTTAACTTAGAACGTTCTCGCTGAAGTAAGAAATAAATTGTCGAAATTACTAAATTACTATCCTATTAAGACGCCTTGCCAGAGACTCTATGCCAATCGAACTCCGGAAACGTAGATTCAAACCTTACTGTAGAAAGGGTTTCTTGAGATCAATTTTTATTCTTAATGCCAGATTTCCTATAAAGGTCAAGGACTTTTCTGATACTTTCCTGCAATATCCCCCTTCCTCTAAATATTAACCCAATTCAAACGAAAAAAAATCAATAATATGTATCAAAAAATCGTTTCACATGTTATAACTATATAATATCCACGGGAAATAGTCGCGTTTAAATGCAAGTAATTGCAAAATACCGAACATTAAGGAAACTGTCAAAAAGAAACTCCACAAATCAGCCCAATAAACACGCAAATATAAAAACAAACAATCAAAAACACAGCATTGGTCTCGACTTTATTTTCAAGCATTTTAAAGAAATGATGGATTAAACCAGATTTGTGGCATGCCAAATCTCCCGTGCCCAATACTGTCCATATGTATAAATGTGAACAAATATCTCTGTGTCAGTTGGTTGGTTGATGAAAATGGATGGGTATCATATAACACTAGTCAGTAATAAGTGTATCCAATTTTCGTTACATTTGAATTCGAAAATTGGGAAAACAATTGCAATTATATTTTCAAACGGATATTTTTCAACAATGAAATGGTATCTATAGTAAAAATGTTTTTAAGGCGCGGACGAGTCGTTGTTTCTTGTAATCTTGGTTTAGTAGTTTATCCTAAAGAAATTGGTGACGTTTGCAAAAATCAGTATACTCGTTGCAAGCTCTTGCATACCAGATCAACTGAGAAAAGTATTCAGGAAAAGCTGGAATATTGCTGCGTAATAAATTCCTAAATTCTTGTGCTAAAATGAACGTTGGTGTCATATATGACGTGTAAGTTTAAAAATGATGTAGATAAAGCTGTTTCTGTGATTTCTAAAGTTCTGAAGAATATATTAACAAAGGCCACTCAGCAAAGTGTGGGATGTAAGTTGAAAGACCATGTTACATATATATGTATCTATATGTGAAATTAAAGGACCAAGCTTCTGATATCTTCTTGTTTTTATTAAGACGTTGAAGAAATTCAGTTTCGTAAGAATACAGGAACAAATCGACAAGGAGTAGGGCACAGTTTGTACCTATTGGAATTCAGATAGCCTGTTGAAAAACACATCATGCAAAATGACAAATATGTTGTCGATTAGAAAGTCTAGCATATTGTAAACCTGGCCTTCACAGTAGCATTATTAATTTAGTTCTTAAGTAGACAAGTGAATGTTGTAGCCTAAAAATTCATGTTTATACAAAAGAGAAGTGTTTATGACGGGATTTTAGTTTCTCGTGAGGCAAGGTTGTAAAAGAAATAAAGAATTAAAGGTTGTACAGATAAAATTTTAGATATCAATCTTGATTTTAAAGTGTTAAAAAAACAAGATTCAAAATAAAAGAGGAAAATTCCAAAAGTTCTTTTTCTAAAATGATATAAAAGATACTACAGTTTTACAAATATCTGGATAGATATTCACATCTTATCTCGCGAAACTGATGGTTTTTAGCAGAAACTACTGCAATACATACAAATGTACACATACTACAAAAACAAGACATAAAAGATTTTTTTCAAAATAAATTTATTCTAAAAATCTACTCAGTTGCTATTACTGCTGTTCTTGTTACAACTGGAGTTTTGGTATTAAAAAAATGTATTTTACAGTGATATGAAACATTTATATTTTGGCTACATCAGTGTAAAATAGCCCGAAATGTCGGACAGCAAACTCAGTACTTCTTAAATATGAAATAAATTTATTTTAAAGCAACATCAGGAATTAATACGAATAATAAATTTTTCTGTGACTACACCTTTCATTTTACAATTGACTAGAAATGTAGCTGTCAGTCATTTTTGGTATTTAACAGTGATGTAGGCACTTATTTGGTATATTGTATGTTTTCGTGTGAAATACGAAGTAAGAAGTACTGAGTGTGGCCTGGATTTATGCTATTTCTATCTTTACACATATAGTATTTAACGTTATTGATATTGTATAATTACGCTATTCAGTCGCACATTGTAAAAATGAATATAAATATAACTGTATGACTTCAACCTTTTACTATTGGGTTCACATAGTGTATATTTTTGGGTAATAGGCCCATAAAATATTTTTTTCATTTAGAAGATCGATCCTATGTTGTATCTTGTTTTGGTGTTTCATATAAAATGTGTCTTAGATTTGGAACAGTGTTAATTCTATACATAACGAACTCAGACGAAAACTTGGTCAGCTGGGAGGGAATAACTGGCATTGCAAAAGGATACATTTTAAGAGTTCTCGAGAAGTTTATTACTGAAAACAAAAGACGATGGAACAATAAACATTTTTTTTTCGAAATACGTTTCCATGTTTTTTATGTTCCTCATGGTACCGCAGTTTATATGTAATGTAATGTGTGACGTAATAACATTTTAAACGCAACGTAAACTTAGCTAGACTTTCTTTCTTAAATGATTACTGGTTTAAGAAATTTTGACCAATCAAAAATTACTATCAACGTAAACGAATGTAAGATAAGAATTAAATGTTTGTATAGACACCGTCGTTTTGGGTTACGTATTGTTTGTTTGTATTGGTCGCGACGTTTGAGGTCTTTCGGTTATCTGTTGGCATAAGTCTGACGTTTCTGTTCTTCATGTTGTCTATTTATGCAGGTTCCGTTTTGTCGGTCTTGGTGATTGCAGTTGGCATACGTCCTGTAAATTCTGGTCTTGTCTTTTGTGTATGCATACGTCTTGTCTTTTCAATTCTTCTTGCCTGTCTGTATGCGTCAGATAGTCCGCATATTGTTGTCAGTTTTTCAAAATACCAAACCCGAATACACTATTCCGGTCATTCTATCTTATCATCATTCGATTGCAGGTCATCGGCAATGACACGCGCATGGATCTTCTTAGAATTGTTAGGAGATTAAGCTCAGAAAATGACCCCAATTTGCAACTGTACGATTGAAAATGTCCAAGTACATTCAGCATGGATGATTTGTTGGAATTTGCGGAAAATATTAAATTGAATGTAGAAGATGCTGATGGTTCCAAAACAATTTGTGCGGAAAAGCCTCCGACGAATAAGTCTAAAGTGGCAGAAAAACTTCATTGGTAAGAGGAGAGTTTTGATATGGTTATTCAAACATGTATGCGCTTTTTTAAAGTTAAACATAGTTTTGTACTTATTTTGGGCAGGCATTCATTAAAAAGAAAAATATGGGTCTCTGTGGTAATTTTTTGTCTATTGGTAAAAAGTCTTCAACATTGGCAATGTTTGGTCCAAATAACCTCACTTGCTACATTTTTTATTATTTGTTTGCCTATTCAAAACTAGTTTAAGCAAATCTTTGTATTTAAACAATTTATACTAGTAAATTAATGTTATAGTAAGGTGTATATGTCTTTTCCTTATTATTTTTAACTTTATTGAAATCAAGTGGTAATAATGAAAGAAATTCTTTTAAATTATCATATATGTGAGCTCTATTTTGAGATTTCACAAAAATGGCAGATGGTGTCATGCATCCGTTTAAAAATTGCGTTGAAAAAGGTCATATTATAATCAAGTAGAAATGATGAACACAAACATTACAATGTATCTAGGCCGTCCAAGTTTACAAAGGCCTGTACTGGACCACTATATATAGCCCACAATTATTTACATCAGATACCTTTGTAAAATTAAGTCGCACAAACTAGGTTTTAATATTACATGTATATTTATCCTTGAAAATGCGAATCGTCAGTGATCAAACATTCGATAAAGCGTGACCAGAGTATGGATAGTCGATTACTGCTAGGATTGTTTTTCCATTTCATCAAAATGTCATAGTACTGATCAAACATGTCCTTGCTGAATCTTAATATAGTCTCCTCAATTTCTAGGACCTTGACTTCCAACTCAACAGGGTAGTCGATTTTCCCAGGGCCAAATCTTCAAATTAAAGCAAATCTTCAGATGCGTACGACATTCAGACGTAACTCGTGATTGTTGACTAGTTTTATAAAAAAATCATCAGACTGAAGCACAATTGAAAATTGATCTGTTAATCATGATTCTTTAATCACATACCAAAGTTCAGCTCTATATCTCCAAGCATTTAGAAAAAAGTTAGGAAAACGAGTATGACGGAATTATGAACCGAGGTCAAACATCATGTACCTTCTTCCAACGGTAGGGTAATATATATTTAACGACCACAAATGAACGTATGTAGAAATGCTTTTGTTCGAAAAGTTATTTGTAACTGCAACCATAGTGATTACAATACTGTTACCTATAAGTTGTACTTTATAAATGATCAAACTTTATTAATTTGAGATAACAAATATATAAAGAGATACAAATATAGCACACCTATTTATGTGAGACTAAATCAAATAAAACAACTATATACTCCCTTCAAAATAATGTATGTACTATGGTCTATTGACAAAACCAAACACATATTTGTAATAGTAGTATCACAGGATGTCAGAAACTTCAAAATGGAAACAAAACAAAAAACTATACTCAATTTACATACCAAAAAGTGTTTTATCTTCTCTCAAGACCTAAAAATGGACAAACTGAGAATTAATATAGCTTGAATCGTCATTTTACAATTTAATTTACTCAATTTTATTTTTAATTAAAACAAAGAAAATGTCTCTTATGATTGTCCTGATTGTCCTTTATTATTTCTTGGAAAATGACATATGCAGTGATCAACAATGTGATACGATGTGATAGGAACAAGAGAGATGTTATATATGAACAATGTAGTTTATTACCTTGTATATTACTCCGTGTTGCAACGGTGCCTTGTTTCCGCACAACAAATACATTTTCGATTTCAACAAACTAATAAACGCACCATATACTCGTTTATATTTGTGTGGATATTAAGTAACTAAGAATGATTTACGATTCCAACTCATTGAAAAACCTATAAATTTGTCTTAAATCACAGACAATTTTAACTTCTTTTTTATAAAACGCATAATAAAAGAACACGAAAAAAGCCGAAGCATAAACTACATCTATATTGAGTCAGATATATTGGTCCTTGCATGTTTGGAGATACTTATTAGTATGATCACATAATTATTACAATCGAATCACACTCCTAACTCCGAAGGTGTGTTTAAATACCATATAAAATCAAGTATGTGGATCATATACGCGGGCAGTGTGCGCTCGACTCCATTCTTAATTGACAAGGATTGCCAGTTTTCCTGCTGTTTTCTCCGGGTACTCTGGCTTCCCCCCCCCCCAGTAAAATCTGGAGGCCACGATATAGCTGAAAAATTGCTGAAAGTGCCGTAAAACAATATACATAATTGAATCCTAATGTAGAGATTTTAATTATGTACACTTCTTATAAGCTATATTATATAGCTGTAACATAGAAATACGGTTTGATCCCCTAAATCATCTAGAACATACTGTCTCTAACTAGGTATGGTCTTTAAAAGATATTAAATTACTGAATGTAATATAATGAAGGGTCTACTTTTTTCATGTATTCTAATGACGTTAACATAAATCAAACAATAAGCTAATTCCATCGAATTAAATCAGAAACGATTAACCAAGTTATAATTTCGCAAAATTAATGAGAAAATGTGAGTGTCCATATAATTATCTTAAACTTTAATACATAAAACTAAAGTTTGCAAAACTCACCTGACAAAATATGGCTGTTATATTCACAATTCATTAGAGCATTATTCAAGTCCTTAAATGAAGGCTTTGTTTTGCATTTTTCAACTTCACATAAAACATCAAATTTCATACCAGTCATATCACCCCTCTGATGTTTGTATTTAATTTGTTCCCACTTTTCCAATGACAAACCTAATTGGATAACAAACTTATCAAATTGCTTAATTCCAATTTGATCAGCTAATCGAACAAGATGTTTGTGTGTTTGCTTGGACTCCAAACATATCGTCTCAAGGCCTGCAATACATTTATCAAATAAATATAAAAGAAATAATATCATTTAAATTGTAATGCGATACTTATATTGTTATAAACAACGAATATAGTTAAATTTATTATTCATTCTTACTTAGAATTTCAATTGCTAAAATCAAATTGATAATAAACACATTAAATATGTTCGTTTTAAAATATGCTTTTAAATTTTGAGGCCTCTAAACTGTTGTTTTCATGTCACCATTAGTATCTAAGGCAACTATACAGATACTGATACACATATTAAGAGAAATAATTGTATTTATAACAGATTAAAACGACACATCGTAAAAAGATATATAATGAAGAGATGTTTAAGAGTACATAATGTAATGATTGATAATTACAGATGCTACAATAGTGTGTTATATTTTTGTGTCTCTGGTATTTTACGACGAATTAATGCGTCTTTTTCCAGTAGAAGCTTTGCAAAATCTTAACGCACTTGCTAAGGAGGACATAAACTTTCATGGTCCAAATTTTACATTAAAAGTGATCCCATGCATCAATGTTTGATGATCTTGTATAGCCAATATATCTGGTAGTTTTGTAAATGTTGAATGTGCACGTATATTTCTTATCTTTACAGTCCACACACGTCCTGTTTCTAGAAAAAAAGTAAATTTCTGATTTTGTTCAGTTTATACAATTTATGGTAGTGCAAATAGTCATAAAAATACATTAAATGTTTTAGCTAAAATCAGTTTATGTAAAATGATGTCTCCAAGCGATCGATATTAGACTCGAACGACAAAATAAAACTTATCTGGCTACAAAAATTGTACTGTGTAACTAAAACCATGCAAATATGACACCGTATCACTCAGGACCATTGCTGTAATTGCTATATTTTGGGTTTTGGTTTTCAAGTTTGCCGTTTCTTGTTCGTGGATTGTGGCTTGTCTCTTTTGACATCTTTCTTGTGTTGGCCAATTTGAAAATTAGTTCTTCTGATATATTATGTAACACTTGAATAAACTGTTTAAGAAAGATGTTTTATATTTGTTCACCTTTATCTATGAACCTTTTAACAGTGCAATTTCTTACACAGATAGGTAGTTTTCCAAATGTAAAAACGACACATATATAAAGCAGCTGTTCACAATAGTAAGTGTGTATACAGAAATTGAAAAAGTAGTAAAAAACAAGAAGGGTAAACCATAGGACAGTGACAAATCCGGATTGAGATAATGACTCAAGACACAAAGGAAAGTAAAAATTGGAATTTAGTAATCTGAACAGAATAAAAACATGGGTGCCCTAATGTATTCTGAAATGGTAAGCAGTGCTTACTTATTAGACAAACGTCAAGTAACTAATCATCTTGTCCAGCACAAAGTAATTCAGAAAGAGGAAATCCTGCCTATTGCAGAAAATTTTGAATCAAATTTGGGGGATGGGAATAATAACCAGGGCTATAACACTTTTTGTCTGTTTGAGTATCTAACGTCAACAGTAGGCTGCGGGTAATGGAATGAGAATAATTATATTCAGGTACGAGTTAGTTACTATAAACAACAAATGTCGGAGCTGATGGAATATGACTAAAGCAAAACTTGCTCACTTTTACATCACAGATAATTATCATATGCAATGTTATTATTAAAATTAAAATATTACTTACCTTATTGTAGGTCCAGTACAAAAGATTCTGTGTTGCATGTTGTTTTCCAGACTTGCATATCTAAAATTTGTTGGTTTGAGCCTGTGAGATAGAAATAAAACATATTTCTTTGTCACATTTCTCCCCAATTTCCATTTCAAACAAGTCTGCAATTTTGCATTTTTAGATTACTTTTCCAAAACTATTGTGATATAACTCAAGGGCAGCAATCAGCGTAAGTGTTACACACTCTTGAGCACACGAGGCAACAAGTGGCGATATTAAATGTTTTGATTGTATATTAAATAAGTACTCCAGGACTCTATCTTCTTTGACTACAATATGTAGTTCATTTCCTTTGTCAATGCAAAGAATGGCTGCTTTGTGGTAGACTGACACCATTTTCATGTTTGGCATCCTTCAGTGGCCAAACATTCAAAGCTGCACCAATCAATTTATAAGAAAGCGCTGTAGGTATGGAGAATTTCAGAAGTTTATATGACAAACAAATTGTTTTGTCTTCGTCAAGGTTTTCACTAAAGTTTGCAGTTAGAGGTTTTGCCATGCATGGTACAAGATAGTAATCATGAGTAGTATCTCTTACATTATTCTGCTTGGGCTTTACGAGAAGGTCTAGGTAGACCAATATTTGGGCAACAAACTCTTTAACGTCATTATGGGGCATTAGCTTATTAATTTAACCTGAGACCAAAGTCTGAACAAATAAACTTTTTATCTTCCCAGTATCTGTAATGACTTGCAGAATTGCTTTCAAAGTTCTGTTGGATGGCCGAGACATTTTGTCTGTAATAAATGACCTCAAGATATCGACCAGGGTGATCGGCTGTACTATAATGTACTTATCTAATCCTTGACCTTCAAAGTACATGATTTTGCCCAGGGAGTGTTGAACTCTCAGGAATTGATCCAACTGACGATCTGTAAGTGAAAGGTCATCATTGTCTTTGATAATCTCTACAAGATCGTCTTTGGAAATGATACTGATGTTGTTTGCTCTCATTTCAGACATTTGTATCTCCAACGGAACCCAAGCCATTGGCATTCGTTTTCCCCATGACTTTTGCTGGAATGCTATTTCTACATATGTTGTCTGTAACCTATTAACTTCTGGATCATTTTTATATGTGCCATTGATAAAAAATATGTCATCGTACTTTATACCTTGTTGGTGATCTTTGTTTTAAAAAATGTATTTTAGACCTTTCTTAAATTCTGTCATCCTCTCAAGTTCCTGATCCTAAGAAATAAAGAGAAACACATAGTTATTTGTCGTGCAGTTATAAAGTAAGGAAAAACAAAATTATGATCTTTGTTTTAAAAAATGTCTTTTAGACCTTTCTTAAATTCTGTCATCCTCTCAAGTTCCTGATCCTAAGAAATAAAGAGAAACACATAATTATTTGTCGTGCAGTTATAAAGTTAGGTAAAACAAAATTATGATCTTTGTTTTAAAAAAATGTCTTTTAGACCTTACTTTATACCTTGTTGGTGATCTTTGTTTTAAAAAATGTATTTTAGACCTTTCTTAAATTCTGTCATCCTCTCAAGTTCCTGATCCTAAGAAATAAAGAGAAACACATAGTTATTTGTCGTGAAGTTATAAAGTTAGGTAAAACAAAATTATGATGCGTTTTGTAAGAAATTCATGTCTGAATTGTAGGAGGTGTATTTGCTGAAGTGTTAAGTGAACTTGACCTATGTTAGTCTTTGAACTACAATGTTATAATAACGCTGAACTTCACATCCTATTTTGCACTACTCGAAGTGTACTAGTTAGCGCCATTATTTGAGTGGATGCTTTAGTGTATGAATTTTTCCGTCTATATATTCCGGATATATAAGAAATTATAAGATATAACGAAAACAGAACATTATATTACCCTTGTTGATCCCCATGGGTGAACATGAACATTTGCTTTCTAACGATTAATAAGAGAATAAAAAACTCCCGTAACAATAAAAAAAACTTTATGAAAAAAGTGTTTGATCATAACATTATATCCCAGCTGATCGCCATTTTTTGTGGACAAAGAAATGTGATAAATTTTCGTTATAATTCGTACAAATATCTCAAAAGCACTATTCATTGGCAGAATTTAATATGCATGTGCAGTGGAATTGTTGATTGATAGGAAAAAACGAATCATACAGCTGACAACTGCAAAGCTGATGTGCAGTCCTGCTATAAATGGTCAAAAAGTAGCTTGTAGAGTAACTGCAGTAGCTGAACAAATTTCCAATTAAAATTCACTGACATGTAACAAGAGTTCAAATAACGAGTCTAAATTAAAGCTAGAAAAAAGTATTCATCACATTTCAGAATTAAGGTTGACCTGCTGGTAGAAATTTTTCAGAACGAAAAGTGTGTCGCAACTGATCCTTCCGCTAATCATCAACATTAAGAACATGTCAAGGCTTTCTTTTTCCTATGCATGATGTTTTTCAATATTCAGCTTAAATTTGGATTATATGTTCATATTAATGTATAGATTGTATTTCCCTTGTTTGACTGCTAGGGACATGATGTGTTGCACCAGGCAGGATTTGCTCAACTCTTTCGGAGAAAACAAAACATTTATCCCTACATGGCCCAAGGCCTTCCTAAGCTACTTCTAAATTGAGAAAATGTAATGAAACTCAAAATGTGTTGATCCTGCTTACCTTTATATGTGTACAAATATAATACTAAATAGTAAAATCAAGAAATCCCCATGAAAAGCAACTGTTATTACCTATTTATACTACTGGTACCTGTCTCTGTTATTTGTTTAATGTTTACACGAGGTAACATTTCAATGAACTGTTTAATATACCTCAGTTATCTGGTCTCTAATTTTTTTAAAAATATACCTCAGTTAATTTATCTCTGTGTGTTGCCACAAACAATATCATTGGTAAAATGTCGTCATCGTATTCTCCACAATACGTCAGAATTGAGTCTACCCAGTGCTTCAAAATGGCTGCATAAAGAACAATATGAATGAGGGTATAACTAACTATAAAAGCACAATAAAATGATGAGTAAATCTAACTGTAATTTCACTGCATATTTTACACATGTAAAGTTGTATCTCCTACTGATATTGTTTGGGTGCAACTTTTTTTGTGTGTAATGCTTAACATATTGGCACACGCGGTAGATACATGGATACATACATATTTTTATGTGTAACTCTTTAAAAAAACTGTGTTTTATATTTATCTGATTCCAATCCGTCGAACGAACAATCAAATGGCGTGTTAAAAAAATGTACCGTAAAGGAGATTTGTTAAAATTTGATTGATGTTTGTAAGTGTTTGACGTCATGCAGCCTCAAGTAAACTTGGCCCAACTGTGTAGACATAGCAATATACTAAAACTATAAATTCTAAAAGTAACCTTATTAGGAATAAATAAGTGCACGTCCGCCGAGAATGGGGGACAGCGTTGATCAAATACTATTCATCAACATATAAATTTCATGTATCTTTAAATAGTTGCTATGTTTGCTCAGAAATAATTATCTATAGTAAATGTCGGTGTAATTTGGCGGAAGTTATTTGACTGAATATTTAGAGGAAATAATTGTTGATTCAAAAATATATTTTGTCGGATCTGCGTAAGGAGCGTAAGCCAGGTAATCCGTTTTTGGTCAAGCAAAACAAAACATCCACCAAATTACACCGACATTGACTATAATATAATATTTTAATGCAAGAAATGAAGCTTTTATAACAGTTCAGGAAACACTATTTAATTGGTAATGTGATACTAAATGGGAAACATTTAGGTATTAATATATAGCCAGGTATGTGTAGTGTCACTCTTAGTATTTAATGGTGCTAGAAAGACGTCAAGCACACCAATATTTCTTTAGACACCTGTATACTTTTAGTTTCGAATTACACCACACTGTCCATAAAAAGTTCAGTTTATTTGTTTAAATGGGGTTTAGCTCCACGTTCAGCAGTTTCTCGCCTATATATCTTGGCGTCCAGATTTTTTTTAAGGAACACGGAATATACGGTGAAAATTTCTCACCTCGGGTAGGAAAACAGATAATCCTCCTATATTGATAGTCTAGCACATTCTGCTCGAAGTAAGACTCTAATCTGCAATCGCAGACCTTAAAACATGCAGCACATGAACGCTCATGATTAATTGAGGTTTTTCTTAATGTCCAGCAAGCAATAGTTAGCTACACACAAAAGAAAAGTCAACAATAAAAACAACGAGAAAAGGACATTGGGAAACAAACGTATGGAGTGAGGGTAAGGAAAGATAATTTAGTCTCTGGTTACCGATACAGTGAGCCTACCCTTTTTAGAAATCTACAAAACCGCTCTTTATCGTACAAGGAACATGGCACTCTCAAAACACGTTACCCACTAAAGTCGGCGGTTAGGCTTTTCTTATTAAAACAGATAACCAACAGCGAGATAGATTAGTTCACTATCTAGCATATAGGAGCGCGCTATACAGTTTGCTTGCACAGTACTGGAAAATCTCCTAATATGGTCCTAATGCAATTTTATATAATATAGCGGTCTTGGCTTTATATGAAGCATAATAAAAAAATTGCCTTATAAAAGGCTGTAAGTAACACATAGTTTTTATTTTTATTTTTAATACCGAAATAGTAAAACGCCGGTAAAAGTGTTGTGGTGTGGATGTATTTCTCCCGAGCCTCTTTCGTTTGCGATCCAAACTTTATCACCTTCTACCAGATGCACGATGTCATGATTTGCGGCATTGGCATACGTTTCAGTTCCAGTCGAGTACGCGTAAGACCATCGCCGAACAACACCATTCACCATTAGTTGTACTTGTGTACTGTAGCCGTTATCCACCATTAAATTCCATAAGAACAAATATATTCCAGCCACTGGACACGTGAAGACATTGCCGTCAAACGCTGATCCCTCATTGGTTGTTATCATCTCAAAAGGAATGACTGTATTAGGAACTAGACTATTTATGAAATGATTTGTGTACGCAGAGAATGCCACTGGAGTTTGTTGACTAACTGAATAAAAGAAACAAAATTAATAAACATAATGAGTGGCAAGGGATGAAGTCATAAAAATTTAATTGGTCGCATTCATAGATTTATTCCTTACGTAATATGAGAAAATTAACTACAATTAAAAAATTACAAAATATACCCTTTGGTCAAAAAATATAATTGCAAAAACAAAATAATTACGTTGATAACCAGTCATAAAGAAAATATTCCAAAATCATAACAGCACAAGCCATACTGAAAATATCTAGTAGTACTGTGCTAACATTGAAAAATATATAATTCGAGTTTGACAGGCAATCAACAATAAATAGTACAGTATTTATAGGAGAATGACACGAAATATTTTGGTGTTGTTATTAAGATTAATCTTCATCAACTGGGTATGTATAAATGTTGTTATCAAAAGGTCATTTCGTGAGGGGGAAGATAAACTCTCTTAAGTTATCCGGCTTTGTACAGCGAAAATTTAATTAAAAACGAAAAAGAAACACTTTGGTCTCTACAAACATTTTATTATGAGATTTTAAAAACTCTTTCAAGAAATATAAAACGTCGGTAATACACAATTGCCAAAGATACATTCCTGGAGTTGGGATTTAAAAAAACGTGACTACCTGGTTTTGAACATTTATGACATGAAACAATCTAGAGTAATATGACACAATATGATGCCACGTAATCTATGGTAACATTTAATATTTTACGTCCATTTTAAGCATTGTATTAAGAATATTTAAGAGTGTAAGTATACTATAAAACAAGTTCTACTTTTAAAAAACATCATGGTTGTTGATGCTGCTGACAAGTGTGAAGCTTTCGACTATAAACGAAACATAAGATAAGGTTAAAAGTGTCCGTAGATCGTTCTAGCTAATTCATTATGTGTGCAAAGTTACACATAGTTTTATTTATGTAATATGAGACTCTATAGAATTTGGTAAAGATAATTTTTTAAATCTAACCATATGCATATTATTTGGCAGAAATGTACACTTATATCATTATGATATTGTAACAATTCTTCCCACCAATTTTATAACGTGTTTTCACTTATTGCACAGCTGACACCAATTCTGTAGCCTTATTTTATATCACCGAGCGATAGTAGCGTGTTGTCTGTTCGTTACCTGATTATACTCAGGATTCAAAGAGTCTATCAGTTTATATATAAGGTCTCGAAGTCAACGTTAATACAACTGTTCTACCAACAATTTATGCTACAAACTATATACATGACGCAAAACAAGAACCAAAATGGGAGTAACCCGATCCCAATAAAACCATGGGTGCACTCAGGTGAACCGGACGAGTCAGTTGTGCCTGCCTCTATATAGACACCCGTCAAATTACTCTATAAGCTACCTGCTTATGACCTTTTATACTATATACGTATTTACACAACACCACAGCGCCAATATCAATAGTCATTATATCAGATTCTGAAAAACTATAATTCACAAGATATAACATCATAACACACCTATGTCCTATATGACCTGCCTGTATCTTCTATGACCGTAATAATCCACAAGATATAACATTATAACCTAGGTTCCTACAACATTTGTCCTATATAACCTTCCTCTGTCTAAAATATATCACTTGGATACCTGTCTAGTAGCGCAATTCTCCTAGACTACGACAAATAAGCGTAATGTAAATGTGCGTCAATGATATAGAAACGGAATGCTTCTATACCCCATCCCCTATGACACAGAACCAAGCTTATATTCAACCACGTTAT
This sequence comes from Limnoperna fortunei, assembly GCA_944474755.1. Taxonomy (NCBI): domain Eukaryota; kingdom Metazoa; phylum Mollusca; class Bivalvia; order Mytilida; family Modiolidae; genus Limnoperna; species Limnoperna fortunei. Next base: position 58,153,234 of record OX104124.1, read on the forward strand.
TTGAAGATCTACTGGTCTGAGATGCTGAGACAAGTCTACAACATCAGACGTTGTAAGCTCCAGCTCCGTGAATTGAACTCTACCTATATCGCTTTAAACTCCCAAGCTTTACTATAGGTTTCGTTCTATTTCCCTACTTACATTGACAACCGTTCTGCACCGGTCGTTCTTCGCATTCAGAAATGACAAGTATTGAGCAATCTGCTCTAGAATATACTTTTTTATTCCTTCTTGGATTATTAATTATCGTGTTAGATTTACGTTTGAACAATTTACCACATCTACTTATTGTTTGGATCGGTTCAGCATCCCAGTGTTTATGCAACTTCTTCGGACAGTCTCACAGGTTTTAGCTTCCTTCGAATTCTTTCTCTTCCGTGTGATGAAATACTTGTCCGACACGTTTTTAGATCACCTCTACTTTAGGAGTTAAACCTTGCCGACTTACAGTCAATTTACCTTCACATTCATACTCACTCACACACTTGTATATTACGTGGTTTAATAAACGATATTTCCCCGAATTGTCATATTTGCCCCGTACATATATTTTGGTTAGCTATCTGCCACACGGGCAGAAAAGTAAATTCACTACACCTGGTTGGTTAACTTCTTCGGGGCACCGTTGTACGACTCGCGGGGTCAACACCACATCGCCACACAATGAATCAAGAGGACGATCAGATGTCAGCCACGTCCAGAACACGGACATTGACGGAAAAAGGAGGAGCAGTACATCCAGAGGAGAGACAAGCTCTCGCAAGACGTTGAACTTCTTTGGCCCATGTGTAACACAATCTTACAGGAGACCGACAACCCTCCGGCAGAGGCAAGAAAATGCCTGGAACTTGAAGAAAAGGTCGTTAAAGCCTACACAAGGTACAACCGGCTATGCGAGGAATACCTAGTGTTTCAAAAGGGCCAAAGAACAAATTTGGCAAATCAAGATGTCATAAGTCCAGTCATCCACTATAGCCAACATGCATGAGGTACTAAGACAGACCAGCATGAAATGAAATAGCAAGTCTATTAAATCAACAAAGTCAAAATCAAATAGCGAGACCAGTTCTAGTAAATCGAATACATCCAGTTTGGCCAAGATAACACGAGCCAAAGCCGAGGCGGCAAAAGCAGCAATCGCCTTTGCCGAAAAACATGCGCTTATGGCTAAGCTAGAAGCAGAGCTCCAAGAAAGGGCAGTGCGGGAATCTTCCCGTGTTAAAGCCGAAATGGAACAAGAGGCTGCCAGGCGAGAAGCGGAAGTTAACCGTAGAAAGGCCGAAATCAAAGCGGAAATGACTCTTCTAGAAACACAGCGACAGGCTGCCGAACTAGAAGCCGAAGCCTGGATCCGGGAACAGGAAGACGACATGGAACAAGATCTGGACGATCCACTTCCGGTTTCGACCGACGACCCGTTAAACAGTGTTCACAGCCAACAGGGATATCGGATGCAAAACGTGGATTACCACGTACCTTCTGCTATAACGAAAGACACAACTTGTTTCTCACGTCTCACACACTCGAGACTAGGTCTTTCCGGAAATGTTCCTAAGGAAAAGCTATATATGGCCACAGCTGTCGCATTTAATACTCTTTCTTCATGTCATTCACCGGTTGGAGATTTTGGACTTCCATCTGCAACATCTACGCCGATGAACGATTGTAGACATATTCCAGTCACCCAGACACATACTTCCGTTTTATCTGGGCTGAACACCCATGCATCTGTTTTGACGCCTTATCAAGACTATCCCATGCACAGTGCATCAAGCCCCGTAGATGTAAGAAAATCCGCATCCGGTTATCAGGATACGGGTTCAGACCCGACGCCTGCAATCACAAAATTTCTATTGAGAAAGGACTTGATATTCTCCCGACTTAGTACTTTCAATGATAGGCCTGAGTCGTACCATATTTGGAAGTCGAGCTTCGAAAGTGTGATAAGGGAACTGGACGTGTCAGATTCGGAGAAGCTGGACCTATTGGTCAAATGGTTAGGAACCGAATCGTCGAAGCACGCGGTTAGTATTAGAGCATCCAATGCCGACAACCCAACCAGTGGTCTTCAGCGTCTTTGGCAAAGACTTGATGAACGATATAGCTGTCCGGAAATGATCAAAGCTTCCTTTAAAACGAAGTTAACCAATTTCACGAAGCTCACAAACAAAGACAACAAACGTCTCTAGGAGTTGTCAGACATCTTGTCAGAGATCGAGTACATAAAGGAGAAGCCACAGCTCAAGAATCTATTTGCCTATTTCGATTCCTCCTTGGGAATAAGACCTATTGTGTCTAAACTGCCATTTGGTTTACAGGAAAAATGGACAACAAGAGCAGTAAGGTACAATAAGCAACACTCAACCTCATTTCCTCCCTTTACGGAATTTTTCGCATTCATACGGGAGATTAGTAGGATCAGAAACAACCCAGGGTTTACCTACGACTCGGAACCCGTTATTTAATCTCAAAAAGGGAATTCGACAAGGTCTACATCTAAGCCCCAAGCTAAAATTGGTGTTCATAAAACTGATGCGTCAAACGTCAATCATTTGTCAGACATGCTTGAAAAATGCATCTTGCATGGCTCCAAGCATTCATTAAATGACTGCCGTGGATTCCGTTCTAAACCAATTGAGGAACGCAGAACTCTGCTGAAAGACAACAAGGTTTGCTTTAAGTGCTGCGACTGGAATAAGCATGTAAGCCGGGATTGTCCCGTCAGTGTTTCATGCAAGGAGTGTCGTAGTAAACAGCATACCCCGGCTCTTCACGTTAACAAGAGCAACAAACCTGCTTCCCAAGCAATGCCTAAGCCTGCACAAAACTACGGTGGGGAGTCAGAGAGCACAACAACCGATAACACGGTCAACCCATCCTGCACTGAAATATATAAAGAATATGGTGGAAAATCTTGTGCAAAGATACTTCCAGTTAACGTGTTTAACAAAGACCACCCGGGATACACGAAGAAAATGTACGCCATAATCGACGAACAGAGCAACAGGTCCTTAGCCTCTCCAGAATTCTTTCAGTATTTCAATGTACGGGACGTTCCCGAGACATATACACTTTCTACCTGCTCTGGAAAGATCACGACTTCTGGAAGACCAGGTAAGGACTTTATTGTAACTACAATCGATGGAAGCGACGCATTAGTTCTACCAGTCCTAATAGAATGCGATAACATACCCGACAACAGGAACGAGATTCCGACACCGGATATTGCGAAAAAACACCCCCACTTAGGAGAAATAGCAAAACACCTCTCGTCCGTGGATGATAGTTGCAGTATCATGCTTCTCATTGGTCGGAATCTACCGGAAGCTCATCACGTGCACGATCAAAAGCTTGGACCCTTAAAAGCTCCATACGCCCAACGACTCAAACTTGGCTTGGTCGTAGTCGGCGAAACATGCTTAGACAAGCAACATGCACCCACCGACATCAATGTAAACAGGACATATGTATCGACTTCCGGTCGCCCTACGGTTTTAAAACCGTGCGTAAACAACTTTGAGATACGGGAACAATTCCCGAAGGACAACAGCATAAGACAAGATGTGTTTGTCAGGACACCTGACGATGATAAACAGGGATGTCTCACGATGATAAACTGTTCATGAAACAGAAGGACGACGAATTTGTGAGAGAGACACAGGAAGCTGGGTTGCACCTTTGCCCTTCTGAGCTACAAGACCACGCCTACCCAACAATAGCGATCAAGCTGTTCAGAGAGCGAAAATGTTGGACACTAGTCTAAAGAAGGCACACTTCATTGAAGTCATAGAAAACATACTGGACAACAACCACGCGGAAGTTGCTCCACGAGGAATGCTGGTTCCTTCCACTATTTGGTGTCTATAACCCGACAAAGCCCGATAAGATTCGTGGTGTCTTTGATTCCTCAGCAAAAATATAACGGAATTTCTTTGAACAACGTTTTGTTGACAGGTCCAGACCTGACTAACAGTTTACTCGCGGTTCTTGTACGCTTTCGGAGAGAAAAGATTGTTGTAACAGCTGATGTGCAGCACATGTTTCATTGCTTCGTGGTTCGAGACGACCATCGAAATTACCTACGTTTCCTGTGGTACAAGGACATAAACCCGGATGGGGAACTTATAGAGTACCGTATGCGTGTCCATAGCCCATCACCAACAGTAGCCACACTAGGTCTACGAAAAGCAGCCTTTGAATCCGAGTCAAAATACGGTAGCCATGTACCGAACTTTGTTATCAACGACCTCTTGCGCAACACCGAAAGAGGCAGTTACCCTCATGAAGAACACCCAAAATTGATGGAATACGGGAATCTGCAATTGCATAAGTTTGCATCTAACAGCCCCGAAGTAATGGCTGCGTTTTCTCCCAGCGATCTGGCTAGCAACCTAAATGACTTGAACTTAGACGCAGATGATAAGCCTCTTCAGAAAGGCCTCGGACTTATATGGGACGTCAACACTGACAACTTCCTTTTTCAACTATCTACAGACGACAAATCAGTCACACGAAGAGGTATACTCTCCACAATCAATAGTATCTTCGATCCGCTCGGGCTTCTTGCTCCCGTTATTATTCACGGGACACTTTTGCTCAGAACACTAGTATCAGAAACCATAGACTGGGATCAGCCTGTATCAGACGAGTTGGCCATTGAATGGGAAAACTGGAGGGACTCCCTTCACGAAATTGAGAATCTACGTATTCCACGCACATATATGGCTAACCTTAACAAGGCCAACAGCTGGGGAACTACATGAGTTCTCTGATGCGTCAGAAAAGGCCATTGCAGCCGTTGTGTACTTAAGAACCGTGGAAACGGTTGGGTAACCACAACTTGGATTTGTTCTCGGAAAGACGAAAGTGGCACCAATAAGCGGCCATACCATCCCTCGACTAGAACTATGCGCGGCTGTGCTTGCCGTAGAACTCGCCCAAAGTGCTATTGATCATCTTCAACTATATATCGACGAAGTCAAATATTATACCGACAGTCTTGTAGTTTTGGGCTACATTAGTAATGATACCCGTAGATTCTACACTTACGTCGCCAACAGAGTGGAGAAAATTTGGAAACATAGCAAGCCCAACGATTGGAACAACGTGCCGGCAAAATTGAACCAGGCTGAAACTAGATTTTTCCAAACTTCTGATATACACAACAGCGATTGGCTTTGGGTACCCAAACGATTGCTTATTAACGTTCAGTCGGAGACAACAGATGCATCCCAACATACTCTTGTGGAACCCAAAACGGACAAAGAGATCCGACCTGTCGTAAAAGTCGTCAAAACTTGTACTGTAGATCACATACCAACTTGGGATGAGCGATTTTACGACTTTTCATCTTGGTCAAAATTGACTCAGTTCATAGCTGTTCTCAAAGCTGCTGCACGCAAACTTCACGGGCACAAATCAGCATCTATGTGCTCACCGATTGATATTCGTCAGGACGCTGAACTATTCATTATCAGGGAAGTTTAATCCCGTATGTTTGGCGAGGAGATCGATTGTCTTCTTCATTCGGAACCAGTTTCTCATCGAAGCGCAATTGCCAAACTAAATCCATTCTTAGATGAACTCGGACTTCTCAGAGTTAGCGGACGCATTGTCAAATTTTACCTGCCATTCAGGGAAAAGCTACCTCTAGTAATCCCAGGACGTCATCATATCGCCGACTTACTCGTTCGCCACTTCCACCATCAAGTGAAACACCAAGGACGACATTTTACGGAAGGAGCTATTCGAGCTGCTGGATTCTGGATCGTTCGCGCTAAACGGACTGTTTCCTCTGCACTGCATAAGTGCGTCTTATGCCAAAAATTAAATGGCAGACAGGAATCTCAAATCATGGCCGACTGGCAAGCAGATCGTCTAGAACCTTCATCACCATTTACCAACGTTGGAGTGGACGCCATGGGAAGGGCCATGGGGAGTGGTAGCCTTCAAAACACGTGGTGGACATGCGAGGGCTAAAAGATGGGCCATACTTTTTACCTGTTTGGTGAGAAGAGCTGTGCACATCGAACCAGTGGACGAGATGAGTTCTTCTGCATTCATTAAAGCCCTGACCCGTTTCACATCAATCCGCGGGAAAGTGAAAACCTTCCGATCTGACTGTGGAACCAACTTCGTCGGTGCTATTGACAAAATAGGAGTAGACGCAATCAACGTTGAAGACATGAAAATGCGGAAAAATTTGCTCGAATCCGGAAATGTGTGGATCATCGCACTCGGAGAACCTGCTCATCTTTGCACCCTCTATGCTACTAACGCAGAAAACTGACTACGTGTTTTCCATCGACTCAAAGGAGTCATTCTCCAAACAGGATCTCTCTCTGTCTAGCGGAGTGGAAACGGGTTTGTGCTCTTTCGAGCATGTTTTGGTCCAGATGGCGCAAGGAATACCTATCCCTACTTCAACAACGTAGGAAGTGGACAGAGCCACAGGGAGACATTATAGTCGGAGACGTCGTTCTTATGATAAGAACTTGGATCTTAAAAAATGATCAATATGACTTGTTAACGGCGTCTTTAAGAATGAAGATGGACACACCAGAAAAGCCGAAGTGCGTGTTATCGTGGACGGGAAACCCGAAACATATACTCGGCCGATAGTTGACATGATTCTTCTGCTGGACAGCATCTTGTAACTTTCCACTAGGGACTATTCCAGTGTACATATAACTTTGTTTCTCTCAATACATTTGAGACTTCCAATTGTAACCCGCCTGGGTCCGGTCTAGGAACACGACGTTCCTTTTCACACCGTGCGTGGCAACGATGGAGCTACAGATCTACACTTCCCATTGGGCAACGCTCGAAGCCACACAACGATGGAACTCCAGAACTATAACCGTTGGATCGTTTTCTGAACTGTACATGTGTATATACCGTTAAGTGTTATTCTTGAATGACCTTTGGATTTACTTGATATTAATTGGATATTAGAATATATTAGTTTTTATATTTTTCATCTAGAAATTTAAAGAATATTTTGCGGGGAGTGTACTGTAATTACATTACAATGTTTTATTCCTTCTTGGATTATTAATGATCGTGTAAGATTTATGTTTGAACAATTACCCACATCTGCTTATAGTTTGGATCGGTTCAGCACACCAGTTTTTATGCAACTCCTCCAGACAGTTTCACAGGTTTTAGCTTCCTTCGAATTCTTTCTCTTCCGTGTGATGAAATACTTGTCCGACACGTTTTTAGAACACCTCTATTTTAGGAGTTAAACCTTGCCGACGTACAGTCAATTTACCTTCACTTCAATACATGGTGTGCAGTATAATACGGGTTGCCAAATACAATTAGCTGTGTTCTTGGAAGTTTTTATACAGATGATTTCTGAACATTCAGATCGTGGTAACGTTTTCAGACTGCTAAAATGTTCACATTCCAATAACGATAACGTACGTAACAGGCGTTACTTATTTGACCAATCGTTAGCACCAGGCGTTAGCATCTAAGCTGTGATTTTCCTCAGTTTTACCTCTTTGTGGCAATGTTAGACATATGGTGTAGTGACGTTTTACCGTCCTAGTACACAAACATGTCAAATGACTGAAAGTCTGTTTGAAAGTTTAGAAGCTTAAAGTCCTGGGTCATGCATAGAGACAGTGCTTAAACGCTCGACAGTATTTCTAAAAATCCCAAAATCCAGTTTATGGACAGTTATGTTATCGGTTTCAAGTAAAGTAAGTTAATTTTACGAGTAAAAATTACAGTATCATTAAATGGTCAGTTTTCTTAATAATAAATTTTAAATGTACCCTTACTGTGTCAAAAATCTTATATCTATATGAAATTCAAAGACATGGACGAAGTAAAATATATGACAAAAACACACAAAGATATGCAAGAAACACCAAAGTGTGATAAAGCAACAAATACAAATATAAATGTATCTCCGGCAACCAAACTAAACGTATGGTTCAAACTACTCATATTAATCTTCGATTCTAATGGCAGCAGAAAAATATTTCAGGTCTAACAGGTACAAAAAGCATGTACCGTAGTTTTAACAACGGTTAGATGGAGGTCTTATCCATGTTGCTAAAGAGGACCTGTTCAATGCAAATTCGTATGATGAAGGAACATAATTGAAGATATCATTTTGTATTGTTGATTTAAAGGTTTAGTCATGTTACTGTGGATTTGCGTTTCGCCGTATTAGAAAATAAATTAGTCTGACCTTTTTGTGGTCAGCACAAACAAGTCGTATTGGAATAGGTAAAGCAGTAACACGTGCATATCATGGCTTACCTTTTATGGGCTATAATGAATCAATAAGACTTTTTAACTGCAAAATTGTTATTTAAGCCATCGTTCGAGATAATCCCAGACTAGGCTCAACTACCCGGAAAATTGCCATTATTCGTCTCCAGAGCGGCGAATCAATGCTAGAATGTTCAGTGGAGCACAATTTCTAGACTCTTGCTATGCTATTAACAATCCTACAAAATTGCTGCATAAGGATACATCGAATTCGTGCTGTGTTGAATACTGCATTGGTGGTTATAACAGATATTTACTGTACTGATGTCATTTTATGGAAACTTTGAGATATTTACTGTACTGATGTCATTTTATGGAAACTTTGAATTTTGTCTGACCAACCAGAGCACCTAACGTGCAATGCGATGCAAATGACAACATTTTAAATGATTTCGGAAATGTGGTTCAATATTATATTTATGTAAGAATATATGTGGTATCAAAGGGACAAGGATAGCCAAAGATTGTTGGCTGTTTTTGTCGACGGAAAGGGCTTGTAAGATTGATCCTGGCATGACACTACTCTCCTTTCTTACTTTTTAAGTTAAGTTAAATGGACATTTATTTACATTTACACATTTTAAGTAATGACACTTGAAACAGGCTGAATAATTACTGTTAATAATTTATTGCAACTAAAGTATATACACATGCAAAGAAATGTTTTCATTCATCTCTAGTCAAACTAAACCAATATGTCTTATTATTCACCGAAGTATTATTTAGCGCTTGCCAATGAGTCGTTGGTTAGTGTTGCAATCACTTGATTCCAGAATCTAAAACATAAAAGTCGGATGATTTTTTATCTCTAAAGTATATAATATACTACGATGTCTTTGCTTGAATTGTTTGTTAAACTTGATGTTGTTTCTACGAAATAGATTTATTGTTCCATCCTTAATGTCAGGTGAAAATACGCATTCTTATTGAATAATGCTTCAGCAAATTCTAAATAGTAAAATTGTTGCCTAAAGTTTTTTGTTTTAAACTGAGATTTGCTTTACTTTCATCACACTACTCTCGGGTTTCTATGTTTGACTTTGAGAATTTGAATTAACTGCATGACACCTTAGCGTGACTAGTTTATAGTATTTTATTCACTTACATATACGAAATACATCATTCACTGCAGTTAGAGACAAGTGAATTTTGTACTTTAAAATGACAGTCAATATATGCGTTGAAAGCTTTCATGAAGTTTTCGTAAAAAAATTAATTGAGACCAGCTTAAACCTCTTATAAAATCTGACAAGACAAATAGTCATACATCTATTCCAAAACGTCAGAAAATGTTTTAGGGTAGACACACTTTGGTCGAAACTTGTTCTGTAGTAGGGCTGAAACAACTATAGACTGTATCTTCTCCTTGTATGCGTTAGATAAATGCATTGTAATTGTCACACAGTACATTCTTAAAAAGGACTAAAATAAAACACAGCACGTGTCATTCCATAAAACAGGACACTTTTTCACTTCCACAGTATCTGGTTTACTTCTGTCTTATGGTACAAATTTTATTATTGATTGTTGATTGTTTTTGTCTGTCAATGTAAATTATATATCTTTACTCACCACAGGTAGTACCGGTAAAGTTTTGAGGACAGGTACAGTTGAAAGATGAACCAACTACTAAACAAGATCCACCGTTACTGCACGGAGATCCAGAGCATGGTGTTTCTAAATGTTAGAAAATATAAAGAGTAATTTATATTATAAGTATTTATTGTTGAACTAGTAATTAATGAAGATATCAACATCAAAAGTGAACTAATTTGAATTAATTTCCTTGAACAATTTTCCGACAATTATAAGATCAAAGATTATGACAATTATTTTTTTATGAAAAAACTGTTCAAAACGTTTTACCTATTTGTTCAGATGCTGTTGTATTTCTTACACAACATGTTCACGAAAGAAGCTAGAAAAACAAAACTTTCCGTTAACACACGTACAATAAAAGTAGCTACATACCCTGACAGAAGGATCCAAAATAACCATTCAAACATGTACATGAGTAACCAGAGTCAGTCGCAAGGCATGTTCCATTGTTTTGGCAAGGATCACTTGCACAGAGTACAACTAAAGAAAAAAGAGTTCAACAATCTATACTGAAGTAAATTATTTTGTATATGCAGTTAAAACAACTGTAGGTCTGGTCTATATATTTCGGTTAATGCGAACAAATCGTTTAAATAATCTTTTGAAATGTTCATTCCCTTTTTTATTTGTCATAATTTAATAATTGCGTACATTTGCTTAGGTGACACATGTAATTAACACGATGTTAGCGGTCTGAGATTAAAATTCAATGAATAATGAACTGATTAGATGTTTGCTTTACGACTATCGATCAGTATTTTATCTATATTCAGGACAAGAACAATTTAATCAACTGGATAATATAATAAAATGGGGAGCCAATTTTAAATGCACTGTGGAGGAATATAGAATTCTTTAGGGGCAAAAATTTAGATTTGTAGCGGCAGTTTCAAGTCTTGTCTCATCGTTCAAAGGTCTTCAGCCTGTAAGGAGCGTGTACTGGGAAGGTTTCAGTGCAATAATATATACTCGATTCACAACCAAATGTAACAGCCTTCTCTTGCAACGTTTACTTTTTTTCTAACTGATCTAATTCCATGCATGAAAAGATGAAAAGATGAACACAACATGAATTGATAATAAGACGATTCGATCAATTAAAAAAGCTAAATTCAACTTCTATCATGTGGACTAAAGTTAAAGGGTGAACTTAACTCACTATCAATCATACATCACCTTTTCTTAATTTCGTAAAACATAATATAGGTATAAGCAGTACTTACGCTAGACACTCTATCTTAAGTGATTATGAAACAACGGTTAAACATTTGCAGTTTACTCGAATAACAATATAAACAATAAGAAATTTTGCAACATAGTTGCTTAACTTTTTAGACATGCAAATTTTGTCAATTTAGCTTTATAATTATAAACGTGACCATTTATACAAATATTTTATTAATAACATGTATCTGTTATCTGATAATTTCACTTATCGCTATTTTGCAGTATTTTCAAATTAACAAATTCAAGTAATCACGCTCTGTTAACGAGAGACACCCTTTTTTAAAGATTTGAAAAGTACAAGGGCATTGGGTTCGCTTTAAATGATTATTTTTTCTGTTCCTACCCCAAAATTAAATAAATAAATAAGTGGCAATAAACGTCTCCTGGGTACATTCTGTTGTCCTCATCTTACGACTAGTGACATTATAACATATGTGTTTGCCCCATACCTCATTACCAAAACGAAAAAAAAATAGAAAATATTGTAATAATTACTTTCGCAGTTTGTTCCATCAAAGCCATTCCCACACTCGCAGCTGTAGTTAGAACCGACTATGGTACAAGTTCCATTGTATTGACAAGGAACCGTGCTACATGGCGTCACTTTCAAATGGAAAATGTATAAATATTATACACATTGACACCAATATATTAATTCGCTTTTGTTTGTTCGTTTCTTTTAGGTCTCAACCATTTCATGTCCTTCATTTTCACAAAAAGGATTATGTGATATGCACAAAGGTGGTAAAGTGTTCTTAACCATTGTTAATCAAGGGATTAACCAAGTTGCGTGAAATCTTATTTTAAATTCTTATCCCTACTGTTTGCAATCATGTGACAAATTGTACTATAGTTTATAAGACCCGCGGTAATGCGGCAGCTTTACCTATTTTTCTACATCCATGTAGTTTACATTTATATTACTCTAATCAAATTACATTAATCAATATACAAATGAAAATTTTCATCACATCTGTCCTTAACTTAAATTCAGAAAACGCATGGAACAAACACCAGAAATGAAAATATACTGCATCAATTACTGAATAGGAACAGTCACATACAACATGAGTCGGGTTGGAACGGATTTGGTGAATATCGAATCCTTCTATCTTTCTTTGGGTCTCTATCATAGGTCTGGATTTATTTATTTAAATGATGAAAGATAATTTAGTGTCGATCTGTCAAATATTTCAGTGGGTCGTGACAAACAAAGTTCTTTCTGACTTTAAATTATATATATATAGGATGTTTCAGAAACAAACAAAGAAACAGAGGAAACAACAACAGCAATAGTCCTGACTTGGTACAGTCATTTAAAAAAATGATGTGTTAAACCAGGTTATATGGCATACCAAACCTCCCGCTTCCATTACAGTAGTATGTGAGTTGTTTAGTTGATAAAAATAGATGCGCATCATATACCCCTAATCAGTTATAGGTGTATCCAACAATCACTGTACACTTAATTCAAAAATGTGGAAAAACTATTTGCAACCATACCGACAAGGAAGTGGGTATCTATATGGAAATTTACTAAAGGGGTGAACGAGTAGTTTTTTCTTGTAACTTTGATTTATACGTTTATTCCGAGAAAATAGGTGGCGTTTGTATATAATTGTGAACTTGTAAATATTCATATTGTTAGTGTAATAGTACAATATATTTATATTGTGTTATAAAGTACTACAGCACAGAGAGCTGTGACATAAATAATGTAATAGTTGCTATATACCTTCACACTCGGGTCCCGAATAGCCAGCCATGCATTCACATGTGTAGCCAGATTCCGATATTGAGCATGTTCCATTGTTTGTGCAGGGATTGTTAGTACAAGGTGGTACTTAAAACAAAAATCGTAGTAATGATTTATACATATATATTTTGGAGATGCGTAACATCAATCAATACCCTGTTGTTTTATTACCATTAAGTAAAATTAAAGTGTCTAATGTTTAGTCGTTTTCTTTGTTAATGTGTTTGGGACATAACAATACAGGAAACGTACTTTCGCAGAATGTAGTAAATGTAACTGGCTTGCTATATGTATGTGATTAAAGTGTGGAATCTTCGAATGGAACAACATAAAATCATCTACCATTTATGTATTAGAGCCGAGACAAATGCTCAATCTTATTTGACACTTATTTTATTTCATTCCAAACATGTTTATGGTCATAATAAAATGTTAGGTCACATTATCCAGGTTATTGTATAAAGTTAATACCAATATTTGATGTTTAAATTTCATAGTGACTTGTATGTTTCTTACTTGTGTTTATGGATATTAAAGAATGCACATGTAATAAGGGACAAACTAGAATTATATAATGTAGTAACGAACCTTCACATAAATTACCCGAGTAACCAGCAAGACATTTGCACCGAAAACCTGAGCCCGCTAGTTGACATGTTGCGTTGTTTTGACATGGTCCAGACGTACATGGAGTTACTTAAAAATTAAGATTTTACAATAAAAATATAGTAATTTCCTAGGACACGTCAGTAACAGTGGTTGGATGTATACAAATTAAATGAATATGGCTAAACTAGATATTTTGACATACATTAGTACATGATGTAGTCAAATCTTATGTATTTTATAAAGTACTATAGCGTAGAGAGAAAGCTTTATTATTGAAAAAAAGTTTATCCTGTTAGGAAGAATTCGGTTATTAATAAATAAAATAAAATAAAATTAAATTAAAGTAAAATATTATATTATATTATATTATATTATATTATATTATATTATATTATATTATATTATATTATATTATATATTATATTATATTATATTATATTATATTATATTATATTATATTATATTATATTATATTATATTATATTATATTATATTATATTATATTATATTATATTATATTATATTATATTATATTACTTTGACAATTTGTTCCGTTGTATCCACTTGCACATGTGCATTCATACGAAGCTCCAACAATTGTGCATTTGCCGCTGTATAAACATTGTGTACTTGTGCAAGGTGTCACTGAAAAGAAAACAAAGTATTTTATTTGCCTAGAATTGATATATTGTTTGACATTGTTCAAACTAACCGCTTCAACTCATATACTACAGTTGTAATACACAACTTGTTTATTTTTGTTCTTTGAATTATCTTTTAAATGTGTTCATTTTTAATTACTCAAATCCTATCCCAAAACTGTACATAATATTTCTGTAGTTATCTATTCAGCTTTGATTCGTTGGTTTCATTTTCCTCTGATTTAATTTGTATTACCATTAGCACTGTTTTGGCATCTTGAGTGAATATCTGTTGAAAAAGGAGTAAACCGGCAAAAATATCACTTAGGCACAATCAACATACTGGATACGAGTTAAAAATGTTTTCTGACGACGTCAGATATTCTAAATAGTCTTCTGTTCCATAATATTATTTTTTGTAGCATCTTTTCAGGGGACATTACTGTGTTATTATATTTTTGATTGTTAGTTTTGCAGTTTGTCAGTTTCTCTGACTTTGATTTGTAGATTGTCTTTTTTGACAATTTCCTCGGTGTTCTGTATTTTGTTATTACATTCTTTGATATCTCTTATCAAACATTTTCATACATAATTTACCAACAAAACAATGTAACTTCCTCGTAACAGATCACTCAAGTTTAGGTCACACATTTTGATTATAAAAATGCTGCACGGGTAGTCAATGCCATTGAAGTCGTCAGTTAATTCATAAATAATTTATATTGTTATGACATCAATTTAAATTTTTTTTTTATATTTCCCCTATATGGTGTATTTTTAGAACAAATTAGATACTCATTAACGTTTGGTATATTGATACTAACCTTCACAATATGTTCCTTTGTATCCTTGTTGGCAGTTACAAGTAAAGGATGATACGTTCAATATGCAGGTTGAATTATTTTTACAATACGAACTCATGCACGGAGTAACTGAAAACGATAAACATGTTTAAGAGACAAAATTATATTTGTAGCAACTGGGTAGATGCCTTTGCTAGCGGAATGCATAATTCCCAGCGAGTATTTCCATTACCGGAATTACACTTTGGTATTTACACAAATATAAATACTCAATGCAATTTAATCATGATTTACATTGAAAACTTTTTTTCAAGAATGTTTTAAATTGTATGTTGTTCCTGAATCAAATAGTAGATAACCTTTACAACTTTAATGCATT
The DNA here is from genome assembly GCA_944474755.1 of Limnoperna fortunei. Taxonomy (NCBI): domain Eukaryota; kingdom Metazoa; phylum Mollusca; class Bivalvia; order Mytilida; family Modiolidae; genus Limnoperna; species Limnoperna fortunei. Next base: position 58,168,537 of record OX104124.1, read on the forward strand.
TGGTATGAGTTTTCTGCAATTTCGATAATTAACATATTACGTTTTACCTTGATACGTGATATTCATTTATCGCAAAGGTATTAAAATAAAATATATTTAAGGTGTATCGAGTCACAAAGGTGAAATATAAAATACGTAAATATCAAATGTTAAATTATTTTTATTTTTATTTTTTATTCTTTTCATTTAATAAGGTTAAAGTTAGTTCAAATGAACAAAACATACTTTTTTATTACACATGTTATAGCTTATTGTCGTTATTATCGTTATAGCTTTTGAATGCAATCCAAATAACACTTTATATTTACAAATGTGACGATGATTTTGCCCTAGAAGAAATGAAAAGTAATATTTCATTATAAAAGATTGCTGTATTATAAGTAACTCAAGTTTCGGATATATACTTGTCGTTGTCCTAGGTTGTTTAATCGGTAACGTACGTGGACTAAGGACAATGGATTAGTTATATCAAAAACGTTATTTACAAATATGTTATGTACATACACTTCTCTTAAATATCTGACTATCTTACCTTAATATCTGAATATCCGCCTATCTTGACAAACATCTAATGAATATCCGGCTATTAAGACTGGCATACTTTGAATTTGCCCTTACTTTATATTGGTCTCCTGAATTCCGACTGTCTTCCCTTGACGATGTCAAATAAATAGCCGATCCTCTTACCATGTTACACGTTTCGTGAATATTTAACTATCATGCCCTGACTTAGATCCTGAAAATCTTAGACTGACTAACGTCCCTTAAATATACCACTATTTTATTAAGACATATTTTTTTGTAACTATACTTATCATGACATACGTCTCCTAAATATGTGACTATCCTACCTCCACATACCTCCCCAGAACATACAACTATTTTAACTTGACATACGACTCCTAATATCCGGCTGTCTTACCTTGATATGCGTCTCCTGAATATCCGACTGCGCAGCATTGAAGCTATTATTTTTTTTGTTAATCAATGTCTTGTAAAATCATGATTGCTCATTTATCAGTTTCGACTATACAAACAGTAATCAAATGGTCTGTACTAAGAGTTACCCACCCCGTGTGCTCGTTTTTCTTTTTGTATTTCTTTTTTATTCTATATATTGTACTTTTGTTTGACCGATAGAAAAAATTGTCCATGATCACTCGTTCATATAATTTATTTTATGCCTTCATTGTTTACATGTCAAATATCGTCATTGACTGTTGCTTCTCGTTTTTCACACAGTTATTAAGCCGGTTTTGTTTCTGTGATGACCTAGCGTTGTGAACAAAAGTTCGTCTGCTTTTAAAACGTATTCCGATAAACCGCTTGAGCTGCAAATTACAATACTCTGAGGATTTCGAACAGACAACAATCAACTACTTCTATGTTACATTTCTTTTGAAAATAATTTTGTGTGAAAAATCACACCAATGTATCATTTTGGATCTACAAAAGGAACATTGTAGTGCCCACACCTGTGCATTTTAATTGATATGTGTCATCTAAATATTTCACTATCTTACCTTTGCATAAGTCAACAAATTATCCATCAATCTTTGACATAAGTTTCGACTATGATACCTTTGCCAAAACGTCTGATCGATATCCGACTATCTCACCTTGACATAAGTTTCGACTATGATTACTTTGCCATACGTCTGACCAATATCTGACTATCTTACCTTGACATAAGTTTCGACTATGATTACTTTGCCATAAGTCTGACCAATATCTGACTAACTTACCTTGACATAAGTTTCGACTATGATACCTTTGCCAAACGTCTGATCGATATCCGACTATCTCACCTTGACATAAGTTTCGACTATGATACCTTTGCCAAACGTCTGACCAATATCTGACTAACTTACCTTGACATAAGTTTCGACTATGATACCTTTGCCATACGTCGGACCAATATCTGACTATCTTACCTTGACATACACTTCCTGACTATCTTACCTTGACATACACGTCCTGACTATCTTACCTTGACATACACTTCCTGACTATCTTACCTTGACATACACGTCCGGACTATCCGACAATCTTCCGTTGCCATACGTCGCCTTAATTATCTGACATTGTCATGTGTCTCCTGAATATAACAATTAAACCCTGACAAACAGTTCCTGATTATACAACCATGTTATCTATACATACATGTATATCTTGTAAATATTCTGCTATCCTTACTTGCCATATGTCTTCTGATTATTCGACTATCTTACCTTGACATAAGTTTTCTGATTATTCCACTCTTTTAAACCTCACTTAAATATTCGACACCTAGCCTTCACCTGTGTCCACTGAGTTTAAGACTATCTTACCTTGACAGATGTCACCTGAAAATCCAAATGCGCAGTTGCATCTGAATCCACTAACAGAATTTCGACAGACACCTCCGTATAAACAACGATTCACTTGACATGCATTATCTTGAAAAGAAAACGTGGTAATTAATTAGTTTTGACTTAAAAGTGTAAAATATGATTTAATATTTTAAGTTGAATCCAGTCAAATCGTGTAATAATTCAAGCCTTGTCAGTTTAGATTAATTAAATATCACACACTGTTAAATGATTAATGGGTTTGATATAACAAGGTTGTCTATCAGAAAGAAAAAATCTTATCAGCATTTTAAATGACTAGCATTACCTACACAGGAAACTATCTATCTATCTATCTATCTATCTATCTATCTATCTATCTATCTATCTATCTATCTATCTATCTATCTATCTATCTATCTTTCTTTCTTTCTTTCTTTCTTTTGTTTTTTCTTTCTCTCACCCTCTTTCTTTCCACTGCTTCATTTTTATTGGGATCTTAGCATACAAGGTCAAGCGTTATTCGGAAACATCTCTTCTATGTGAACTGTATCTTTCTATTGAGATCTGCCATGAGATTCGTACGTTTACTTTAATACTAAATTCATCAAGATGCATTGTTTGATCTAGAAGTATTTACGGCTTTGATAACAATGTGTTTCAAGTACTGAAATCTGTGTACTGTTTTCAGTGTCTGGTCATTTGATTGCTATGCTAATGGAAATGCAATTTGTTGCTTAAATAAGACCGGTGTTATCAATATTAATAACGATATGTTAGTAAACTGAAGACCCCTTCATTTGCATACACACATACATAGGATACGATTACGCAATAAAGAACTTTTTGCTATTATTATGACTGTTGATTTTTGAAGATGCATTTCTTAAACTATTATTTTACTTAGTGTAACAATATTTTATTGAATAAATGTACAAGTACGTCACACATTTTTACAATTAAAGTAAGTGGAACAAAAGGATTCGGAAAAAAGCAACATGCTTATTAAAATCTGTTTCCTTAATTTTTAATTTTATTTAAGGATGCTTTGGACGCCATGCACCTTTTGGTTGCAGAAAAGAAATCACGTTGATGATAATATTATTCAAATGTATGCGATTATTTATTCCTTTAAATCGGTAAAATTTTAAATATGCTACCACAGACGTATACCATATTAAGACATTTATTGTTCCAACAATTCGTTAGCGGTAGGCCAAATGCTTCTGAAAATGCCTGAAAATAATAAGTTTTTCCTCTCAGTTTTTTTCAAATATACAATCAAACAAAAACTCTAATTCCCGTTTTGATCCCTTCTATAAAGCAGATTGCTTAAAAAATGTTTAACAAAAATTATCTGAAATATGTCGAACAAGATCAATGAATATCAACATATAATTATAGTATTAAATATCTCGACTTTTTTACTTTACAGTTTCAATTAAAAGTATGTGAAACAAGATATATGAATTTCTATTAAGTTACAATTTATAAAACAATTTTCAGTTCGATTTTTAAAGTGTTTTTTGGACAATAAACTAATATTCGTATTGAATATTATCTTAATAACAAATTTGTTTATTAATAGGTTATAAGAACAATTGATGTCAATAAAATTATCTAAATGCCATCTAAATAAGTACATCAATATTGCTGGAAGGAATCAATACTACTTTACTCATTCGTAATACACATTTGCAACATTAGCAACGGCTACTGGGGTAAACTTACAATTATTGTTCAAAGTTTGAATTCATAACTGAAATTTCACCCACATCGAATGTCAGAAGTATGAAAAAGATAAGAATTTGTAATTCATTTAAACGTCTAATGTTTTTCACTATAAACCTTCGCCATTTCGAGGAAAACATTTTTGCAGATAATTTCCAGTTATAAATGGAAAATATTATAGTCTGAGTAAATGAAAAGATCCAAAGAAACACGTATCTTCGAGCGAAAACAACAACAAAAAGGTAAAAACTATGCTTTAAAATGGTTAAATCAAAGAATTACTTTGGAACGAGATATAAAACTTCAGAAGAAATAACAGACTTGTCACACGTATTAAAGACAACAAGTGGAATGATATTATTAGAAAGTCTGTGCACGTACAGGCTTATTTCTACTCACCGACAGATAGGCATACGTAATTATCAAACTCAGCGAGTATGCACATTTCTCGGTTCTTGCATGGGTTAGGCCAGCATTGATTTGAATCCTAAGGATAACAAGAAACATAAAATATCAGTAACACGCTATTTCAGATGCTCAAGTCGAGTTACGTTTGGGTTTTGGTCTTTAAGAAAACTTTGATTGAGAAAGGTCTTCTCGATTCAACATTTATCTGAAGCCATGGGAAACAATTATAAATTAAGTTCTTTTGCAAAATTATTTTGTTAAAGTTATTTTAATAATTGTGCTGAAAAACCAATAAAACATTTAAAAATTGTTAAATTTAACGAATCAATAATTTCAATTAAGCAGAAAATAAATTGTTTTTTTATCGCTGTCGACATTAAATTCCCCCATCTTTGTTCACACTAATTACACTAAAAGTAGTGCGGTCAGCATAAATTATCAAACAACATAATTTAATCTACTTCATTTATTAAATATTAATTTAAAAATAAATATTCCATACAATCATGAAGGACGGATTGTAATTGCTTCATTTTTGTCAAATTTGTTTGTATGTGGATATTCCAGAGTTATTCTTGATACCTAGCTCTGTAATGAGGCATTCATAGTAATGTGAGTACCAAAAAAAATAAACACAATGTTGTTAGGAGCCATCGCTGTAGGGACAACGACAGTGAATAAAGTGAGGCACCTCATAGCATCCTCGTCTTGAATACAGATTTAGATCGATCATTAATGCAATGGCGAAGGTTCTTAATGCGACGTTGTAACAAAAACCTTATTGGTCTTACCCAATTAGACAGTGCTTCAAGTTTTAGGTCTTGTTTCCGTTTGCTCTTAATCATTTGTCTAGCATAGTCGTCGACTACATCCAATTTAAATGTCAATCTTCTCGTTGAGGTTGTGTGCATTTTGGACCACGATAAATAACTTTTTGCTGATATTTTTGTCCATGATTTTCAAATGGTGATTATTAATGACATAACAAGAGGGATTCTATAGTAAAGGGGAATGAGAACACGTACATTTGGTGGGTTGCATTTGGTATGTTTTAATGTCTAGGTCCTGTATTGTTTGTTTGTAATTGAAGATTTACCAGCAATGGTGTTTGTATATTTATAAGACACAATTACCTGTACAAAAAGTTATTGCCTGTTGTTCCCTTACGGAATGAGTGTACTCAATTTTTATATTATGCAATATATTCATTTTTTTCTATAATGTATACAATAAGGTTTGATATTTCTGTCTCGATACTTGAACTTCTGCCCCCTTTCTCCCTAGGCCCATCAATCGAAATCTAACACCCAAATATAATCATTTTGCTTTTAAATTTATGTTGAACCCCAAATCAGTTGACTAATGCAATATGAATTCCAACGCTTAAAAGACCTGATGTGACATTACAACCTTTTCCGCGACCGGACTAACTATTCTATGACTTACACTTACTTCACACCTTTTTGGGGCAAACGTAACGTAAATACAAATATACGAGATTACCGCACAATATTTCATTTAGAAAAATGCAATATGTATGTTTTATTCTGCAACTACCGCTTCAACTATTCAAATACGACCATACGAATAGAGAAAAGCTTTATTTGTAAATAATGACGTCACTCCTGGTACCCTTGTCCTTATTTTTAGCGATATTTAGTATGATGGCCTAAAAGTTGTTTAACGCCTACTTTAGCAACATTTTATCGTTCACTATTTTATTGAGCAGAGAGCCAGAGTAACCGATGAAAATTAACGATTTACGAAAAGAAAACGTTTTTATGAACAGATGATTAGAAGGAGGCTTCTGCTAAAAAACAACTCGTGAACATATATGCACAGAATCTAAGTTGACAAAGGTTATAAATCATACCACGCCACCCAAGGTAACCTGAAGTCAGTAATTTTATTCGAGCAGAAAAGTTTACACTAGATTTATAAGTGACCAGATATGGTAAATGAGGTAAAATAAAGCTATGATCTTATAAAATATGCATACAAATGTTTATAAGTTCGACCAATAGTTCATATATATTACTTTAGAAATAGGCTTACCATTGTCCAGTTTTTAATCTCTGAAAATGAATTGTCCGCTAATATCATCGAACGGTCACCTGGATATGAAACCGTCAATAGTTCGCACACAGATCTTTTTAAGTTAACACCATTGCATTCCGACTGCATTAAACATTCTCTGATACAAGTCTTTGGACCAGTCCCTTGAACTGCTCGTATAACGAACGAATCCATGGATTTATTTTGAATAAAGGCACCACCAGTGATGTTGAGAACATGGCTACAAGAACTGCAACGGCAGTTTTGCAGGTATAGCATATAGAAAGCTAACGCAAGAAAATATTTCTGGAACATGTTGTTTCATCAAACCCCGTTACTATCAAATTTCGGATGTTAGTTACATAATATTTAATATATAAGCTTCAGAATGATTGGTTAATTCTAATGAAATTGTGCGCTTGTACTGTTGCCTACCGTGGCATATGAAGCTTTAATTTGTATGGTAACCACTTCCTATGTTAATATACTACTTTTGTTTATGATATGTTCGATATTTTTATTTTGTGAATATGTTACGTTACAGCGCTGTTTTCAATAAAAAGCATTAAATGACACTATAATTAGTCATTGATTTAATCGCGTGAATGACTGAATTAATTATTGTTTACACAAATGTCGTCTTGTTCTATTCACAGGAGGAAACTGGAGTGCAGTAATACTGATAATTTTATCAAAAACAAATACAAAATACAATACAATTCAGACAGGTGATTACCACACCCATACGAACTAATTATACACTTGTCTCGAAGGTTTGCGTTTTATTTTATACTTTTACGACTCTTTCTTTAGTCCACCTACTATGAAAGGATAGAAAAATTCGGCATATCTTTTTTAAATAGATGACCTCCTTTCACTCAGTAATATTCTGAGTACCAATATAAACGAAACGATATTAATGTATTGTGTGCACATTAAAAATCCCATCAGCTAATATTAAAATGTGTCATCCTAAATGCGGTTCAACAAGCAGTGCATATAACAGATAATACGACTGATTTGGGTCTGTGGAATGTTATTTCACTCCTTGGGCAATACAATTTCCAGCTTACGTGACATAAAGGCATAGGTTTGCTAGCCTCCCCTTACCACTTATCTAGCGTTGTTTGTGTTGAGGAACGCAGTTGTAATACGGCATAAAAGCTGTCAAATTATCATTTGCCACTACCAGTTTGGTTCAATAATTAGAAGAGTACAACTCCTTTCCATCAGGATGCCACCGCCCCAACGATTCGTCTCTCGAACACAACGACCCAGATAACGTTTAACTCTAAAACGTGTTACTATCACAAAAATTAAACCAAGAATCATCGGCGGTTTTCACGGAAGTGATTTTTTTGTTTGCAGACTACTACTGCAAAGTCGCAATCGTACCATATGTCCTGAAATACGCCATTCATATGAGTGTGATATTTTGTCTCCCTTATGCTTTGGGCTGATGTACGGAAACAGTTAATAAGATGTTATGATCTAGTTTATCGATTTTGTTTAGGCGGTATTGCCCTCTGTCTGCATGTAGTGACCTATACAAAATAGTTTGTTTAGGTCTTTGTCCCATACGTGTGATGGTAGAATGCCAATACATCAAACGACGGGCAATCTCCTTTCAGAAACTTGCGGCGTACGTGCAATAAGAGCGGCAAACCTGAACATTTTATGGTGGGATTTTTAACTAATTTTACTAATGTTAAGATAAAATGTCGTCAAAGATATGAAGGTAAATTTACTACGCCAGACGCGCGTGTCGTCAAGAGTCATCTGTGGCGCTGAGGCCAAACCAATATTTAAATCAATATGATTACGGTGTTGTAAAGCTTTCATGGCCAAAATTCATAAGGCGTTTTCCTAAATACGGATAAAATTATCTACACATTGAACACATCGAGATTGGAGAAATCCGGTAATCAATGATCACTGATGTAAGATTGTATTTCTCTAATTTAAAAGAAAAATAGTAAATTTGCGAAATGAAATACAAATTTCTCAACTCCAGTTCCACGTCAAAATTAGAGAAAATATAATAAACGAAATATAAGATATAATCACTATAACCAATAATAATTTTAAAAATGCAACATTATACATAGGAATACGCCATGATAAACGTTTTTTGCCATATTTCGAAGCTGACATCATGTCATATTAAATTAATGAGATCATTTGGAAATTATCAGGAGGAATCTTGATAACATTGTTAAAAGTTTCTTGAATATATAAAATAGGAGAGTTAATTTTTAGTATTCCTGCGATCATTTTACCCACTATCTAGAAGACAAAATTTGAAATTGTTATCATTACGTCTTTAATTGAAAATATTAAATATAATGTTTTGTATAAAACTATGGTTAACCTCTGGATACGACCGGAATTTAACAGATTGATTCTAAAAGAACACATGTTTCTTTCTTTTCGACCAAAACATCAGAATGCTGCTTTAATCTTTAGTATAAAATTTGAAAACAAAACAAACGCGTTTACCTAATGTTGTTGGTTGTGATCTTTATTTACATACAATGTTCATGCCCTACTGGTTAATTATACAACCAGGGATATAATACTTCGTTGAATTTTGGAAATCGTGGATAGAAAGTACCAACGAAAACCACGAAAAATTGATATCCAACGAATACAAATGAAACTACAGTAAATGTAAGTTTAAATCGCCATACATTTGCCAATATACATTTTTGTAATTTCTGTAACTTAGCACTAATATTTTCTGATAGTTTTTAAAAGATTCGAGACATCTTCAACTTCATATGTCCGTAGAAAGCGTGATCAAATCAGCTAGCCGTTTTGAATCGTCAGCGGAAATAATGTCTGTACTCTTTCTCGTCAGTATTTGACTGATTTTACACGCATTAATTATATAACTCTATAAATAAACAATTGTAAATATGTCACTCCTTTCTAACTATTTAGTTTAATTTTAAGTAAACTCAGGAGATGATCTTATACATGACCAATTTTGAATTAGGGGTTAACTCATTAGAAGCCAAATTTCATAGTGTGGGACTATGTTTGTGCTGTGTAAGATTGGTTAAACCAGTGCGAATTTGTTGTTGTATGTGTGGAACGAAAAACTGGGCGACTGGAGGTGCACTGTTGAATACGATTATGTGTAGGCTTATTCAAATTTTAAGCCGATTGTTGATCTCATGTGATGTAAGCGTTGGGGAAAATTTCAAAAGTTATGAAAGTAGTCACGTTATGGACTTCAAAATAAAACGAAAAAAGTGTGGGTTTTCCATATAAAAGCTTCTTATGGTATTGACCTAAGTGGCTTAATTTTGGTAGTATGGTGAAAATCTCAATGAGACTAAAGAAGACTCATATTGAAATAAGTGTTGGCTATTTAAAAATTGAAAAAGTCTCGTAAGATTAAAATTGGATATTTTAATCCAATTTTGTACTCGTATACTATTATTTAGTTATTATTTATGCAGATTAGCTATTTTTGGTTATAAAATGCATAGTATTTTAAACACGCGGACATTGCATTAGACATTCCTTATATCGTCTGTTCGATTTAAATAGTCATAAACCATAATATCGAAACACTGCTTTTAAAGTAGAAATATCTGAACACACCTTGGACAATGAAGCAATGAAGAATTTCAAGCCAGCTTTACAACAACAATTACTGTGTATAAAAACACTCATCAAAACTAGATACAAGTGAATGAGTACAATGTATTTATTGTGACAAAAACGATTGATACATCAGAAAACTTGTGTTTAATGACGCTGATCAATATTTAAGGCTATTACATTTGTTTAAGTGAACGAAAAAGCAATGTAAAAAACAAAACCAAAATCGACCTCATGTTCATGCGATCAAATGAATTTACTGTTAATTAGATTTGTGACGTCATACGTACAATTAAGACTGCTTCTATAACAAGTGTTGAATATATTGGGTTTTATCTAGTAAGTGAATTGATATTTCGTTAGTTTTAGAAACAACTGGACGGTTAAAAGTATCAAGCATGAAAGAGTGTCACAAAGTCCTGATTGAAATAAAGTCGCCAAACAAAGACACGCGAACTTAAGAAGAAATCAATTGATAAAGGTTTTGGTAAACATACTGGTTGTGTGTTCGTACGTTTTAGCATTCAATGATTTGTTAACTTGTTTTGATATCGGCCGAGTACCATCATTTTACTTTTACATAAAATGTGCAATAAATCATTCAAAATAATCAAATTAGTATTTGGTGTTCGTGGAAAAGCGGATGTTTATATTTTGTTTTTTTTCTTAAGCTTGGCAGAAATATACATCTTTCTTTCTATTTTTTTATAGTATCAGCACATCTGTTTGACAAATTTGAAAGATCCTGCACAACAAATTTTCCCTTTTTAGCAGTAGCTGATCTCAAATCACATCAGTTTGAGATTTGTTGCGCGTTTTGCATATCTTCATTTCTGAATAAATTTTACAAATAAATTAATCACATTCAAGTGATCAAATGGTATTATATATATAAAAGTAATGAACATTTGCATTTCAAACAGTAAAAGAAAACTAATAAGTGTAAACGTGATCATTTTATATTGTTTTATAAACATTATGATATTTAGATTGTTTTGTATAAAAAACCTCAAATGCTAAAGTAAATGCAAAAGAGAATGTCATCTGTGTTACACTTGTGAATGTAAATTAACGTTCATTAATATTTTGTCGATTCAAAACAGAATAAACTTTAATTACAAGTAGACGCTACCCATATCATTACAATATTCTCGTTGTTTATTGATTGTGTAAAGAACAAATGAGGACAGTGTAAATATTTAGTTTCCGGCTGATTGAAATTAGCAGAAAAGGCCTTTAATTGAAAAGTTATGCTGATTATTGCTATAATCTCTTAACACTTCAGTTCAGAACAAAATTAATCAAAATTCAATTGGAATGTAAACATAAACTAAAAAAGACAAAGCAATTCACGCAAGAAGTAACATCGCTATCGATACCAGAATTTGAAAAAAACGACAATGGTTTTGCATTAACGACGAATTGACACATGAGATAGACAGATATATGAGTCATAGCAGATATTGCGAAAATGATCCAGTGCTACCAAATGAGACTTCTCCGAAGACTGCTTGGCAAATCATAAAGATATGACATCGCAAACAACTTATTGAAAAACACGAATCAAGGAAGCTATCGGACCTTATAAAGACATACTGGCCGAATCATCAGCGTTGCCCGAAAAGTCTCCATGGAGTAATGGGTACATATGTAATTAGTTGGACAGTCGTGTTATAAATGTTGAAACTTATATGAAGATGTTTGAAGATTTGCCGGCATCAATTGGGGATTTGATGGTCGCAAATTGAGTTTACTGGCGACGTGTTAGCGGAGCCAGTAAACGGATATTAGCGACCATTAAATCCCCAATTAATGCCGGCTATTCTTCAAATACAATACAGTTATCTCCATTCTAATGTAGGGTCTAACTTACTACAATTTTTACATTTGTATTTTTTTTAAATTCCAACGATCATCTGATCGATTGTTGAAACAAAAAACTAATACGCAAGATTAATCGATCTTATAATATATTGAATAAAATATCATTTAAAATATTATAGACAACTATTATATTCGCTCCAAGTATATTAAAAATATTTATTTTTTAAATTTACAGTTCTTATCCGGCAAACTGGAACGAACCGGGATTACAAGTAAAATGGCCGTCGAATGGGGAGCTCACCGAAGCTCACATGTTACGTCATTTCTACTGATTTGGTAGGTAAGACATATTGTAATTGTACACATGGACGGTAGAATGGTGAACCTCGAACTGTTTGCTGTACACTAGGAGCAAATGGCAAGTTGTTGATTTATTGCATAATATTCATGTTATTCATGTGGCAAGCGAGTGGGATTGCGGGAGATGGTTTTGTAAGCACTGGAGGAAAAGCAGTGAGGGTTTTCGTAGGAACAAGCATGGGAAGACTGGCATTTGTAGTGTTTGACTCATCTTAGTTTACGCCTGGTAAAATAGCCGAATATTTTCGCTTCTGGTTATCGGAAGAATCCGAGTTGTACGAGCTTAAACTTGCCTTGCACCTGTGGCCAGTAATTCTCATTATTTAACGGTCAGAAACACCAGAATGTGATAAAATATTTACTGTTGTCGCACGCACACAATGATGTGTGTATATTCTAGACAAATTGGCATCTTTTGATATGTTTTCATCATATCATTCAGTACCCTTTCGCCAATGGGACGGGTTGTGTACCAGACATTGTCAGAAGCTAGAACTTTAGTACGTGGTAGCTGGAAAAAAATGATTAGAACCAGGATTGTGTTTAGCCATGTATAATTCAAATGAAGCGACTGGACAGGTAGATGTGTTTGTTGCATATATGCGAGGGGATTTCTCAAAATCATCAGCAGTCAATCCTACCCTGTGGTTTTAGTGATTTTACTTGTGACCATTTCTATAAATTTAAAACGACAATCATCATCATTGGTTTTAATACCAAATGTTGCATCAATAAAGCCTCTCTGATTTTCACGACCTCTACCACCAAAGCCAAGCATTATATAAAACCATACTTTACGCAACAGTCCTTTTGTATTTTCTATCGACAGTACTCCTGAAAAGCGCAACAATCCCCTTCTGATATAGGCGGGTGATTTTATGCTTTATGACATCAAGACCCTCCTGTTTCAACTTTTTGATCATTTCCAAGAACATCTGGTTGGATTTATGAAATTCCTTATCTGTCATTAGTGCCAAAGCCTTGTTGAATGGAGGAGATCTTAAATTACGACTGATGGAAGCTCTAATACCAACAAAGGTGCTTTTTGAGTACAGCTGACCATCTGCATTCCTAACCTCTGCATAGAAATCCCTAGGTTACTGATCCAATTTTTGTGTAGAAAACTCTTCAAAATTAACATCTCTTTTTGTTTCTTTTAACCATTCTGAAACAGACATGTATTTTTCCAGTTGATTTTGTAATACTTTTAATGAGCTTTTGATATCAATTTGTGTTATTAGCATAATATTGCCCCTGGTGCCTTTTTGATTGATTACTTAAAGCTATAATGTGAACATTACCATAGTGTGTAGGAAGATTTGCCAGCATCTGTTGGTGATTTGATTGTCACAAATATCCAATTAATGGTTCCACCTAAGTGTTGCCAGTAAACTGATTTTGAGACCATCAGATCACCAATTAATGGCACCAAATCTTCAAATACAATACAGTTACTATGTATCTCCTAAATAATGTATTGGAAGATTTACCAGCATCAATTGAGGACTTGATACTTTCAAATACCTTTATTTACTGGCTCCGCTTCAGCAGTGCCACTCCAGTAAACTAAATTTGCTACCGTCAAGTCGCACATTTGTCAGCAAATCTTATAATACAATACTGTTGTCTCCTTCTGTAATTGTAGCATAACTTATTTTCAGACACTGTACTAATATTGTGACCATGGTTTATATGCATGTATATTTTTGGCATATTATTGTATTTTTGTCTGGCTTAAAAAAATTAAACAAGGATGAAATTTTACACTGGGATAGAAAGTTTTAAAATATCATTCTAATGCAATTCTTGATGTAACTTCAATTCTGATTGGACAACGTTAAAAATTTCACGGCATCAATTCCATCATTGATGCCGTCAAAAGTTAACCCAAGTGCAGACGTTAGTTCCTTTGGATAAAAAATTCCCATTTTAATAAGTTTATTTAGTTTTTTATGGCGTAGCATTAGAATGGAGATAACCGTAATGTATTTGAAGGTTTGCCGGCATTGATTGGTGATTTGATCAAATCACCAATTGATGCCGGTAAATCTTCAAATACAATACAGTTATCTCCTAATTCTTTTTTTCTAATAAAATCAATTCTAACGCAATTCTTGATGTAACGTCAATTCTGATTTGACAACGTTAAAAATTTTATGTAACTTTTGAAGGCATCAATCGTGGAATTGATGCCTTCAAACGTTGATGCAAACACAGACGTTATTTCCGGGATATAAAAATTCCCATTCAAATCATTCAATTTAGTTTTTTATGGCTAAGCATTAGAATGGAGATACATGTAACCATAATATATTTGAAGATTTGGCGGCGTCAATTGGTGATTATATGTTCGGAAATATCCGTTTACTGGCTCCGCATATGCGTCGCCAGTAAACTCAATTTCTGACCATCACCAATTGATGCCGGCAAATCTTCAAATAAAATACAGTTATCTCCTAAATTGATATCTGCTAATCTTGGCTTACTGTTTTTAGTTAGCACATTAAATTTAGAACCATTTAATCACCAATTTATTGCAATTACTATAGTTAACAAATTTCTGTACTATATGTAAATATGATGCTGGTATTATATATTGATGTTATGAATTGAAAGTTTGAAGTAAAAATAGATTTTATGAATGAAGTTTGAATATTTGTGAATACAAGAAAAAATGTTATTTTTTGTCAGAAAGGTTGTGTATTGGGGTTTGATTCCCCCCTAAGCTTATTTTATTAGCTGGTGCAAAGTGGGCAGAATGCTTAGTGGCCCCGCACAACCTTTTTGCTGTTCGTTATAAAAAGTTGTTTAATATGATTATTTACAGTGTCACATTTACTATTTTTTATTTATTTTATATAACAAATATTTTAAAAGGATGATATAGATTTTTCATTTATGTATGCAAAAAAAGATATTACAATGAAGGAAGAAAAATAAAAAAAATATTCTGAAGTCAATTTATGTTCCTTGATTGATATAGTGAGAATTAAATAGAATAGAAGTTAGAAAGGGACTGGGAACAAGCTGTGCAGATCATACATAGTACGAGTCTGCTTAAATTTGACACCTACACCTGAAAATATTAACACCATATTTGGTCTGCCTTTTGGTAGCTAAGCTTTCAGTATCTCGTATGATATTTTCCTTTTCTTCATCATTAACACTTGGGAACCGTCCGGATTTGCCGTCGTCTGCTACGTTTGCCCTTGTCACGTCAATTTCATACCCCACCGCCTCATTTATTCTATTGACTGCTTCCGCCAATTCCTCATCACTTTGAGTCAGTTCTTCTTCAAATTCTGATAGAATGTCAGAAACCAAACTAAATTCCGGCAAAATAACTCGGCCAAACAGTTCTAGCGCTTAGTACAATGACGTGTCCTCCATTTTGATTGTAATCAAACGCGGATGAATATGTGATACGGCCGAACTTTCCGATGACATTTCAACCGTGAAATTGATGCCATGAAAATATTTGTCTTGTCCAATGAGAATACAAGAAAAATAAACGACTACATTAGAATGAATGAGATTTGACATCTTCAACTTCGCTTGTGATACAAAAAAGGCGAACTGCTGCCCTCAATGGGTATCAGATGATTTATGGATCTTTTTTGTAGATATTGATGGTCCTGTTAAAAGCACCAAATAGACATAATAAAGTAGAATTAGACCAAAACTGACCTAAATGTACTACTTATCAATAAATCACTTAACAACAAATCCTCAACCAATACACGAAAATTCAAATCACATTAAGGACAAAATAGAGGGCATAACATATTGATTGCATATATGTTATGTGTTTCGTAGAACGATGTGTTGGCAGGATTCTGAACCCAATTTCGTACAGATATTCAATAACAAATTAAGTTTAATTTTTAAACTAAATTAAATTGTCATTTTAAGATTATATTCTACTGTATGAATTTTAAATACGTATTGAAATTTAAATTATCGTTTTGCATAAACTAACATTCACAGTTATTAAAATATAAATAATTGCATAACATATTAAATTGCTATTGACTTATAAACAAGTCAACAACTGGTAGCATTCTTATTCAACAAATAATTTGCGTTTTTGAAGTTAAATGAATCTTTCAGCAAGATTTGACGTAGCTGGCGAAAAGCGCGGACCATCGACATGAACACTGATAACTCTCTCAATTGACCCTGTCGTATAAATGAACTTTTTTCCTTATTCATGTGTATTCAGGTGAATTGTCTAGATATTAATATGGATAACAAAAATATTTGCTTGTGTGCTCATCATACATGTCTCTTATTTCCCATTTTATGTCCGTATAACGTAAGAACAAGCCTACCATATTTTATATATTACTATATACTTTAATTACTATTTTAAAAGTCATAATATTTTGATTGTCTTTTCAAATTATTCCATATTGAACCTTTTAACTTTAAGATCTAATCGAAAAGATTTTATCTACGATTCACGCCAATATTTCATATTCTTCCTATGTTGATTACGTGACACAATTCGTTCTAGACTTTTGATACAAGAATTTCATATTGTAAATCAGTCATACGTTGTTTAAAAAATTTCACCTGCTTTTGTTTCTTTAAATGGTATTAGGACAAACCACGAGACGTTTCCACCTTTACCGACATTGCCCAAAAGGTTTCAAACAGACAACAATATCGCCTGCGCCTGCGCCTAGCTTATACTTCCGTTTTAATTTATGTTAATGTTTACTGTAGAAAATTGAACTATTAAAATAAAAAAACTCTTATTTTCAAAACGATGATTTGCACATTTTTGTATATACTAAACGAGCATGAGCTCGACAAATTACGTTAAACAGTTTTTTTTGACACGCAAAACAGCATTTCAGAAACGGTGATGTTTAATACAGATGCCCTCCTTATAAAATTTATCACTCATTGGCGCTCTGATTTGTTATTTTTAGGGTGCGTGTAGCATCAATTAATCTTGTTTATCTTTACTGTATATGCCAGTGGTTGTCGATGCGTCGCACATAGTAGTTTATCTTAAGATTGATGAAATTGTAAATCATTACAAAATTATATGAACCTAAGATAATAAAACACAAAGGTCATTTTATATTTGTGGGACATTATTACTATTTCCTGATGGTGTAATACATTATTATGTTACACAGACATTTACACACGGGGGCCTCGGTGGCCGAGTGGTCAAGGTAGTTCGTCTACTATTGATCAAGTGGTCTGTCAACACTGAGATTGCGGGTTCGATTCTCACTGCAGGCAGGTGTACTCGACTCCAATCTTAATTGACAAGGATTGCCAGTTTTCCTAACGCAGGTCGGGGGTTTTCTCCGGGTTTTCCGGCTTCCTCTCCCAATAAAAACTAGACGCCATGATATAGCTGAAAAATTGCTGAAAGTGGCGTTAAACACCATCAAACAAACAAACAAACATTTACACACTGATTTTTTTTATTGCTGGTTTGCTGTTTTTAAATATGTTAATATCGTTATGTCATTCAAAGTATATTATTGCATGGCATACAAATGTGTTAAACAATTATAGTTTCAGAGGAACATAAACATCGTGCGTATGTATGAAAGCCACAAGTCCAGTTATGACAAAGTGTAAATACACTAGTTTTTGTTTCAAGTTAGAGTTATTTTTCTTTGCACAACAAGTTAAGTTGCTTACACTCTATTTTGTTTCATTTTGATTGCTGAATTACAATTACTAAGACCTCCTAAAAAATCTACTAACTGAGTGCTTATTATTAACCATATTTGCATGCTTCGAATAAACTTGGTGTTTATAATAATTAAAATAATAGGCTATGACATTCAACTCATCATATGATCTCAGTAGTTTTTCAGAACGTGATGGATGTTTGTGTGTGTACATGGTGAAAAATGTTTAAAATGATACACGTGTGTTAGCTGCAAACGGTAGCATGGCAATGATTGCAGAGTTAAACTTGATGGGAAATACCTACAAACAGTACTGAATACTGAAGTATGGAATACACCGAGGAGTATTCAGTAGACGATTAGTCGAGGACAGACAAAGCCATGGTTGAACAAAAGAGGGTGCAGCGACAACACAAAAAATGTAAACTTCAAGATACATTTATGTATAAGCAGGGTTCCTCTTTAGATAATTTTCGATATTTTGAAATTGTGTCTCATCTAATAATTGCAGTGTCTAGAGAAATGTTGTCCATCACATGTTCATACTGGAATAACTAAAACAGTAGGCATCCAAACCATTGCTTTTTTTAAAGGATTTTAATTTTAAATTTCTGCTGCAGAACAAAGATGATCATACTCATATACATTACAGTTGGGATAAGAGATTTGCAAGGAATTATCTTCTTGAGTGCAAAAGCTTTATGTTTTGGGGCGAAAACGTCCCTGCCAGCCAAGACGGAACTTAATTACATTACGCCGCTCGTAACAGATATAATGTTCTGACCACATTAATGCTTCCCGCAATGACCTTTAAATTGAAGCCTTACAGAACGAAAACGCACTACGCATGCTGCTTGTGACAGAGTTGACTTTGAGACAGCCAGAATGTATTAGTGCTCACATGTCCGTCGAAATCACCAGATTTGAAGGCATAAAAATGTGTATGATATTGTTAATCAATTTCAAAATCTTTACAAGGCACAAAGCTCTAGCATATTAATGAAAGACATTTCCGTAGTCACATAATGCTCGAGTCTATGCCTAGATGATTTCGTGCTGTGTTAATTTGGTATTGGGAGTTATACCAGACACTGACTTTGTAATCAAACGAGTATTATGTTTTCAGAAAATTAAAAGAAGAGATATTGCGATTAGGACAATTTAATTATTGACATTTGAACCACGGTGAATAAATACTGTTAAACATATATACAAAGACAATATATCTCTAGTATGACAGTCATTGTTCTATTATCCACTGGTGCATATTAACGTTTCCCAGTGAGTTAGTGTTTTGTGTGGCAATCCCTAGATGCCAGTATCTAAAATATAAAATTATTATAATGTTTAATATTTTTTTTTCAAAACCTACGATGTCACTGCTTGTTTATACTCACAAGTCAGGGTTTTCTGTGTCCATATGTGTCCCCGAAACCCTGACAAACTTAGCTAGGAAATTCCTGGGCTAGAAGTCATTATTTTGATTGGCTACATCATACCTGAATGTAGCCAATCAAAAGATCGCTTTCATTCACGACTTGGTTAGGGGATATACCAAACAGATTAGTTGCGTTACGTTTTCTTCACACTTAAGAATGAGAAAGAATGACTACTGCCAAACACTTGCTTCTTTCAATATATTTCATTGGTTGGTATTTTGAAGAATTGACGTCATATAAACATCTTCTAGCCCGGGAATTTCCTTGCGAAGTTTGTCAGGGTTTCGTGGACACATTTGGACACAGAAACCCAGACTTGTGAGGATACTGCTTGTTGTCACTGTGATGTTAGTGTGATGTTTTGCTAAAAAAAATTGCCTATTATTATAGTCTTACTGCCCAGTGAAAATAAACCCACATTGTGAGTATTGAATACAGTAAAAACATTTTTAATAGTAACTATTTGTGTTGAACAGAATTTGTCTACTTTGATCGTGATACTGTCTGATTCAGAGGCTTCCCCATGCATTTCACTTTCAAACTTTTAAGTATTTTATCGATACCTTAGGCGATTCATAAATATTTCATTCGGTTATATATATAGGTACTAAATGCTATCATTTTCTGCGGTTAGAACTATGCAGGTTTTATCTTTGCAATGCATAATAGTTTTCGTAAAACATACAACGTAAACGCTACAACCTCTCAAGAAATAGGATAGGATAAATAGTCCTATAGTTCATATAGTCATATACAACGGTCAAAAGTGTTCCCGGTAAAGACTCTTTGACCGGAAATGATTTTGTAGTATTGTTACCATAATAAAGAACGGGTTATTGTCTTAATGTTTTGCTGGTATGCGTTACATAATATGTTGACAAGTTATTGCAAGTATCAAAAACATTATTACATCCTTATCCGACTACAATAAATCACAACGCTTGTCGCCGCGGAGCATACGGCCTATTCCTGATTGTTTCCGCATTTATGATTGTTAATTGTCTGTCATCTGGACTGTGAGGTTTTCCCCATATACCTTTACTTACCACAGGTATTACCGGTAAAGTTTGTAGGACAGGTACAGTTAAATGATGAACCAATTACTGAACAAGATCCACCGTTACGGCATGGAGACCCAGAACATGGTGTTTCTGAATAAGAGAAGAAATTAATGATTATTCAATCCAATGAGTGTTGAATTTCGACATTATAAATAACGAAGACATAAGTATCAAAGTAAACTATTTTTATGTATTCGTGCGAAGATTTTTGTCATCCGTCTCTTACATACATGAGCCTAAAAAATTATTAAAAAAAAATATACATGAAAGCAGATACAATAAAAGTAGATACATACCATCGCACACGGATCCAAAATAACCATTCAAACAAGTACATGTATATCCGGAGGCAGACGCTAGGCATGTTCCATTGTTTTTGCAAGGTCCACTAACACATGGTGTAACTTGAAAGAAATATTCAGCAAATAAAACACACAAAAATAATTTTGAAAATTATTCCTGGAGTTACAAGGACGGGCCGCTTTTTATATTAACGTTCATTAAATTTTAAAAAAAATGTGATGATAGACAACTAAATTACCTCGATCCTTTCATGCTTTTTTAAAACTGTTTTTCAAAACTAGTGTATGAAACTTAAAACAAGTAAAATCTATATTGTATTCTGTTGGGTTTAAAATACAAGTTATATGAATTTTATATAAAACTAATGATGAACTTTAATAACGATAAAGCGCCCATGTTCTATCAATCTTATGGATGTGTAGTTTTTGGGTTCCAGGTAACAAGTGACACAGTTTAACTTTTATATGACTCCTACATACTATATGTATTTTGAACCTTGTTTTTCATGTCTTTTATAATGAATTATGACTTGGTGTTAGGATGCTGTAAAACACAAAAGGTTAGACCTATATATTTCGTTGAAAAAAATTCATATTTGGTTGCTATGGTAACCCTTGACGTAAACACCAGAAATATACATCATTGCATGTTTTACACTGTACATGTATCGTAAGTTTATACTTTGTATACTCAGTGTTACGTTTTAAATTTAAGTTAGCGGTCATGCATTCAAATGATATGTATGCATATTCTGTTAGTTGGTGTAACTTTATTTGAGTTGTTATTTCCATTGGTACCTTTTATTACATGTATGTGTGTTTTCACTCTAAAACTTCCTACCTCTTATTATCTACTGTAGCATTAGTGATCTTGTATCAATAGAACTTTCCTGGAGTACGAATTTTGTTTGCTAGTTTCATACATTTACATATTTTTGCGTTTCCCCCCTTACATGAAAGAAAAACTAAAGGGATATCCCACAATGTTACATATGATCTATCAGGTAATTAATTTCAGTTTCAATAATAAGGAACACTTAGCAATGGACCACACTGAGTAAAATGTTAAGAGCGTGCCTTGCTCCTACAACGATAAAGACTTTTTTAGCAGCCTTTGAAAAAGGCAGGGTCATTGTACCCGCTATATAAATATGCTGTTCCTAGGACTATTTCATCTAATGATTAGTTTAGATTAGTGACTTAGTCTTAAAAGTAAGGAAGGAAAATAACCTACAATATTACACATGTGTTTGCAATATCATATTACTCACACAAAACGATAGAGAATAGTTTAATACTTACTCTCGCAGTTTGTTCCTGAAAAGCCATTCATACACTTGCAGCTGTAGTTAGAACCAACTATTGTACAAGTTCCATTGTATTGACAATGAATCGTGCTACATGGTGTCACTTTTAAAAGAGAATTCAGAAAGATATAAACAACTATACCATATATTTCTCTGGGGCATTTATTGCATATTTTAGTTTATAAAGTTGTTAATTCGTTTTTGATTGTTTGTTTTGTTGTCGCCTCCAATGTTCAATAATGTCAAATCTTCCATGTTTCCAGAGAGGATTGTGTTATATGCCCAGATTGTCTTCGTGTAAAGTGTCATTGTTCGTCAATTATGGCTGACATATATAAATTAAATTGGGCTTTAATTCTAAACCCAAATTCACATATAAGAACCAATCCATCACTTTCGAACATTATGACCACGAAACATAAACAATAGCTATGATAAAACGAAGCCTGGTGGTTGTTCATGATCAAATTTGTTTAATAAAAGCTATTCATATTCTATTCTGTCTATAAAAGCTATTCATTTGGTTCATGTTTTCTAATTTAAAATTGCTCATACATGCATGGCTCTGAACAAAATCATATACCAACAAACCTTCACATGTTTTGCCAGAATATCCATTTTTGCATCCGCAGGTGAAGTCGGACCCATTTATATTACACGTACCATTATTGAAACAAGGACTGTTGCTGCAAGGAGTAACTGTAAAAAAAAAATCTGGAATACTTTATTGTTATTTTAAAACATGTCTGTGTCGTTTAATGAAAATAAAACATGTGTGTCATCTAGGGCTATAACATGGTATCAGGTACACATTATGTAATAGTACACCATTCCGACTTATGTAAAAAGTGAACTAAACTTTAAAACGCTACTTACTGAAATGGCACAGTTAAAAGCCTATAAACATGGGATTCAACTACATGATAACAACAAATATTGTGGGTTAAACCAGCTGTCAAACTGTTGCAATTTAGTCGGATAACTATAAAAGAATATGAAAATTCTCACAAAATACCAATTACACATTTACAATAAAAGTAGATACATACCTTCGCACGTGGACCCAGAATAACCATTCACACATTTACATGTATAACCAGAGGCAGATGCTAGACATGTTCCATTGTTTTTGCAAGGTCCACTAGCACAGGGTGTAACTTAAAAAACAAAGGTGTAGCACATAATGCGTAAATTTAAGTTAACTTTGTAAATTGTGTATGCCGTAACAACGAACAAATGTATCGACGTTCTGGAATACGATGTCCTGTTAATCGTTTTTGTCTATCCAATTCAGAGACATTCTGTACCAAATCAAAGATGAAATCAAAGGAAACAAATAACAGCAACTGAATATATTAGTGCAAGATAATTTTATTGTAAATTTCTATGCTTTTGGACAAATACATCTACACAGAAAAATAAAACCCTTTGAAATTTTTATTTGTAAGCATCCAACTTAATTAATTTCGACTATAGAATAAATCGAATAATTGACTATAGAAATACACGAAGAAACCGACGAGTAATCAGTAGAGAGTCAGTCAATGACAAAAAACCATGGTTAAGCAAAAGATAAGACAAAAAAAAGCAGAAAACAACACAAAAACCAAAAACTGAGTGACATGAACCCCACTTAATAACGCGGATTTAGTCCAGTAGGTGCTCTGAAAAGGTAAGCAAACTCCTTGTCCATGCGTGCCACCCGAAGTGTCAAACAAAATATGGTAATAAGTCATACAGGGGGTTAAACATAATACAGTAAGAAGGAGGATATTTGGTTACGACAAACGAAACAAATCAATGATCATTTGGGACACAGATATTCCGTAACGGTCAATGAAGTCAATGATTACTACTGTAAAATTGTCTTAGTGATGATTTATATCTTGCCATCCTGAACTCCAGGTTTAGTATATATTTTGTCAGCTAACATAATCATTAAATCTATATTAAATATGGCGTGGCTCTAACGTATTATGCTGGGTGCTTGAAGGGTTCTACAGGATTGACCCACACAGGTGTACTTCCCCATGGATGCCCTCTTTGAAAGGGTTGTCAGATTATAATCCATCAAGACCCTTTGTAGCTTTTGAACAAAGGAAGGGGCATTAATGCAGATATGGATAGATGTTTTTCTGTCCGTACTGAGCACTTAAAATTTCCACTGTCAATCAATAATCTTATGATTTAGGGTACTAGTGATAAAGTCTTGAAGGCGATATATATATTTAACAAAATTAAGAAATGAGTGTTTCCATAACTTATTACGGACACAAAACAAAAATAGAAATTATTTCGATACCTACTTTCGCAGTTTGTTCCTAAAAATCCATTCATGCACTTGCAGCTGTAGTTAGAACCAACTATTGTACAAGTTCCACTGTATTGACAAGGAATCGTGCTACAAGGTGTAACTTTCAAAAGGAAATTTAAAATGATTTAAATATTTATATCATTATCAAATATTTCTCAGGGGCATTTATTGCATCTTTAAGTTGTGTTACTTTGGAACGAAAAATGAAAGGTTTATACTTTTACACCAAAATTTTACACAATCAAATTTTGTGATGTTTTAAATTGATCTTTGTTTTTTTTTTTAAATAATGTTTTACGTAACCTGCAATGTTTAGTCATCTTATGTTTTCCATGTTATCGTTAATCAAGGTTAAAACATTACTTAAAATAGGCTTTATACTTTTAACCCTAAATTCAAATTAACACTAATTCATCTGATGCAAAAATTACATGAATGACCGAGACACAGACGCATGCTGTTTGATGGTTGTTGGTTACAAATATGTGTTGTTGAAAAGCAAACTGTACGCAAAAACATTTTAATCGATCACTGTTGTATTTCTAATTTAAACTATCTCATACATGCATCGATCTAAGAAAAAATATGTTATAAACAAACCTTCACATGTATTGCCAGAATATCCATTTTCGCACTTGCAGATGAATTGGGACCCATTAATCGTGCACGTGCCATTATTGAAACAAGGATTGTTGCTGCAAGGAGTGACTGCAATCGATTATGGAATAGAAATTATTTTTAAAATTAAATTCACCGTTTCATGTATTGGAAACAAAACATGCGTACTGCTATTGCTTTTCTATAAACGTTTCGAGCTCTCATCCGATATCACAGCATTCTACCTTTTAAGAACCAACTGTAAGCCTATACAAAGCTACAAAACAGTGGAAAATTGCAAAGAAACAAACAAAATCAATATATTGATAATATTCAATTCGTGAAGAAATCCAAACTAATATCTTATTTAACTGTCATTACGCATTTGTGCAGGCGTCACTATTCTTCTTTATTTACACAATGGCTATCAATGTTAGTTATACTATAATGTACTGGATTGACAGAAAATGTCGTTTCGTGCACCTGTTGCATTTACCTGTTCTAATTGGTTCATCCACTAATGAACATTACATGCAAGTATAATAAGAAGAATCTATAAATTAATAAAGCGAATTTAAGAATGTTGCATTCTTCCACATATCTATCGAACAGTACACCAAAGCTGAACTATAATGGTGTATTGTTCCCACTATCACTCACATTTTAAAACACACTTTACCAATAACGGAATCTCTGTTATCTACATTTAAGATGGAAGCGAAATACAGCGGATAAATTCATATTAGCAAGGGCTCCCGTTACAAGAAATTTCTACGCAGTTGCGGCATGACAAATTTAGAGATAAATCTGGTTAGGATCAAGAGAATTTGACAGTTTGCACTGTACTTGCTTAACTTTAAGAAATGAAAATGTAATATTATTGTTAAGAACGTAAAAGTAAATTAAGCAGTATTGCATTTCTTGTACGGAAAATGTGATTTTGATATGTTATGTGATTTTAATAATTTTACCGATAATATGAATACGTTTAAACTAAAATAGATAATACCTTGACAGACGGAACCAGAATAACCATTCAAACAGTTACATGTATACCCAGAGGCAGAGGCCAAGGCCAGGCATGTTCCATTGTTTTCGCAAGGCTCACTTGCACATGGTGTAACTTAAACAAAGAAATGTTTCGCAAATTATATGAACAAATTAATTTGTTATGCAGTTACAACAACCGGAGAGACAGTAAATCAATGTTCAGGGATTCTATGTCCTATTGTTAGTATTTGGCTATCCACTCACACCTATACTGCATGGCATCACATGGTACCGACAAAAACCATTCTTCCTGGTTTTGTGGCTTCAAAGTAACCATTAGAAATAGAAAATAACTTAATTGTGTTTATTATATTAAAAATATTAAAAGCTGAAGGAAACAAACCGCAACTGATTCATGATAAATCGATAAATTTTGTGTAAATATATTGTCGTAATTATTATAAGAGGAATACATATTTCAGAATTGTTTCTTTGTTTTTGTTATGATTGAAATATAGTCAATGACATGACATGAATATCATATGTAAACTACCTACCTTATAACGAATAACTGATTACCAAAGAAAAACATACAAAATACCTACTTTCACAATTTTGTCCCGAAAAGCCTTTCATGCACCCGCAGCTGTAGTTAAAACCGACTATGGTACAAGTTCCACCGTATTGACAAGGAACAGTGCTACATGGCGTCACTTTCGAATGGAAATGTGTGTGTTAAAGTTATATACATATACAGCAATATATTACTAAGTAAACATTTATCATTTTTTTGTGTTACGTTTTTTTTTACACCTACCTTATTCATCCGAATCGTGTCTTTCATTTTTGAAGGCAGATTATGTTATATGCCGAGGCGGTCAATATGGAAACTGAAACGTTTTGTAAATCTAAACAGGTGGCTAGCACACATAACGCGAAATAGGTTTAAACTGGCATTCCCACTGTTTACAAGCATGTTGGGAAAGGTCATGATAGATAGGTAGATAGAACAAACTACCTTCTGGAACACATATCTATATCCAAGTTCCAGCAATTATAGTAACTAAAATTTTAACGACAGAGACGTAAACTTTATAAATGGTTTAACTACTTTAGTTCAAAGCTATATAAATTATATCCCGTTAATTTTCTTGTTTGTTTTCTAGCTTTGTGGTATGCATATTAAATCAATCAACAATGTAACTCATTTAGAATGTGCCCTGTTTTCCTTTAGCTTATTTGATTTAAAGTCATCAAATTTAAAAACGAACAAATAACAAGAAACCAGCCCATTCAATTATACACCATGTGTACCGGAATTTAGTAAAGATCAACCCTATAACAATAGGGAGAATGCTTGCATAATTGCAGTTGTACAGTCCATATATGTAACAAACCATTACAATATGACTTAAACGATTTACTATCGTCTTAATATTTTTCCAAAATCAACGAAAGGGAATTTCATATATTCCTCAGAAGTTAGTAATATTTTTGCTAATTTCACCAATTTCGTGGATAGACTTATAAACCAAGGCCTACACGAAAACAAAACGACTGGTCCTCGCATTTACAAAGTTGTATGATGTTTATTATTCCTTGTTTTACACAAATTCTATCTTGTATGAAAATATGAATACATATATTTTTGAATTTGGCGGTTTTTTAGACTTTGATTTGTGAATTTTATTTTCTAACAGTTTCGCTGCTAGCTGGTACAGTACTTCAGATTTTAAACGCAAAACGTTTAGCAATCCGGCAGCGATCCGTCAGCGTTCCAAAATCCGTCAGCAATCAGTTATCAATCAGTCAGATCAGTCAAATCGCTCCAAATCCGTCCATCGGTCAAATTGATGGAATTGGAACGATTTGAATGATCTGACTTCATGCAGTCCATTCAACTTCCGGTGAGTGAAATTAATATTTCGAAATGTGAAAATTCGTTTACCTCGCAAATATTAGTTTAACAATTGCAACTGTTAATTCCTCATTTATAGCTCGTTTTACCTAAAAATGAGGCTTACACTAGTCTAAAGTTAAAAATGAAATAAATACAAATTCATCGAATCTATAACTAATGCAGCTGTGACGGAATATAAACATCACATAGTGTCATTTTATAAAAAAATTTTAAAAACCCAATAAATTCAAAAAAAACCCCACGCACAATGACTTAAAACAATACTTAACCTCGCGACCCAAGGCCTACCTCTCGTATTTGTCTTTAAAAGCGGAAAAACCGCAAAAGATAAAAAACGTGAAGGCGGAATCATAATATTTTTTCTCACTTCGCGAGTTAGCACTAGCATTATTTGTATGTATGTTTGTTTGAAGTTTATTTAACACCATTTTGAAAAATTGTATTACGCTATATAATATGGCGTCGAGTGTTTACATGGAAGAGCTGGAGAATCCAGCTAAACCGTCGACTTTGCAAGAGTCATACAGACAACATCGGTGATCAGTAGTAGATTAAACCTACCTTTACCACCAAGGTCGAGTTGTTTTTTTATTATAAACACTTAAAAAGATATTTGTCCTCGCAGTTTGATAAAGCTTTCTTTCTGTGCCACAATTCCTAAGAATTCCAGAATATAATACTACACAAGATTTACGACAAATTCAAGCAAAAACATCTTTTATATATTTTGCTCACTATTTCATTGTGTCATATGAATTTATGAGAATTAAATCTCAAATTAATAAAGAATAAAATACTAAACATGCTTGTATATAGATACTTATGAGTTAAAGATGTTGTTAACATTTTTGCCATCACAATTTAGAGTTTTCGTTTTCTAGTAAACGCTTCTTTGTTATCCATTCAGTAATACGTAAACAACATTGGTGAATATTCTTCAAACAGTTTTTAAAACATCGGACGAATTTTTTGAAGATGTGATGTGGTTCTTTCACCTTCGTTTACCCAAACAAAATCATAAATAGTTGACGTTTATGGAAAATTATAATTTACGATATCTTTGAAAATTACTCGTTTACATTAAATTGTATCAACAAGAATTTATCACATGCCATTCTCTTCTGGGACTAGTATAACTTATTGATTATAGGTTCTTGATATAGGTTCATGCGGAACTTATACATTTATCATCGTTCTCTTTAACACGCAGAAAGCAAATGACGCATGTATTTGGTTACTTATTATTTATGATAATATTTTGCATTATTTGCATAGACAAAACCCTGAACGATAGTTAAATTTTCTTGATACACGTTTGTATCATGAAAAAATAAAATAAATGGTATTTGAACTTATCTTTAAAATCTGCAACTGGACATATTTATGATAATATTTTATGTTTGGATTATTTGCATATTAAGAGACCAATCCCTGAACGATAGTAAAATTCTGTAAATTACGTTTGTAACATGAAAAATTAAAATAAGTGATCGTTGAACTTATCTTTAAAATCTGCAACTGGAAATATAATTGTGCTTTAAGAATAACTTTACTGGACTACAAGGAAGATGTTCTTTACCTCATAAATAAATATTGTTCATTTACATAGGTTTCAAATTAAAGTGCAAAGTTCTTTATATGGATTATATATCCACGGAACATGTTTACTTGTATTATTTCTTAAAATTTATAAAGTAACGTTATTAATGTTGAACAATATAGAATGAAGAATGTTTCTCTTTATTCAAAACAGGATTGATCTCTTAACTGTTCATATCACGGCTTCCGGTTTATCGAACCAATTATCAAGAGAACGAAAAAACTATATTTGTTCCAAATGTTCCGTAAATATCTCATAAAACAATAAAGGGATAAGATTTGTCCACCACTAGTGGGTTAAATGACATTCCTTTTATTTTTGGTGTCTAAAATTAAATTTGTGAAAATTAAATTTCGTTGGAGTTTCTTTTTTTTTGTCAAACTAGAAGAAATCTCAAAACATGACAAGGCACCTACCGAACAGAACAGAATATTACAAAATGAGGAACAGTTTACCTTCATCTGGGTCATTTTCGAATCAAATCATTTTAACAGACTTCCTCGAAATACGAGTTTATTAAATGTGAATGTTCTACGCAAAATCCTGAAAATTGATGACGTCAGACAATAGTGATTGCAGATTTAATATGTTTTGCGTACTTCAACTTTGAGAAAATAACATGCACATTTTTTTCGAAATATTTCGATGTATTAGGATCACACTTCTGCAAAATTCTAATTTTCGAAAATTTTCTACTTAATCAATCAATTAATCAATGAAATAAGTTAATTATTCAAATTGAAGAGCGGTCTTTTAAAGGTCAAGTTTTGAAAAGATTCTGTTTAATCAATGTGACTGTTATGACAATATTTCAACCGATCTTTAAAGAAGTAAAGAATAAATGACGTTTCTTTCAAAATATTACTATTTCGAATAATAAAACGTGTCTATGTGTATTTTTACGCTAAACTGCAGTATTATCAGACTCTTGTCTCCGACGTTTTTGGGGATTTGGTGGCCGATTAGTTGGTCATCTACTATTGATCACATGCCTGTCAAGGGGTTGCGGATTTTTTTATTACTGCAGGTAGGGTGTTCTCGACTCTAACGTAATTGACAAGGATTGTCGGTTTTAACCTGTACTCTTACACCACCCCAATAAAACTGGAAGCTATGAAATAAATGAAATTTTTATGCAAACCATAAACAATCAAACAATCCAAAGTAACTGTAATGGTACTTTTTAACTACTTTAATTGCACGTAAAAAAAACTTGCGACAAGAATCGCTGTATATTTTACAATACGCTAAACTTTATGTTTAGTCAACAATGTGTTTTGATTGACAATGCTTGTTTAACATTTCAACAGTTGTTTATTCATAACAGTTTGATAGCTGAATATAAAATGTTGTAAACTGAATTAAAACATGCAGGCACACTTAAGTAACATGTTTTTTTTTCTAACTGTAAAATGATGGCTGTCAAAATGAGTTCATGCCCTTTGCTAACCGTGCAATAAATTTGTTGCTAAGTTGGGGACTGTTCGGCCTAATGTTTACAAAATATATAATTGTAACAGGTCACAGAAAATAAAATAAGCCGAAATCACCAATCAAGAAAATAAAAAAAGATCAATAATGAGTTACGAAAATTAAACATTTATCTCGTCGCTAATGATGTGCCTTAAATTGAAAATTTTTTCGAAGGTTTACATGGATTACCCGCAGAGATGTTCTGCGTAAAAGAAATTTGCTTAAATACGTAAGATAAAGAAAATATTTGTTTTTTGGTTTTGTTTTATTTATTTATTTTTACTTAATAATTTTTTTCTTGAACGAGACATGTATATTAACTATTCTTTCAAATACTAGCTTTTATTGTATTATAAATGTATATATAATATAAAAATGACGCTGAATTCAAATTATGAAGATATACGTATCCGTCAATAAATTAAATGACGGATTTTGGATTGCACTGATTGGACTGATCGCTGACATTACCAAGATAATGACGTATTAATACTTAAAGAATCAGTGAGCGATGCGTCTGCGTTCCAGAATTCGTTAGCAATCGGTTATCAATCTGTCAAATGGTTGCATTTACGGGAGCAAGTACTGTATTTTGTTATTATCGTCATTTCAGTAAACGAAGACAATTTATTTATAAATTCATTTTAAATCTGACTTAAATCGTTATTGGTATAACATATTTAAACAGTTTTCAATCACATTAAAACGCTACTTCTATCTATGATTAGTCATGCATAAATCGTAGTTACATTCGAGGGATGACTACGCATACATTATGTGTGTATCCGTTTTTAAAGAAACTTTTTAAATGGTTCAAGAATACGCTTGTTTAAGCAATTTTTGTCACAAGGTACCTGATAGACATATTACCATGCGGTATGAATCTGGAAAAGCAAGTTTAAGTAACTTACAGCCAAAATGCATGCCTTGCAAGACACAATAGATGTACCGTTATGTTAGTTCTATAGTATTCATTGTTTAATTTAATGCACAACGAAGTGAATGGTTTCGTTTGATTTTGAATATAATAGTCTTAGTTTATATATTTGTAAATCTGACATTATACAAACATATCAACTCACCTTCACAATATGTTCCGGAAATTCCAATCGGACATGCGCAGTTAAAGCTAGAACCAATTATCGTGCAATTGCCATTGTTTTTGCAAGGTGTGGGTTTGCAGGGTGTGACTGCAAAAATAGTATTGAAAATGAATGTAATTTCTTTTCTCGTTATCTGAATGGTAAAGTTTAATTCACGTGTAGAAGTAACCAAAATGAAATTTATCTTTGTTAGAAAATTCCTGTAAATAGAAATAACAGGATTATATTTTACACTCTTACATTTTATTGTAGTAATCAATAAATAAGTACCAACCCATCAATAAGAGATATCAGGAAACAGAAAGATTTCATTTATTGAATGGATGTTTGCTTTACGTCTAGCGAGCAGTATTTCAGATATATTCAGGACGGAACATGTTAGCATACAATAAATAAATTGAGGAACGATGGACCAAAAGGAAACATTATAAATGCCATAGGAAATTAGGTATAGTAAAAGACAAAAATTTAGCCCTTTATAGTGGCTACAACGAGCCTAATCTTGTCGCCATCTACAAAAAGTTTCATTAGCGTGCAAGGAGCGTGACACTTTCCAAACAGGTTACCACTGTGGTACACAGTATTAGTACCTGACAATTCCGAATGAGTGGGCATCCTCTATACGCATTCCTGGAACTTGCTCGGCAGCACTGTGTGTCGAGCACTGCGAACCCTCGGCAGCTCTGTGGGTCGAACACTGTGAACCCTCACAGTATGGTCCCAGAAACACAGAAAGAGGTCAGATCAGTATTTCTTATATTTAAAGAAATGCAAAAAGAAAACTGATAATCACCAAATTAAATTAGTACAAAATGCTAAAATATGTCTAAAATTATGAGCTTAACTTATATTTGCTACATATATATATACCTTCGCACACGGATCCAGAATAGCCAGCCATGCATGCACATTTATAACCAGATCCCGATATTGAGCATGTTCCATTGTTTGTGCAGGGTTGATTGGTACAAGGTGTAACTTGAAACAAAAAATATGTAAAGTCTATTAATGTCTTTAAATAATTTTTAAACATGTACATGTATTTTGGAGCAACGGAACAGCAATCAGTACTCTTCTGTTTTGATTAACGTAAATTAACAATAAACAAGTGTCTAATAATATAACACTTAGCTTTCTGTTTAAAACAAGTACCTACTCGCTTTGTTTTGTATGCTTGTGGCGTAACAATAGAGAAAACGTAATCTTAACAGACAAATTTAAATGGCTTGCCTTATGTACATGTATACGTCTTAAAAACTAAAGGACATAAACATGCAATAGTCACGTACGTACCTGAGGCTTGGAACAGACATCGGAAGACACACTTTATCTAACTTTACCTTTTATTTCGCACACATATTAATTTTCTTCATAAATGCCGGCACAATTTATACAAGAAATTGGATACATTGTACAATGTACAGATTATAATTAATAACCTGACTTGATTCTGTAATGTGTTTATTTAGATGTGTGACTTATCCTTATTTGTATTTATGTAAAGGAATGCACATATAATATTTACCAATATAATACAATAGCACAACATACCTTGACATACATCTCCTGAGTAACCAGCAGGACATTTGCACTTAAAACTTGAGCCCGATAGTTGACATGTTGCGCTGTTTTGACATGGTCCAGAAGTACACGGAGTTACTTAAAATAAACGGTATAATTTATTAACTATAGTCTGTACCATGTAAATTCCGAAGTTACGTCGGCAACAGTAGCAGGCAATATATAGATTAAACTTAGGCATTTTTCATATGTTAGTACATTAGACGTTCAATCAATATGCGTGTTATGAAGTATTTTAGCAGAAAGATACAACCGTTATGATTCTAGAAAAGTGTGTCCTATGGTGAAATATTTAGATTTAAAAACTGTAAGGTAAATTATTATATAATATTATGTTACTTTCACAATTTGATCCGTTGTATCCACTGGGACATGTGCATTCATACGTTGCTCCAACTATTGTACATGTGCCGCTATATAAACATGGTATCCTTGTGCAAGGAGTCACTGAAAATAACAAAGTATTATTTTACCCAGTATATACTTAAAAATTTGGCATTGTTACAAATAATTCGTTTCTATTACCAAATGACTAAATTCCAATGCTGTTGATATAAATTCCTTCGTTACCCGCGACTTTGTATTCGCGTGCTTTGACGTACGTTTGATTTCTTTATTGTATTCGTATCTTGCGTTTCAAATTATGTTCCGGCATTTAGGTTATACAAGCGAAACACGAAATTGGCAATGCACCAGGACATGCAGTTACACGCTATATTGACACTGTCTAAGATTTAAGTGTTTGCTGGTGATGTCTGAAGTTTCTTTAGAGTTTCGTAGTACTTTTGTTTCCATTATAATAATGTTTTAGACCCCTAATTAAACAAAAATCATTCATACACATTACAAAATAAACTGAGAAATTATCTTCAATGCTAGTTACATAACTTTTCAGAAATAACGTGTATCCTGCCAAATCAGTTGGTGCACATCTCTTTCACTTTCGTTGTTTGTTTATTATGCATATTAATATTCAAGTCAAAAGCAGTTTTGGTATAAACTATAGGCACTTTTATTTAGTCAGTTAGTTAATTGAAACAAATATTTTTATCCGCGTTGTATTACATATTACATTAATATGAATTTTGCCTTACCGCTGTTTTCAAATAACTGCATGTGTTCAAACATATTGGATATTGTATAAAAACTTGAATGTTACGTGTAATACGTACCTTCACAATACGTTCCTTGGTATCCTGGTTGGCATTTACATGTATATGATGGACCATTCAATAAGCAGGTTGAATTGTTTGTACAGTATGAATTCGTACACGGAGTGACTAAAAACAAATAATGTAGTTCAAAATAAATCATTATTTGCAAAATATTGGATAAATGCATCTGCTTATTGTTTCAATACATTTTATTTGGCATCGCTATAGCCGTGTTCACACTTTGGTACTTACACACTAAGAAATAGTTAACTCATTGATATAATTATAGTTTAAATTGTATTCTTAATTGTTCTGGGAAAAATTGTAATCTATAAAATCTTCTCCCAGCGTGCAAATAGCACTAGAAAGATTAACATCTTTTTTTAAATTTTGGATATCAAAATAATAATTATGTTACCATCATCAGTAGTATTAAATAATCGGAAAGTATTGCAATCGAAGACAGTATTATTAAATTATCGAAGATGTTCCACGTGTATTACGTCAGAAAGGTAAGAAATCAAACAGCTAAATGTAAAATCTGAAGTTATGTTAACGTTTGTGTTGCATCTGTTTTTTTTCATAAAATAGCACAAGACTAATCAAGTCCATTAGACCAATTCAAATGAATAACGGTTATATTTTTATTCTATGTTAAATTACTAAACTAATCTCTTGTCTAATATCTCTATCACCTTTGCATGCAGCCTTGATATGCATTAACATGCTCAGAAAAGGACTTATTTTAGCTTAAGGTCGTGAAACATTTTTATTTTAACTTTAAAATGCATTTTGTAAAAAACTCAAAGAGTTTTGGGGACGTTTCTTAAATTCTTTTTGTTTGTAACGTACTTCTTGTGAACAGAAAAATCGGCTAAGTTTTATGAATATATGTATTCTAAATAGTTGACCTTTTACATTTGCATATTATGTGAATTGTGCAAATAACTGCATTTGTTCAGGCAAGTTTAATACTATATAAAGCGTTGAATGATTCGTATTATACGTATCTTCACAACATTTTCCTTACTCTCCCGGCTGGCATTTACATGAATATGATGGACCGTTTACTAAGCTGGCGAAATTGTTTATACAATAGAAATTCAATAAGTCATTTGATATCTGGCTATCTTACATTCACAATCGTCTCCTGAATGTTCAGCAACTATACTGGGGCATACGTTATCTGAATCTCATACTATCTTACCTTGACATATATCACCAGAATATCCCACTGCGCAGATGCATCTGAATCCACCTACAGAATTGCGACAGACACCTCCGTACAGGCAATGATTTATTTGGCATGCATCGTCTTGAAAACAAACATTGCTATTCAATAATTACGACTAAACAATCAGTAATAATATATTTTTAGTATTTTAAATAATACCCAGCAATTTTTCGAAATTGACATTTTTAGATATTACCAAAATTAATATAACCAATGATCATGATTAAGAGTCCACATTACCTACATTCAGTTTTTATAATTGTGCAACAGTCAGAAGAAAACGCCGTTATGTCAGCAGCTTTACTTCTAAAATTGTGGGATATGATTTTGTTGTTTTAGCGGTATCATTTCTTCATTTAAATTAGTCAAAGGACACCATTAGCCTTAGGTTAGACAAAAATAGGTTGAATAAGTAAATTAATTATTGTAAATAATTCAAACACTGGAGCAATATAACTGAACGTATTTATCACTATGATGTTAATACAATTAAAGATATTTGTCATTGAAATTTCAAATATTTGATAACACGCGTATACATAACTACCATATCAAAACATGTATGTTGAAACACGCGTTTAATTTAAGATAACTACGGAAATTTGCAAATGACTTATTTGTGGCTTTGTATGTTATCGAAAAACAAAACATAAACATAATGACATTGTCCTTTTCTCTCATAAATGCCACAGAATGGAATGTTATTTTGCAAGAAAACTGCTTTATATCATAAGTATGAACATATAAATATATCAATACATGAAAATATTAGTGATGTCCGATATCTCCCATTGATAACCGATATAATGTAAGGTAAATAGCCTAACAGCTAACGGCGTTGAAAAAAAAATCTTTCTAGCTGGTTTATAGCTTTAGTTTTGTACACATATTGACTGTAGAAAAATTCAATTCTACTTTTTTATTTATTTATATATACATTAACGACAATGCTAATAGATATGTTTACTTTTTAAAATTACAAATATTGTAATTTTATTATAACCTTTCGTGAATTTTCATAATTGAATTTTTAAAACAATATTCAATTTAGTTTTTACAGTGTTAAGTGACACTGAAAACATTTGCGTATTGACCGTTATCAGGTGAATTATATAAATTTTAATCACTAGTTCATAGGAACTGAAGATTTAAATGCTTGTACCATCGAATAAAAATGCAATCCGCTTGTTTGGTAGAGATTGAATACAAGTCATACTTTTTAATCCAATGATGAATTTGTGTTAACCTGAGTTAAAGTACATTTAATTGCGGAATAATTTGATTACTAACGAACACAATGTCATGCACGTGCCTTGTCAGAAGAAGAAAACAACTATATTCATTCAACGATGTTCATTTAAACCAACACACTTATAAATCTTTAGTAAAACAAAACCTAATGATTTTGGGTCAATCGAAACCATGACGCAATGAAAAGCTGTTTGACAGTTAATTCACAGTAAGAAAAATATAATATTACAATTAAAATAAAGAAAAAAGGAAAACAGTTTTGTCATGCCACTTAAACTAAATAAGGTTGTTCTGTTAAAACAAGATTGGCGTCCACGATTAAGCAATTAGTGTAGGTCAAAACACTGATGTGATATAGTTCAAGTCGAAAAACGGATGTGTGTTATAAAGCTAATAACTAAAAAAAATAATAAGCACATATCTAATAAGCACATATCTAACAGGTGTGCACATTTACAGGTTTTAGTTCTACATACCGAATGGTAGACATACGTAGTTATTAAACATAGCCAGTACGCACATTTCTCTGTTTTTGCATGGGTTAGGCCAGCATTGATTCGAATCCTAAGTACAAAAAATAATTCATAACATACAACATAAAAATGCAGTTTGTAAATATTTCTCTTAAATTACTAACTTGTTGCAGTTGAAAAGACTTAGTACGAATGCAAATTTAAAACAACATAAACTGCTATTGTAGATTACAAATAATACATTACAAAACAATGCAATAAAACACGAACAATATCACCATAGGTTCTGTACTAAAGATTAATTGCACGACTTTTTGCTTATCATTGGTTGTCTACCGAAACCATTGTAATGTATCGCCAAAATAAAAAGTATGAAATTTTAACGAAATACCACTCAAACACTTTCCAGTTTTAACAAAATATGGCATATTTAAATCATAAGTAAACATCTAATTAAGTAATATGAAGCAATTGTATTTGAAACAACCTTGCCAATGTAGTGTAAGTAATAATTAAACTTCTTGTAAAATAATGAAGCTTTCAAACAATATACGTTTTACTCAAATATTTATTAATACTGTAATAAACTACACTCTTAAGGATAGATATTTGCGACGAAGTGTTACAAAATACTTTTGTTTCAGCATAATATTTGTGACATATTTTGAGCTTCAATCTATTGATTGTAATTGTGTTTTCTACAGACAGAAACAACCATACTAAGGTGCACTAGTCTATGCACGCTATAAACTTCGAATCATCTGACAGACGTTAATGTTTAGACAATATAGTGGTGTAGTAGTGTGCTCGGCAGAGCGGATTTGTATATATAAACAAAGTGCAAAACAATTATAAAAAACAATTCATAGCTATTGCTCTATATGACATCAAGTACTGCTATATTGACACTTTCCGATTTAATTAATTGGACTTTTTTCGTCTGAACACCAATAATGATTCTTTACCAAACGAAGTAAATCTAAAATAGACTTGATAACACAATATTTACAGAAACTTGGTCGAAGCCTCTGCTGGTAGACTGTTAGTCGCCGCCAGCATCACCTAGCCAATTATCACACTTTAACGCTGACTCCTTCTATGATACAGTCATTTCCTAAATTTTCTGCACCAAAAATGATTTATATTGTAAGGTTTTTATATTTCCAAGATGTACGCATTAGCCAAATGTGCAATAACGTTTTAGATTTTTTATGATAAATGCTGTAAAAGCTTAATGATAAAATCGTTTTATTTATTTTGATTAGACATATGCGTTGGGATTGAGCGCCACTGTTGAGGTTGAGTCTTGATAAGACACAACTCCAGTCAAGCGCAGTAAACATAAAAACTTTGGTGTAACCTTGATGACTTGTAACGGCTAGGTGAGGACCTCTCTTTCGGTGGATTTCAGCTCATAATACGCAAGATCTAGTCACGTAACATTGTGGGTGAGGTAATGTAAGGAGTGTGCCAAAAAAAAAAAATCACTTATGTAAATTTCAAATTCGAAAAGGCTAATGGCTACTGAAAAGCTTAATATTCTCTGTGCCTTTTAAATAATCTATTCTTTTCTCGTGGCTTTCAAAATATTGTTTACGTTCTCACATCGCTTATCTAGTACTGCATATAACTGAAATAAAACTTGGTGGACGTTTAGGAAGGATTCCAATAAACTGTCATATTTAAATATAGAAAAAACTTTGCTTTTTCTTATTTAGTTTATTAGACTATATATATACATTAACTGTATAACACGATTAATAGGAATGGAGTAACATTTCAGCATTATTGTTTTGTTATCATTGCGTCCAGATTTTATTGGGAGAGGAGGCCAGAATACCCGTGAAAGCTCATGATATTTGGCAGGAAAACGGGCAATCATTGTCATTTAATGCTAAAGTCGAGCACAATCTGTCAAAACTCGAAAACTTGCTTTTGAAATGTCCGTGATCAATATGAAATCACTAATTACTTTCGCAAATGAAAACTATTCATGTAAAGTCAAAATTGCAAAATACCGACGCCTTTCATGTAAACAGAACGTCACAACTTTGATAACTTTGATAAACATGTATTTAGAAAGGCTACAAAATAACTTAAGCCCTAATAATGTAAATAAACACTAACGATTTTGTACCGTGTAATATGCGTACATGTGAGTGATGAGTATAGAAATAACCAAATAAAGGTGGAAATTTACAGTTAACATTAAAACGAATGAGCAATTAATTGTTAAGTTTTATTTATTATGTGCGAATTGGATATTGGGCAGAAATCTGAAATTTAATACAATGCATGTTAAAAACAAAACAAATGCTTTAGAAAAAATAATGTGCGACGTATAGCAGCCACACGAATTAGCATAAACAAACACATAAAAGCTATGAATTGTGAGATAAATTCTAAAATACTCTGGTCAGGGTTAAATCACCATACGTCATAAGTCCTAAAAATCTTATTATGAATTAACGATTTATGATACAATATTTTTTTAGATTTTTTTTCAATATATACTCTTAAATTCCATAAAATTTCAAATATTTTCAAAAGACATACAATGGTACAGCATTGACTAATTTTATCATACGTGTTAAGAATATTTGAACGCTGTCAAAACCTTCAGTGACATTCTGGTAAAAAACTGACTTGCTGGAACATGACACCTAAGATTTCTTTAAATAATAAAATTTCAGATATTTAGAATTATCAGCATATACCATATGCTTACCATTTCCCAGTTTTTAGCTTCGGAGTACGAAAAGTATGGTGAGGTCTTCAACTGGTCCCCAGGATTTGAAACCGTCAATAATTCGCAGATCCAGTCAGACTTTTGAAAGTTGACACCATTACATTCGGACTGCATTAAACATTCTCTGATACAAATCTTCGGACCTACCCCATTAACTGCTCGTATTACATATGAATCCATGTATTTATTTTGAGTGTAGACACCACCAGTGAGGTTGAGAACAGGGTTGCAGGAATCGCAACAGCAGTCTTTCATGCAGAGTATATATAAAGCTACTCCGATAAGATATTTCTGGAACATGATATTTCATCAATTCCAACTACTTCTGACTTGATGTCTATTATATAACAATATTTTTTAAATTAGCTAAAAGATGATTGGTTATTTAAAATAAAATGAGATATTCCCATTAAGCTTCAAATTGTGTGGACAACTTATTTGTCAACGGTTTTACTATGTTGATGTATATCCATATATTTAATTTTGATTATGCTTATAACATAATGTGATCATGTTAAAGCACCTGGCTGGTTAAAAGCCTTAATTGACGTTATAAATTATTATTGATTCGGAGCAATAAATTAAAATCGCTACATGACATAATCCCATAAATAATATTGTTACTTCCCATGATAACTAACTTTAATCCTCTCCTTGTTTTTGCCTTGTTGTAGTTACGTGGGGGTTGGGGAGGTGGGTGGTTACCGTAATATATTTGGGGAACTACAAGCTTATTTTTTATCATCTATAATATATAAAAAGATTCCCTTTCATTCCAAGATATGTAATTAAATAGTCCAAATTTTCTAGTTATATCTAATTAACTTCTCATCTAAACCTTAGGAGGTAAACCACACTGATTTAACAAATTGAAAAATGCCGTTTTAACATTTTGGTAGTGAATGGCCTTTTGTGTCAAAAATATATCAATAGATTGCGTTTTACATCTATGTTTTAAATGTGGTTTAAATGCAAACAGTATTAGAGTGTAAGAAGTTGGATAATAATAGTTTGCTGTCGTTTCAGATAGCGAAAATATAAATAAATTTAGTTTATTGTGAACCTTTCATTTATCGCTTCAGTTTGTCAGAAGCCCTGTTGTGTAAAGTATTTTATTCTTAAACATGCATAAAGCAAACGACGCATGCATTTGGTTACTTATTAAATATATTTTTTTTTTATTTTTGCATTAGTTTTTAGTATTTGCAAAATACGTTGCAATCCCGAAACTGTCTGCAGTTTTTTTATTTTGAGGTTTGTAACATGAAAAGTTAAAATAAATAATTGTTCGTCTTGTCTTCAAACTCAGCATCTAGAAATATCATATTGATTTAAGAATAAATTAAATGTTATAGCGGGAAAATGTTCGTTACTTCATAAATAAATATAGCTCATTTACTTTGGTTTCAAATTAAATTGCGAAAAAATATTTCTATGAATTCACTATGTGAAACCTATGAACTTAACACAAGCAAAAGAATGTAGCATTGACACTCACGTATACATTACATTGCATGTTCTTAGTCGCTTTCACATGTCTTCAAGTCTGCTGGAGTATATGACTTAGCTCTGGAGTACTCTTATCATAGTTCAAATAGCTTAGTCTATACTCGTTTGACTTATTGGTGGACATTTTACTCAACACCTTAATCCAATGGAATCAATATCCATTAACAACAGTCACAAGGTACTGACTCAGACGTGGTCAGAGCAAACTGCTTACATTATTCTGACATTTAAGTTATAACAATGTATTAGTGTTTTACAGCTATGGCGGCCATGTGTCGTGTACGCTTCGGACAATAAATTAAGCCAGTACACTCTAATTTTGGCGATTCAAATATCTTGAGCGATGTATCGCTTAAACGGAAAGCTATTTAATTGAAACAGTTGTATATTATTATTATGAAATCATTTGTTTTATAGAGAAATATATACAATAAAATATTTTAACAGTACACTTCGTTTTGGATTTATTGTACACATTGCTGAATGACGGGAAATAGCCGAATTCGAATGTGGACGAATTGCGAGTGTGAATGCATATATAAACGATACTTTAAAACTACCTTCTTTTTCTCGGTTACAACAAATCAACGAAATGAACAAGATGCACGGATTTGTCGCCAACTCCATGTCTCAGCACAGCTCCATCAATTTTCACTGATAAATCCATCGAACAATCGACAACTATTGTTTTTCCTGTTCGTATTTAAGAAAGAACGTCTAGCTAGGTTTACGTTGCGTTTGAACAGATATGACGTCACATATGACGTTAATATAAAACGCGGGTACAATAAGGAACATTAGTATACGGAATATTTTGTTTTCATTTTCGTCTTCAGCTCGTTGTGTATATTACTTCGCGTCACACATTTATAATGAAATTTTATTTTGGGAAAGAGAGATATAAATAAAAACAATTTTGGAAGAATTATAAGGATTTAACGCTTATTTTCGGTAATTCATCGATGTATGAACGAGGTCCACTCACTCACAGACATCATAACGGCCTTCGGCCGTTTATTTTTTAATTTCATGTTATATCATATTTACATGCAGATCATTTTTGTCAAAAGTTAAGAAAAATACGTGTCCCTATATGTCAACAAAAACGCTTTTAAGTTTTGGTACATACGTTACTACGTTACTCTTTGCTTCAAAATATTACGCAATGTTTTTTAGATGTCCTGAAGGTATGATTATCCCGTCTGTATTATTTAAAAAGGAATGTATGCCGTATACCCTCGATTTGTGTATTATCCTTATACACTATTAACAAATTAACAGTTTTATAGACAATACACACTACATTCCAGTGTTAAAATAACTTATGCAAGCAGTTACTTGTAGAGTTTCATCCATCGGTTGATCTTTAATTGGCAATAAAACATCATGCACATGGTATTCATCTGAGCAACGTATTAGCCGATAATTACGTTTAACACTATGTACATGGTATTCATCTGAGTAACGGGTTTGTCGATAATTACGGTTAGCAACATGTACATGGTATTCATCTGAGTGACGTCTTTGTCGATAATTACGTTTAGCACCATGTACATGGTATTCATCTGAGTAACGTATTTGTCGATAA
This sequence comes from Limnoperna fortunei, assembly GCA_944474755.1. Lineage (NCBI taxonomy): Eukaryota > Metazoa > Mollusca > Bivalvia > Mytilida > Modiolidae > Limnoperna > Limnoperna fortunei. The sequence goes on from OX104124.1 coordinate 58,212,166, forward strand.
AGTTTAGCAACTTTAATCATGGATAAATCTGCTTATATAAATGCAGAAACTCTTTGATCTTTAGTAAACAAGTTCTTATAAAATTGAACATGACTATTAGGAAAAAATAAACGATTGAGAATATAAAATAAGGAAAATGATACATACGCTACCCTTTCATATGTAGTCTTAATAACCTTATTATTGTAGAATTGGTCAGGATAATAGCTAATATATTGTAAATGTGTATTAAGTGAACTAATATGGTACTGAAAAACTTCTAATAATACTACTGTCGTAAAACTGTATTTAACACGAACATAAAAGTAGACATTTCTCAGCATGTTACTACGTTTGACAAAATTCTGTACATCAAACAATATATTTTTTTTTTTCAGATCAACATTTGTAAACAATTGCTTGTATTTGAGTAAGTGTATGGGACCTAAGTAAAATTCTATTAAGCGAGAAAATTTGATAACTGATTACAACATTCAAACACAGAAAGTTAAGTATCGTAGATATATATATACCTTTATTTCCCTTGTACAGATTCATAAATACAAATTATATACATTAAATCAAAAACAAAAAATTTCAAGGCAATACAAATGAGACATACATAAGATATACAACGTATGGCAAAAACAAATAATAATAAAAGCAAGATAAAGATAAAATAGAAAGCGGGTAGGGTTAAAACAAATAATATAGAGAATTGGAAAGAAATCAAGCACTATATAATAATCATTTTGGATAATAAAAGTCATCGTTACGTGATCAGTTTGTAAATATGTATGAGTATACTTAATAAAATGTAGAGGAAACAAGAAGCGACAACGTCAATGAAAATTCCTATATTTTAGTATTTATAAATACAAATCATTAGTCTCGCAAATATGATTTTGTGGAATTTACTGGTCACGGAGTAGTTTTTATCGGCAAGTAATTCTCGCCACCAGATCTTTTAACTTTTTTCTGAAAAATTACCAAAAGTGATAAACGCAATGTGTTTTGGATGGACGATATTAAGACCTATCAAATGAAGCCATTGCCATCCATTTAATGCAAAAATAACGACACAGATCTACTAATATACATGTTGTTTCGGGTCATATAAAAACAGGCCAGTTATCATAATCTTTATTTCTTATCGATGAAATAGGCAAAAGTGCACATTATATAAGAGAAAGGGTAATTACTAAATTCAGTAATAAAAAATTGCCCGTATCCCTGTTCACATTGATTGATTAATTAACATAACTATATGAGTGTTTTACAGCCTTTCAACTCATGTAGATCTTTTCTCTTGAAATATTCGAAACGTGTCCTTTCCAAGTTTTCATTTCTCTACTTTCCGATTGGTCCTAACTATAGTCCGAGCTGTCACATTCGAGTGTCCGCGGTCCGATTGATATGCGTAGATTAGCAGGAATCATTTACCATAAGAAAAATAGCAATGAAACCGACCAAACAACAAGAACAGAAAGTCAATGGACAATATCCGTATATAGACGCACATATCCAACGCAAAACAAAATCCAAGAACACAAAAACAGAAAGTGAATATCCTGTACCAAAGAAAACCATGTTTGCACTCAGGTGATCCAGACGAGTGCCTTCCCCTAATTAGACACTTTTTGAGTTGCTCATTGTCATGTCTAGGAAAAAGTCAAATCTAGGAATAGGAAAGACTGCCTATGACTCAGCAAAAATGTCCGATCGTTTTTTCTATTAAAATTCAATATATGCAAGGTATGATTCTCTAAAGTGGGTCATATTACATTTTTTACGTTCAGCTAATGTAGAATTTTAATTTTAATAAGATTTTATTGTTTGCAGAAATTCAATCAGCATGATTATCATTAAAATTTATAAGGTGCAGGTAAAATAAAACCAACGCCAGGTGAACCATATTTTAAATATGTATGGTAACAGTCTAGGAATTATTCCCATACAAATATGTCATATGACATTGTATGCTTCTGGTATAACAGTTCACGCCATAAACTGCCATGTACTTAGCGGGAGAATAATACAAGGTATACAAATTTACTTTAGCTTAAATGAAAGTTAAAAGAAAATAAATGCGCGCAAAAATGAAAGAGGAAAATGCTTCACATTAAAACTATATACCATTATTTAATAGTGTCGCCGCAGAAATTACAAAAGAGACGGTTAAATGGTCATCTTTGCACAACAAATTGAAAGGAACCCAATTTTAAGGATCAAGATGAAATTGGAAAGATCTTACAAAACACAATTACTACATTGAAAACAATTTAGTTATGAATACTTTATTAAAGTGAAATATACAGGAAGTTTGCAATTTTAGTTGCATTGATCTAATATTGACATGTAATATATTTTAATGTTTTACTTAAAAATGAATGATCTCATTCTACGTATGATCAATATACAAATAATAGGAAGGTGTTGACATTTAATTTAACTCTTGGTTATAGTGCGTTGCTAGCATAAGCGTATAATTAATATGAATTATCATATACTTAAAGCTAGATAATAGGAATTTTGCATATTGCATATGACCGGAAATGACCAACCCGTATTTGAACACCGCGGTCTGATAACCCCGCAAAAGTAGCATCTCTTGCTAAAATTCGAGTACTAGGTCTCCTCTTGCACGTTTACTTAATGTACGTATGCATCAAAGTCGACCATGGCCGAGCCTGAACAGTTTTTAGACGTATGAGACAGAAAAATTCGATGAAAATCTTGAATTCATTATTTGTTGCAAAATAATAAAAACGTTATTTGTATTCATTTAAGTTATTATCCTCATTGTCGAAAGCATTTGATTAAAAGATTAATATATAGGCTAATGTATATCGGGGTATCATCCATTTACCCATATGATATGGGGGTCTCAGGATGATACCCAGGACTATATAGATTAGCCCATATATTAGTATATAAGTACCGTCCGACCAAGGGCAATAAGTTGTCGGTGCAGGACGTAAAAAACTCCCCAAGTCAGTCAGTCAATATATAAGTATTAATACACAACATAACATCAATTATTTGTTTAGACAACAAATTAGCGTCAGAAACCGCTTTCAATTTAAACCAAATTGTTTGATCGACAATTTGCGTCATATTTTTGAGAATACTGAGTCAATACGTATCCAAACATTTCACTTAAAAATAAATGTCATCCGCCAGCTTATTGATAAATGTATTATGGTAAGCACAAATTTACATGTATAATACGAGACATGAGTAGAAAGCTACTGCAAAGAACACTTTAATCAATTCTTCTCCAAATTATATTAGAATATGCCTTGATAAAATTGTGTTAGACTGTAGACTCGTTTTAAGTAAAGTCTGCGACTGTGGAGAAGGCCGCTAAATGAGAACCACTTCCTACGGAATCTCTTCACATTTCCTTTTAAACTGTACACAATATGCTATTATTAGGGAAGACCTATTTTTTTACAATGCCATGTCCAGTTCGAATCGATTACAATATTTTACCTTTCGGGTCAAATTCACTAAATAAGGTCCAGAACAAAGAAATCTTCTAGTTAAGAAGTTTTTTGTTTAAAGCAAACGATGTGTGGCTTGTGTAGATAAATAACATAAAAATCTCATGTCACAAGCATGCGAATATTTGTAATGCGCTTTTACATTGTGTGTTATACGTGTATATTCATTTATAAAATGGATTAATATTGTAACGGTAGAGCATGAAATAATGACATTGTCACTACCGGGGATGGAACCCGTGATCTCAGTATTGCCAGCCAGACCTAGTGTAGAAGATTATGCAACGATACAAATGACGGTGTTTCTTGTCAAATCTAGACAGAGACTGACCAACGAATGGCCTTAGTCATTGAATATCAATATAAATAAATAACGTAAACAAGTCATTACACATTGATCTAAAACTTACTTTCTGAATCTAACTGAACTCAAAACACCTACACATATTAACAACCATTCCCCACCCAAACGTACATTTAAATTTAATTTTAACTAGAGGTAAGCTTTACAACAACGATTCCCTCAATAAAAAATCGTGTATGCTTAGCAATTATTTTTTGTGACGTCAACGTATGATGTTAAACTATTGTCAAGTTGTATTACCTATATAAAAAGCTATTCACTGTTAGAAGTTTATAAACAGGAAGAACGAAAGTAAAAGACATTCCAATACGCATCTAGATTTATCTTTAAGTGGTTTGTTGACGTCATATCGACAAAGTCATACAAATAGGAGCATACAACATCAGACAATATTGACTGTTATGATGTATAAACTAAATTTGTGTTACCATTATTTTAGAATGATAAAAGATTTGGGTTTTTGTTGTTTGTGGTATAACGCCAATATCAGTAATTTTTCAGCTTTATATCATGGCGTCCGGATTTATTGGGGGACGAAGCCGGAGTACCAAGTGTACACCACCGATCTTTGGCAGGAAAATGGGCAATCCTTGTCAATTAAGTTTGGAGTAGAACACAAACTGTCCGCACTTGTTACAATTGTTAACACGTCACGTGATCAGTACTACCTAACTGATACTTAATTTAATCACTTGACCAACGACACCCTAATGTTAACAGGCCACGTGATCAGTACTACATAACTGATACTTTAATCAATTGGCCACCCAGGCCAGGATGTTAACAGGCACGGGTCAGTACTGCATAACTGAAACTTTAATCCCTGATCCACCGAGTCCCCGGTTTTACCAGGCCACGTGATCATTACTACATAACTGATATTTTAATCACTTGGCCACAAACCCCGATGTAAACAGGACACGCGATTAGTTACTACATAATTTATACTTTGATCACTCGGGCACCGAGGCCTTGGTGTTAACAGGCCACGTGATCAGTACTAAATAACTGATACTTTAATCACTCGGCCACCGAGGCCACGATGTTGACAGGCCACGTACATAACTGATACTTTAATCACTTGGAGACCCGGATGTTAACAGGCCACGTGATCAGTACTACATACATGTAACTGATACTTTAATCACTTGGAGACCCGGATGTTAACAGGCCACGTGAGCAGTAATGCATAATTTATACTTTGATCGCCACCGAGGACCCGATAGTAACAGGCCACGTGATCAATAATACATAATTTATACTTTGATCACTCGGCCACCGAGGCCACGATGTTAACAGGCCACGTGATCAGGACTACATAACTGATACTTTAATTACTCGGCCACCGAGGCCCTGATGTTAACAGGCCACGTGATCAGTGCTACATAACTGATACTTTAATTACTCGGCCACCGAGGCCCCGATGTTAACAGGCCACGTGATCAGTTCTCAATAACAGATAGTTTAATCACTCGGCCACCGAGACCTCGATGTGGTAAAAATATTTTGTTAACTTACGTCTTAGCAATAAAAAACAGCTTGATATTAAGTAAGCACTTCTCGATTTGTAATTAAAATAAAAAAGAATCGATTTAAAATTTGAAAATTAGTAAATGAAGTTGATTTGCAAGCGGATACATGTATGTGAATTCGTTCAACTTTACAGAAATCAACAAGAAATCAAATATTTTATATAGTAGCAGCATGCACACGTGTCTTTATGAATTCGACAAAGCTTGTACTTTTATCAAATTATTATTATTTTTTTTTTACATTTACTTCACGTTTAACACATCTTTATTCCTGAATAAACAATACAACATAAATTAACCAATCAAATTCGTGTGACGAAATGGAATTTATAGTAATGGTGGCGAAAAGCTGTAATTGAAACTGTTGGAAACCGAACTAATAAATGGATAAATTTTTAACATCTTCTATTGTCAGACACTATTGCAGTAATATTCTGTAATGTCATAGACAGTTTTGCACGATAATACAAAAGGTGTACACACGTGACTGTCACATGAACGTTTAATCAATAGTTTGTCGATTGTTTTAAACGCAAGCTATCAAGAAATGGTAAATATTTAATTTGGGGCTGTTGGAAATAAATTAAAACGGATGATTATTGTTCGAACAATTTGCTAATTATCAATCAATCTCTGAACAGCTTACATGTAGTTAAAGAGATATTTTACCAATTTAATGCTCAAAATTAACTTCATGGAACAAATATAATTTAAGTTTTCTAATACGTTATGAACATGAAACAAAGGATTCCGTTGTTGGATTCAGAACATGCTAATATCGTTATAATAATCGGGTGCAATCACTCAACAAAACGAACAATACTGTAGAATTTTTCAAAACAATCTAATCGCTTAGGATACATGGCAGTTTTTAGTTTCATTTCTTGCTATCCGCGTGCATTTAGTATTTGGTGCGATATCGTGTGGAGGCCATGATGTTACTTTGTATTATATATATAATGATAATGATAATAAAGCCCGAGAACACAATGATAATACAGCCCGAGAACACAATGATAATACAGCCCAGGAACATAATGATAATAAGGCCCGAGAAGATAATGATAATACAGCCCGAGAACATAATGATAATACAGCCAGAGAACGTAATGATAATACAGCCCGAGAACATAATGATAATACAGCCCGAGAACACAATGATAATACAGCTGGAGAACACAATGATAATACAGCCCAGGAACATAATGATAATAAGGCCCGAGAAAACAATGATAATACAGCCCGAGAACATAATGATAATACAGCCCGAGAACACAATGATAATACAGCTGGAGAACACAATGATAATACAGCCCAGGAACATAATGATAATAAGGCCCGAGAACACAATGATAATACAGCCCGAGAACATAATGATAATACAGCCCGAGAACATAATGATAATACAGCCCAAGAACACAATGATAATACAGCCCGACAACACACTGATAATAAAGCCCGAGAACACAATGATAATACAGCCCGAGAACACAATGATAATACAGCCCGAGAACACAATGATAATACAGCCCGAGAACACAATGATAAAACAGTCCGAGAACACAATGATAATACATTCCGAGAACACAATGATAATAAAGCCCGAGAACACAATGATAATAAAGCACGAGAACACAATGATAATACAGCCCGAGAACACAATGATACTATAGCCCGAGAACGTAATGATAATACAGCCCGAGAACACAATGATAATAACGCCCGCGAACACAATGAAAAATACAGCCCGAGAACACAATGATATTATAGCCCGAGAACGTAATGATAATACAGCCGGAGAACACAATGATAATACAGCCCGAGAACACAATGATAATACAGCCCGAGAACACAATGATAATACAGCCCGAGAACACAATGATAATACAGCCCAGGAACATAATGATAATAAGGCCCGAGATAACAATGATAATACAGCCCGAGAACGTAATATTAATACATCCCGAGAATATAATTATAATACACCCCGAGAATACAATGATAACACAGCCCGAGAACACAATGATAATACAGCCCGAGAACGTAATATTAATACAGCCCGAGAACACAATGATAATACAGCCCGAGAACATAATGATAATACAGCCCGAGAACACAATGATAATATAGCCCGAGAACACAATGATAATACAGCCAAAGAACACAATGATAATACAGCCCGAGAACACAATGATAATATAGCCCGAGAACACAATGATAATACAGCATGAGAACATAATGATAATACAGCCCGAGAACACAATGATAATACAGCTGGAGAACACAATGATAATACATCCCATGAACATAATGATAATAAGGCCCGAGAACATAATGATAATACAGCCCGAGAACATAATGATAATACAGCTGGAGAACACAATGATAATACAGCCCAGGAACATAATGATAATAAGGCCCGAGAACATAATGATAATACAGCCCGAGAACATAATGATAATACAGCTGGAGAACACAATGATAATACAGCCCGAGAACATAATGATAATACAGCTGGAGAACACAATGATAATACAGCCCGAGAACACAATGATAATACAGCCCGAGAACACAATGATAATACAGCCCAAGAACATAATGATAATACAGCCCGAGAACACAATGATAATACAGCCTGAGAACATAATGATAATACAGCCCGAGAACACAATGATAATACAGCTGGAGAACACAATGATAATACGGCCAGGAACATAATGATAATAAGGCCCGAGAACATAATGATAATACAGCTAGAGAACATAATGATAATACAGCCCGAGAACATAATGATAATACAGCCCGAGAACAGAATGATAATACAGCCCGAGAACACAATGATAATAAAGCCCGAGAACACAATGATAATACAGCCCTAGAACACAATGATAATACAGCCCAGGAACATAATGATAATAAGGCCCGAGAAGATAATGATAATACAGCCCGAGAACATAATGATAATACAGCCAGAGAACGTAATGATAATACAGCCCGAGAACATAATGATAATACAGCCCGAGAACACAATGATAATACAGCTGGAGAACACAATGATAATACAGCCCAGGAACATAATGATAATAAGGCCCGAGAAAACAATGATAATACAGCCCGAGAACATAATGATAATACAGCCCGAGAACACAATGATAATACAGCTGGAGAACACAATGATAATACAGCCCAGGAACATAATGATAATAAGGCCCGAGAACACAATGATAATACAGCCCGAGAACATAATGATAATACAGCCCGAGAACATAATGATAATACAGCCCAAGAACACAATGATAATAAAGCCCGACAACACACTGATAATAAAGCCCGAGAACACAATGATAATACAGCCCGAGAACACAATGATAATACAGCCCGAGAACACAATGATAATACAGCCCGAGAACACAATGATAAAACAGTCCGAGAACACAATGATAATACATTCCGAGAACACAATGATAATAAAGCCCGAGAACACAATGATAATAAAGCACGAGAACACAATGATAATACAGCCCGAGAACACAATGATACTATAGCCCGAGAACGTAATGATAATACAGCCCGAGAACACAATGATAATAACGCCCGCGAACACAATGAAAAATACAGCCCGAGAACACAATGATATTATAGCCCGAGAACGTAATGATAATACAGCCGGAGAACACAATGATAATACAGCCCGAGAACACAATGATAATACAGCCCGAGAACACAATGATAATACAGCCCGAGAACACAATGATAATACAGCCCAGGAACATAATGATAATAAGGCCCGAGATAACAATGATAATACAGCCCGAGAACGTAATATTAATGCATCCCGAGAATATAATTATAATACACCCCGAGAATACAATGATAACACAGCCCGAGAACACAATGATAATACAGCCCGAGAACGTAATATTAATACAGCCCGAGAACACAATGATAATACAGCCCGAGAACATAATGATAATACAGCCCGAGAACACCATGATAATATAGCCCGAGAACACAATGATAATACAGTCAAAGAACACAATGATAATACAGCCCGAGAACACAATGATAATATAGCCCGAGAACACAATGATAATACAGCATGAGAACATAATGATAATACAGCCCGAGAACACAATGATAATACAGCTGGAGAACACAATGATAATACAGCCCAGGAACATAATGATAATAAGGCCCGAGAACATAATGATAATACAGCCCGAGAACATAATGATAATACAGCTGGAGAACACAATGATAATACAGCCCAGGAACATAATGATAATAAGGCCCGAGAACATAATAATAATACAGCCCGAGAACAAAATGATAATACAGCTGGAGAACACAATGATAATACAGCCCGAGAACATAATGATAATACAGCTGGAGAACACAATGATAATACAGCCCGAGAACACAATGATAATACAGCCCGAGAACACAATGATAATACAGCCCAAGAACATAATGATAATACAGCCCGAGAACACAATGATAATACAGCCTGAGAACATAATGATAATACAGCCCGAGAACACAATGATAATACAGCTGGAGAACACAATGATAATACGGCCAGGAACATAATGATAATAAGGCCCGAGAACATAATGATAATACAGCTAGAGAACATAATGATAATACAGCCCGAGAACATAATGATAATACAGCCCGAGAACACAATGATAATACAGCCAAAGAACACAATGATAATACAGCCCTAGAACACAATGATAATAGAGCCCGAGAACGTAATAATAATACAGCCCGAGAACATAATGATAATACAGCCCGAGAACATAATGATAATATAGCCCGAGAACACAATGATAATACAGCCCGAGAACACAATGATAATACAGCCCGAGAACACAATGATAATATAGCCCGAGAACGTAATGATAATACAGCCCGAGAACACAATGATAATACAGCCCGAGAACACAATGATAATACAGCCCGTGAACCCAATGATAATACAGCCCGAGAACACAATGATAATACAGCCCGAGAACACAATGATAATACAGCCCAGGAACATACTGATAATAAGGCCCGAGAACATAATGATAATACAGCCCGAGAACATAATGATAATACAGCCCGAGAACGTAATGATAATACAGCCCGAGAACATAATGATAATACAGCCCGAAAACACAATGATAATACAGCCCGAGAACACTGATAATACAGCCCGAGAACACAATGATAATACAGCCCAAGAACATAATGATAATACAGCCCGAGAACACAATGATAATACAGCTGGAGAACACAATGATAATACAGCCCAGGAACATAATGATAATAAGGCCCGAGAACACAATGATAATACAGCCCGAGAACATAATGATAATACAGCCAAAGAACACAATGATAATACAGCCCGAGAACACAATGATAATATAGCCCGAGAACGTAATAATAATACAGCCCGAGAACATAATGATAATACAGCCCAAGAACATAATGATAATACAGCCCGAGAACACAATGATAATACAGCCCGAGAACACAATGATAATACAGCCCGAGAACACAATGATAATAAAGCCCGAGAACACAATGATAATACAGCCCGAGAACACAATGATAAAACAGTCCGAGAACACAATGATAATACATCCCGAGAACACAATGATAATACAGCCCGGGAACACAATGATAATACAGCCCGGGAACACAATGATAATACAGCCAGAGTACACAATGATAATACAGCCCGAGAACACAATGATAATACAGCCAGAGAACACAATGATTATACAGAATGAGAACACAATGATAATACAGCCCGAGAACAAAATGATTATCTTATAAAAAATGTTTTCTGTTGCGGACAATATTGACGAATCATTTATTTCAACAGCTGACTTCTGTCCTGTTTAAATAGGAATGCGAATTTCAGTAGAAATATTTGGAATAAGAAAACAGAAACCCCAGCCCCGTCCCAACTATACCATATGATTATCAAGGAGACTACCCCTCTCCTTCCATAATGGCAAAGTGGATTGAATTTGACAGATGACATTTCTTCCAGATATAACTTTACTTAGGCCACTAATTGGCCTATATATATGTACCCTTCATTTATACCTAGGAGTCAGAAACCCTGTCTCCCTCTATGTCATTTGGCTTTTACAGAGCCTACCCCAACCCTTTTCCATTGGTCGACAGATATAGTTTAATTTAGGCCAATAATCGGCTCAAAATTGGGATAGGTCTGCATATAATCTTCATTTACACCTAGTAGCTAGAAACCTTAGCCCCACCCCACACTGCCACATGACCTTCAAAGAGCCTACCCCACCGCTTCTTTAAAATGGCAACTTGGACCGACTTTGACATTTCTTCTAGAAATTCCACCAATCGATTTGTAACTGTGATATATGCCTATATGTACTCTTAATTTATATCTAGGAGTCAGAAACCTAGCCCCGTCTCACTCTATGCCATTTGGCCTTTACAAAACCTACAACCCAACCCCCCTCCCTCTCCATACACACACTACTTTTCCTGTATTGTCATCATTGGTACGTTTTGAAATTCCATCAAGAATTCAATTTATCTTGTGCCACCAATCGGCTCAAACCTTCGGATAGGCCTACATGTCCTATTCCTTTATTACTAGGAGCCAGAAACCCTAGTAGCGTTCTTCCACACTATGTCAAAATGGTAACAAAGGAAGAAACTTAGTCCCAAGTTTTATGACGTCGATGAAAAAACGTCAATCTGGAGGGAACATACAGGTTGTGGACGCCATGAACATCGTGCCTTTATTTTGCACAAGGCTATCTTGTTTCTGAAAGTAGTTTTGTTTGCGCCATCTATCGAAAAATAAATACTTCTTAAAACGTCTGAAATGTCATTTTAACCACACGTACGAAAGTATTACCTGATATTGGTAATTTTACCTGTTAGTTTATTACTGAAATACAATTAAACGTATGTTAGCTCGCACATTAACCTCCTATATTATAAAACAGAAGAAGAAAAGAACACCGACGGAGCAAGAAAAATTGAGAGACAATATTTAAAAATGAATTATTTGAAAGAAGTAAAGCTGATATAGTCCTTCAGTTTTTGTGGACTGGTAAACAGGTCCTCTAAATATATTTGAATTTGATTTGAATGTTGTTTTAACGCCACGTTCAGCAATTTTTCAGCTATATCATGACGTCCATTTTTATTGGGGAAGGAAGCCGGAGTACCTGGAAAAAAACCCCGACCTGCGGTAGGAAAACGGCAATCCTTGTCAATTAAGATTGTAGTCGAGTATACCCTGCCTGCAGTGAAAATCGAACCCAAAATCTCAGTGTTGACAAACCACGTGATCAATAGTAGACGAACTACCTTACCCTCTAAATATACAATGGTTTATTTTACTCATCCCCAGAGCAAACGCCATGCCATTTGTTTCTATATTGCCATTAACTGATGCAGGGAATGAAAATTATGTTTAGTCAAATATCTTCAGTAGTGGGTAGATTATACATAAACTATATTTATGATAAGTGTCTTTGATCACTGGGTTTTATAATTCTTTTTTTTAAATTATATCGTAAAACTATGATTTTTTTAAAACTCTAAATAAAATAAAAATATCGTTAATAGAAAAATTCAGCTTTAGCATGACAACATACAACTTTCATTTCAATAATCATGTTATTTTTAGATAGGCTTGAAACAACATTTTTTAATAAATAACTAAGTTTCATCCTCACACTTAAAGATATATAACTGCATTAGTTAATTATTAATTCGTAATTATATGTCTATGCCCTAAATACAAAAATTTATACATTTTTGTTTAACTCAGTAGTACAAATTTATCAAAAAGGGGGCGGGGGGGGGGTGGCGGCATATAACGTACAACGATATAAACTTCCTGATTTCTGAGTTATACTACTTATATACTCTAGTGTAAATAAAACCCGTATAACTAAAGTTAGGAACTATAACTTATACCTGAAATGAAATAATATTAATCAAAATTATGCATCGCGATACGAACTACAGTTATTATATTTAAAACAATACGCATTTTTGAGGATAGTCGCTATGTTCGAATTTTGGTTTAGTCGAAGAATTTTTCATTTGCGACTATCCGTAATTTTTGTAGGTTTAGTCGATTTTTTCGGATAGTCGACTACACAGGTGTGAATTTTTTTTCCATTGAATACACTCAAGAAGTGCATGCGATTATATTTGATAATATATCCTTGTGTGATTTTACGAAAAAAGGTACACATTGTGTTTTATTACTTATTTCATCAAGTTGCATGAAAAAGAATAGCGGCTAAAAATTGCTTAGTGGGAAAAGTTTCAAGAAAAAGCCAATTTTTTAATATTTAGGCTAACGACATATCTACAAACAACATTTTATTTTAAAAAAAGTAGCCAATACCTTAACATAGTCATTGCAGTATATCTGTCTATTTTTAACAACATTGAACTACTGTCTACAACAAGTGATATGATTTGGTTAAACTGAACACACGGAGAGTAATGCTATGAAACTAATGACCTTGTTATAGGTCGGAATTACTCAACCAAGGAAAATGAAATATTTACCAAGGAACCAGGTCTAGTGAATATACATTTTTGAGGGTTGAGGAATCCGATAAGGACCGCATATCAAAGTCAGTAACTGTTTTATTACATGAATAAAACAATCATATCATAATCTATCATAGCAAATCTATTAGCAGTCATTGTTGTTGACAAGATTTTTGTGTTACAAACGCGTACATGTACATGATTCAGATTAAGATTGGTTGATTGATTATTGATGTTTAATGAATCAGATAAGAAGACAAGTTAAGGGCATCGGTGGCCGAGTGGTTAAGGTAGTTCGTCTACTATTGATCATGTGTTCTTTCTAAACTAAGGTTGCGGGTTCGAGTCTCACTGCAGGCAGGTGGCACTCGACTCCAATCTTAATTGAAAAAGATTGCCAGTTTTCGTATCGAAGGTCTGGTGTTTTCATCAACATTCAAACAAAAAAAGACTTAAAAAAAACAAGTTAATATTTGATTCCGCTTGTGAAAGAAGAAAAACACAAATTTTTTGTACAATTTTAGTAGTCTTGATTTAACGACTAAAATACAAGTGAAGTTGTCTACACTGAACAATGCGAATGCATCATGCAAATTTATTATATACAAAACAATGTTTATCTAGTCAGAAAGTTGTAAGATCAAGGTAAACATTCATGATAACACAATTGTCGGAATGAATGTGGGAATGTAATACTAGAACAGACCTTCCTGGTAACACAATTGTCGGAATGAATGTGGGAATGTAATACTAGAACAGACCTTCCTGGTAACACAATTGTCGGAATGAATGTGGGAATGTAATACTAGAACAGACCTTCCTGGTAACACAATTGTCGGAATGAATGTGGGATTGTAATACTAGAACAGACCTTCCTGATAACATAATGGTCGGAATGAATGTGGGAATGTAATACTAGAACAGACCTTCCTGATAACACAATTGTCGGAATGAATGTGGGAATGTAATACTAGAACAGACCTTCCTGATAACACAATTGTCGGAATGAATGTGGGAATGTAATACTAGAACAGACCTTCCTGATAACACAATTGTCGGAATGAATGTGGGAATGTAATACTAGAACAGACCTTCCTGGTAACACAATTGTCGGAATGAATGTGGAATTGTAATACTAGAACAGACCTTCCTGATAACACAATTGTCGGAATGAATGTGGGATTGTAATACTAGAACAGACCTTCCTGATAACACAATTGTCGGAATGAATGTGGGAATGTAATACTAGAACAGACCTTCCTGGTAACACAATTGTCGGAATGAATGTGGGATTGTAATACTAGAACAGACCTTCCTGATAACACAATTGTCGGAATGAATGTGGGAATGTAATACTAGAACAGACCTTCCTGGTAACACAATTGTCGGAATGAATGTGGGATTGTAATACTAGAACAGACCTTCCTGGTAACACAATTGTCGGAATGAATGTGGGATTGTAATACTAGAACAGACCTTCCTGATAACACAATTGTCGGAATGAATGTGGGAATGTAATACTAGAACAGACCTTCCTGATAACACAATTGTCGGAATGAATGTGGGAATGTAATACTAGAACAGACCTTCCTGATAACACAATTGTCTGAATGAATGTGGGAATGTAATACTAGAAGAGACCTTCCTGATAACACAATTGTCGGAATGAATGTGGGAATGTAATACTAGAACAAACCTTCCTGATAACGCAATTGTCGGAATGAATGTGGGAATGTAATACTAGAACAGACCTTCCTGATAACACAATTGTCGGAATTAATGTGGGATTGTAATACTACAACAGACCTTCCTGATAACACAATTGTCGGAATGAATGTGGGATTGTAATACTAGAACAGACCTTCCTGGTAACACAATTGTCGGAATGAATGTGGGATTGTAATACTAGAACAGACCTTCCTGATAACACAATTGTCGGAATGAATGTGGGATTGTAATACTAGAACAGACCTTCCTGATAACACAATTGTCGGAATGAATGTGGGATTGTAATACTAGAACAGACCTTCCTGATAACACAATTGTCGGAATGAATGTGGGATTGTAATACTAGAACAGACCTTCCTGGTAACACAATTGTCGGAATGAATGTGGGATTGTAATACTAGAACAGACCTTCCTGATAACACAATTGTCGGAATGAATGTGGGATTGTAATACTAGAACAGACCTTCCTGGTAACACAATTGTCGGAATGAATGTGGGATTGTAATACTAGAACAGACCTTCCTGATAACACAATTGTCGGAATGAATGTGGGATTGTAATACTAGAACAGACCTTCCTGATAACACAATTGTCGGAATGAATGTGGGATTGTAATACTAGAACAGACCTTCCTGATAACACAATTGTCGGAATGAATGTGGGATTGTAATACTAGAACAGACCTTCCTGGTAACACAATTGTCGGAATGAATGTGGGATTGTAATACTAGAACAGACCTTCCTGATAACACAATTGTCGGAATGAATGTGGGATTGTAATACTAGAACAGACCTTCTTGGTAACACAATTGTCGGAATGAATGTGGGATTGTAATACTAGAACAGACCTTCCTGATAACACAATTGTCGGAATGAATGTGGGAATGTAATACTAGAACAGACCTTCCTGATAACACAATTGTCGGAATGAATGTGGGAATGTAATACTAGAACAGACCTTCCTGATAACACAATTGTCTGAATGAATGTGGGAATGTAATACTAGAAGAGACCTTCCTGATAACACAATTGTCGGAATGAATGTGGGAATGTAATACTAGAACAAACCTTCCTGATAACGCAATTGTCGGAATGAATGTGGGAATGTAATACTAGAACAGACCTTCCTGATAACACAATTGTCGGAATGAATGTGGGAATGTAATACTAGAACAGACCTTCCTGATAACACAATTGTCGGAATGAATGTGGGAATGTAATACTAGAACAGACCTTCCTGATAACACAATTGTCGCAATGAATGTGGGAATGTAATACTAGAACAGACCTTCCTGATAACACAATTGTCGGAATGAATGTGGGAATGTAATACTAGAACAGACCTTCCTGATAACACAATTGTCGGAATGAATGTGGGAATGTAATACTAGAACAGACCTTCCTGATAACACAATTGTCGGAATGAATGTGGGAATGTAATACTAGAACAGACCTTCCTGGTAACACAATTGTCGGAATGAATGTGGAATTGTAATACTAGAACAGACCTTCCTGATAACACAATTGTCGGAATGAATGTGGGATTGTAATACTAGAACAGACCTTCCTGATAACACAATTGTCGGAATGAATGTGGGAATGTAATACTAGAACAGACCTTCCTGATAACACAATTGTCGGAATGAATGTGGGAATGTAATACTAGAACAGACCTTCCTGATAACACAATTGTCGGAATTAATGTGGGATTGTAATACTACAACAGACCTTCCTGATAACACAATTTTCGGAATAAATGTGGGATTGTGATACTAGAACAGACCTTCCTGATAACACAATAGTCGAAATGAATGTGGGATTGTAATGCTAGAACATGTAGAAAGATGAGTATTATTTTTACGGTCCTCAGATTGATAGAGTTTAAGAAGAGTCTACTTCAATCTATTGATCAGTCACGTGGTCTGTCAATACTGAGATTGCGTCTTACTGAAGGAAGGGTGTGCTCGACTCTAATCTGAATCGATTGATTGATTGATTGATTGATTGATTGATTGATTGATTGATTGATTGATTGATATAACTGCATTGGCCAAAAAAAAGGAACAAACATTTAGTCAACTGATTAATACAAGCGCCAATAAATATTGGCCTAAGATGGTTGTATTAGCAAGTTCTCAGTGTTGGTTCATGCTAATGCTGTTATCCTCATCTAGACATTTGAACTCAACACATATCTACTAAGGAAATTTCACATCAAACGCATGGACGTTTTACAATGGTGGACGGAAGCGGTTTTTTGTAATGAAATATTATAGGCGAAAGTGCAAAAACAACCCGATCATCATATGTATTGAATTTGATTTGTTTACATTTTGTCTCCCCAGAGCACATTTTTATAACGCAGAAAGTGAAATCATTAACATCACATTTAGTTTGAAAGTGTGACATACAATTAAGAACATTAGTAATGATTTTTAACAGTACATATCGTTAAGTAAACTGTTTTCTGAACACATTGACAATAAAAGTAAACACATGATGTCTATGTAAACACATTAAAATTTATTGAAACATTTAAAAGACCGACGCACTATTACACTATGTTTTGTTTCAGCATTTAAAATCTATTGTAATCTAAATGTTACGAGCTTTGATGTTGAGAAGTGAATTGAAAAATATAATGACAGGCTGACGTTATTAAAATGTAGCTACATTAAAGAGAAAGGTACCGCACAACCCTTTACAAAACAACAATTATAAAGTGATAACTCATGACAGCACTTACAGGACATCATTGTCTAGAAGTTCGAGGGGTCTGCAACCATTAACACCACTTGAAAACGATTCAGCGTGGTGGAGGGTCAAAATGTCCACAACGAAACAGATTCAGTGTGGAGGGGAGTGGGGGTCAAAATATGTCCACAACGGAACTAACAACTTAATCTGGTTAATATTTTTGCAGTGGCAACTAATCGTGTGGCAATCTGTAAATTATTTCTTATAAAGCAATAATATAATACAAATTTTATTTCAGGTAATGCAGACCTTTAAAGACCACCATTTAAATCGACTATAAAATACAAGCGAAATAATTTGTAATGGAATTTTTCATATCCTCCATATGGGTAAAAACAACCTAATATGGATAAACTAAACAAGACCAGGCTACAGTTCAAATTTTTAGCCATAATGTCCATTTGTAGTAATGTCCAATAATTTTACTACTGTTAATCTGATGATCTGTACAATCTTTGGATCAAATTGTCCGAGTGTTAACGAAGAACAAATTGTTCTTTTTTGTCAAACATGTATTATGTACGATCTATGAGACAGACATGTATTATGTACGACCTATGAGACAGACATGTATTATGTACGACCTATGAGACAGACATGTATTATGTACGATCTATGAGACAGACATGTATTATGTACGACCTATGAGACAGACATGTATTATGTACGACCTATGAGACAGACATGTATTATGCACGACATATGAGACAGACATGTATTATGTACGACCTATGAGACAGACATGTATTATGTACGACATATGAGACAGACATATATTATGTACGACCTATGAGACAGACATGTATTATGTACGACCTATGAGACAGACATGTATTATGTACGACCTATGAGACAGACATGTATTATGTACGACCTATGAGACAGACATGTATTATGTACGACCTATGAGACAGACATGTATTATGCACGACCTATGAGACAGACATGTATTATGTACGACCTATGAGACAGACATGTATTATGTACGACATATGAGACAGACATATATTATGTACGACCTATGAGACAGACATGTATTATGTACGACCTATGAGACAGACATGTATTATGTACGACCTATGAGACAGACATGTATTATGTACGACCTATGAGACAGACATGTATTATGCACGACCTATGAGACAGACATGTATTATGTACGACCTATGAGACAGACATGTATTATGTACGACATATGAGACAGACATATATTATGTACGACCTATGAGACAGACATGTATTATGTACGACCTATGAGACAGACATGTATTATGTACGACCTATGAGACAGACATGTATTATGTACGACCTATGAGACAGACATGTATTATGCACGACCTATGAGACAGACATGTATTATGTACGACCTTTGAGACACATGTATTATGTACGACCTATGAGACAGACATGTATTATGTACGACCTATGAGACAGACATGTATTATGTACGACCTATGAGACAGACATGTATTATGTACGACCTATGAGACAGACATGTATTATGTACGACCTATGAGACAGACATGTATTATGTACGACCTATGAGACAGACATGTATTATGTACGACCTATGAGACAGACATGTATTATGTACGACATGAGACAGACATGTACTATCCCATCTGAACAAATATGTGTTATAAATACAAAGGTCCACGAATTATCCATTGATACATGTAGTTTCATGTTGGTTGGTTAGACTAATACAATGCTGTAGATTAATATTTAGACTCTCTTCCCTTTTCTTGACTGGTTACAGAGAAGAGGCTTTTAAACATGTAAGGACGATAAATGAAAACTAGAAAGACAAATTGTTGTCAAATCTTTATATACTCAAATATATGATTTATAACAATTTAAAAAAAAAATATCTTTCAAATTAAAACTTAAGAGGACAACAAATGCTTTTCTATTCAAAATTAGTTGGGGCCCCGTCATGTAGTGGCGGACGCCCTATCGTGATCAGTCTGTGCGTCCGTCTGTCCAAACTAATCGTGTCCGGGCTGTAACTCTTTTATCTTTTGAGGTCGGCTTTGATATTTGTTATGTGTTTGGATAATATCTGCCATTTAAGCGCCTTGAAATTGCTACAAATATTTTCTAATAGCTGAATGTTCATGTGTAAATCCAGACTGACTGGAAGTAATTAGTTATTATGTATTTGTAAACACAACGTCCCTTAGTCTGGTAGTGATTCCACAGACGTCTGCATTTCAGGCGATCTGTCGTTCGCGGTCCTCTCTTTAGTGGTGATTCCATACTTGTCTGCGTTTTTTAGGCGATCCATCGTACTCAGCCCCCTGTTTGGTAGTGATTTCATGGTTGTCTGCATTCTTTGAGGCGATCCGTCGTCTTTGGTCCTCTGGTTTGGTAGTGATTACTCAGTTTTCTGCATACTTTTGAGGTGATCCGTAGTTTTGGATCTCCTGGTTTGGTAGTAATTCCATAGTTGTCTGCCCTCATTGAGGTGATCCGTAGTTCTGGGCCCCCTGGTTTGGTAGTATATTACAAAAACTGTTTAGGTAAGAGATAGGTATACTATGTATGCAAAAAGATGAACAGGTTGATGAAACCACTGTATGTCAACAGTATTTATGTTTGCTTTATCCATCCAGGAATCTCTGTAACACAGCTAACCTAAATAATAGTGCTTACAATATTTTTTTCATAGAAAACATCATTAAACATTGTTATTTCGTAAATTGACATCAACAACTAATATTGGTTAATCCTGAATGTAATTTTTTGATTGTGCAAGGATGCCAACTTAAATATTTTAACGATCGTCAAGACAAGTATGACTTAAGGGAGATAACTGGAATGTAAAAAGTAAGCTATTTGTCGCGTTCTCTGTCAAGAATGCAGTCTTATTATAGCTTTACACTACATAACTATGTGTAATACATGAAAAAGTATTAATGTAATAGTACGTCTGTATTTTTATTGCTGAATAAACGATTTTATTAAATAACCGTAAGGAAAATTTCATTCTGTAAGGTATTTAAACTAGTTGTTACCTTTACGATGCCATAAGTTGGCTGTGGTTCTATAGCCATAAGTTCTATTGCTTGGTAATCTTTCACCCTTTTCTAATTAGACAAATTACTTTTAAGAATTTTCATAGGTAATCTAAATACTTTACCTGATCATTCAATAGCAAATTTAAAAAAAAACATTTGTAAGACATTCTTCAAGTTTCAAGTCGGTTTTATCAATTAATCCTACTCGGACTACATGATATTATTTTGTTAAAATAATAGTGTAGTTATTTACCATTATTGTGTTAATTTAACATTGAGTTTAAACGTTTCCATGCGAGCAATATAATTGTCCTTGGTTAAGAAGAAAATTAGTGTTCTTATTTCAGTGTACTATGAATATATTTTAAATTTGACCTTCATCTGAATTAACAATTAGTCGAAAGGTCTACTTCAAAATACGAGTTAATATTGTGAATGTTCTGGGCCAAAACTTGTCGGAGCTTGGGTGGTCAAGTCACTAGCAGAGTGTTTGTTAGCCATCACTGGCGTATCAACAATAAGGTTGCGACTGTTGGCAGGTTTTGAGATCGACTTCAACCCTTACTGATAATGAGTTTTCGTGTAACATGTTTAAGGTAAAGATCGATAACTCCTGCATCTTTCCTACTAAAATCTAAACGTCGCGTAATACAGCTGACAAATTGCTGAAATTGGCGTTAAAACTCCTTCAAACTAAGTGTATGGTAAAGTTTATATTGTGAATGTTTAAGGTAAAAATCGATTACTCCTGCATCTTTCCTACTACTATCTAAACGTCGCGTAATACAGCTGACAAATTGCTGAAATTGGCGTTAAAACTCCTTCAAACTAAATTTATGGTAAAGTTTTTGAAATATCGTAAGCGAATCATTACAATCTGTCTTCTCTATTATGATCAAAATATAGTTGTATATTTCAATTATATGAAAAGGAAATAAAAGGATTCGGTCAGAATCTAAAAATTAATATAAATAGTGGTTTACTAATTAATTATAAATGGATTCGTACACTACACTTTATACAGTAAATCAGAGACAGGGCAATTATTAGACAATATTTTGTCAGTTTACAATAAGTTACAATCTAAAATTGCAGAATTGAGCAAAATAGTTAATGTTAAGTGAAACTTGTATGATTAAAAATATATATATATAAACTACCAAAGCACCAAGTTTGTTGACAAATATTAAATTATCTCAAATAGCTTAGACCGCAATAAATATAATACAATTGGTTAATATATAGGTTTAAACTATATCGTAAAATTCTTCTGAAATTGGTTTTTTATATTATGCGCAAAAGTATAAACTACGTAAATGATAAGTAAACAGTGTAAGAAATCAAAGAACTGAATTAAATAAATGTAGATTAAATGTTTATAAGGTGAGCTTCAGAAACGTTGTTACTGAGGTTTCTTATAGACTTGTACTCTGTAAAAGTACATAAGGGGGGGGGGACGTCGCTATGGACAATTTCAGAATAGAAGGCTTCTCTATAGACGCATTTTATAGACGTTTCTCTGGTCGTACCAATATTTACACTTTCATACAATGTAGATTTATTTTGATTCAACAAATGCACATTTATAAATTTTGAATTTAGTTCAAGGAATGTGTTATCCTCATTGTATAAATTTTTGTCTAGATCGCAAGAATTGTCTAAAATTGATGCTAAACCTAATAGACATTGATAATGTTCATGAATATGTTATGCCGTTTTACTAATATGTAAAATGAAAATACATATTCATAAACATTATCAATGCAACTCCAACTGAACAAATAAGAACGTCAAATGTTGTAGCTTTTATTAAATGCTGGTTCAAGCAAAATATTCGTATAACGTTTATCAAATTAATAATTATAAAATAACAGGAAGCTTTCAACAATATCTGTTATTAAACAGTATTCCTGAGAAAAATGATAAGCATGACACCAATTGAGCTCAATAAAAAACATATGGCACACTCGTAAATAAAGTAACGAAGTCATACAGATGTCCACAATTTATTAATCTATGCATTAGGTTATATAATGAGCGTTAAGCACAAAATAGATCGATTTATAAATGAATGATGTGGATTCAATACAGAATCAAAAATGTCTCTTCTCTTAAAATACAATCAATATCGGTGTTGTACTTGGTACATATGATAGAAATCTGTTTAAACAAATATTTCTCTCTTGATTTTTACATTTATACAAAATGACACAATAGTTATACGTGTCAGGGATTATGGATACATTTATATGCCTGTAGGTTATACAAAACATAACCTAAAACCGTTTTCTGACTGAGCATCCCCGCCCCCCCTCCCCACTTTTCTGTTGTCGTACAAAACGCATCTTGTTTTAGTTAGAGTTATCCTTCCTTGATTGTTGTAACTTTCCTAAATCCGCATTTTCTGCTATTTGAAACCCTCTTGTAAAACGACCAATGAAAATTATGGGCCTTGACCTAAATATTCATGTTGACATTCAGTATGCTTTGGCGGAAAATATTTAAAATGTGTTAAATATAACTTGGTTTTCCTTTCTTCGCATTGTTTTGTGATGAAGGGTGTTATTGTTATTAAGTAAATACGTTTTTGTCTTCTTCACAGTGTTTAATTCCATTGTTATTACAGAAATGTGTTTCTTTTTATTCGCCACACATGTATCCTAATTCACATAAACAGTACGTATGTAGACTCGATGCTTACAAACTGCTTCTTAAAGGAGGGTCTGTTACCTTCAATTACTATACAATTCACCACGATCGTTTTCTCATTCGCGTAAAACAGTGCGTGTATAAATAAATATATAAAACATTTTTTCGAAAAAAATTACCATCGAATAAGCATTAATCATGAGGTTTGTGGCGGCTGTTAAATTTGTTTTTGTATTACAAAAATGATTGGTGCCATTCTTAAAGGGACCTTAGCAGTATATAGGAAATGTTGACAGTTTTTGCATCACACGTTAATTTATAAGTTTCATAATTATAAGGGCATCGGTTGGCAAGGGGTTAAAGTAATTAGTCATTTGCTATTGGTCGGATTGAAAACCCTTAGTATAAAAAGTCGTGTTATTTTACTCTGGAAAGATTTCTTGTTTCTTGTGTTTTTCGCCTGGAATCCGCCAGAAATATTCACATGGCAGCAATAGAAATGTGCAATGTAAATATTTATTCTTGTTCGTCGTAGAAATACATTCTTAACACTTCTGAGATGTTGTTGACTTGTAAAGTTTTCATATTTATTATAGAACAATTTCCAATTTTTCTACATAAAAGTATTGAGAATGCATGTTAAATGTTATCAAACATCACTAACATTATTTATTGCTAGAATGTCAATTTTGTTTGTTTGTTTGTTTGTTTTTTTTTGTTCGTTTGTTGTAATGTTGCTTAACGTCACTTTCAGCAATTGTGCAGCTATGTCATGTCGTCCAGTTTAAATGGGAAAGGTAGATGGAGTACCCTGGGAAAACACCGAACCTTCAGTAGGAAAGCTAGCAATCCTTGTCAATTAAGATTGGAGTCGAGACTCGAACCCGCAACCATAGTGTTGACAGAGCACGTGATCAATAGTAAACGAACTACCTTAACCATTTGGCCACTGAGGTTTCAAAGTCTGCTTAGAAATAGTAAAACTTAAACAAGGGCGCGCAGGCCATGCTGAAAATAAATAAAAATGGATGAATTGATTGTTAATGAAGGAGAATTTACACAGGAAGCACTTTGATGTTAAACTATTCAACACGATTCAAGTGACAGCTATATACCAGTAGATCCCGAAAATGTTGAAAGTGTCAAAATAAAAGAATTTGAAAATATTCAAGTTGGATGTAATTTTAATGATACAAATAATGCTTAATTAGAAAAGTGAGGCAAACGTCTCTATTGATGAGAATGGAACACAAATTACGAATTTAGAATTGAGCAACATGAAAATGACAAAGAGGGACAAACGAGATTGAAAAATCAACACAAGTGGAATTCTATGGAAGTAAAAGCACAGTACAGATGTGTATATAGTTGATATGGAAAAATTCACATTATATCACAACTGATCAGTGAAAACAAACGATGTTTTAAACTTTACATGCTTATGTTTGTTAGTTTGAATTGTGTTTTAACGCTATCTTCAGCAATTTTTCAGCTATATCATGGCGTCCAATTTTTATTGGGGGAGGAAGTCGGAGTTCCCTGAAACAAACCCCAACCTGCGGTAGGAAAACTGGCAATCCTTATCAATTAAGATAGGAGTCGAGTACACACTGCCTGCAGTGAGATTCGAACCCGCAATCTCAGTGTTGACAGACTACGTGATCAATAGTAGACGAACTACCGTAACCACTTGGCCACGGAGGCCCTTCATGCTTATGAATTACTGTCGTAATTGTGGATAGGAAGCCATCCTAATACGCCTATATATTCAATATAACTCTTGCAATTTACGCAACAATATGTTCCTTACTGAAGACAGTGCAACAACTGAATAACGTCATAAACGCATACTTGCTAATACCATTTCAAAGTATTTTAGATTTTAACATAAAATTCAAAATTAAAGAAGAAAGAATGAGTGTAGAATGAACGTGTATATAAAACATTTACAGTGAATAATGAAATTAAAAGATATATTATTTTACAATGTAAAAACACATATCATGAGTGTGTAAAGGTAACTACATAATCAAGGTAAAGGTTCAGTTGCTTTGTTTTGTTTTGTTTTTTTTTGCGGGGGGGGGGGGGGGGGGAGTATCTGTAGAAAACCTACTACATACGGCCGAAACTTAGTAAAACTTGTCAATAGAATGGAGTAGAACACACGCTGCCGTAGTGAGACTCGGATCTGCCTGATATATTTAGCCACCCTGGCCGTTAATTGATTAATAATATTTTTATACCCAAGACAGTTACATGTTCAACGTTTTTAGTGAGTCTTGCAAAACATTTCGTAGTTTAGATAATTATAATAATCAATGCGGGAAAGTGGTAAAGTTCTTTATATCTTATAATATAATAAAAAACACAATAAAAAATTCCCGGATTTGATCATTGCAATCAACTAGTAGTTTATTTCAAGTTTATCGAAATGATCTGAACCGGTTTAAATGCTATTATTTGTTAGATCAATTGTTGATAGTATATTTGTTATAATTTACATACGAGAACAAGGAAAAAATATCAATGACAATTAGGTTCTTGCTGAACTTATAATTAAAATTATTTATAAAGTTCAATTTGTCACAAATCATCGCATTTAAGCCATTGTACTTTTAAACATAGAGAAAGCAATGACGCCATTGGTTACTAATTATTTATGATATAGGTTGTTTATTGATATGTGCATAATAGGAGACAATTCCCTGGACAATAGTCCCTATTACCTAAAAATACAATTGTTCTTGGTAATTATCCATAAAAAACAGATATAATATTGATAGAGCTATAAGCAATTTGTATAGAATACCGGGGAAATGTTTAATTACTTAAGAAATAAATAACGTTTATTTTCATAAGTTTCAAATTTAGAGTACAAAGTTGTTTATTATTGATTATTGCCTCTATTTTCTCGTAAAAGTAAAAAAGTGTTTGCGTTTGATGGACAATGAAGAATGATGAACGTTTCTTTTTACTACAAACAGTAGTGAACTCGGAAATGTTGTCATCGCTCTCTAGACTCATTGAATTTGCGGGTTTATCAAGAGAACGACAACAAAGATGTGTCCCACAATGTTCGTAGTTATGTAAAAGAACATAATTTGGTTGGGTAGGTCACATTACAAAATCCGAGTCTATTAATTTCAAGTTCTTCTAATTTGTGTTTTTGTATTTTTGTTTAGTAAAATAAGGCTACAAAAAATCTTAAAACATGACAATTGTTCTGCAAACCAGAAGGACAAAATTCAGTTAATTAAAATTTAAATATATTTATTTGGCCAAATAATAACAAAAGCGGAAATAAACAGTACCGAACAGAACAGAATATAACCACAAACAGGACTATAAATATATTTGAAAAGTTCGTCCGAATAAATCATTCCAGTCAAAGTAATAAACAGACTACCTCGAAATACTAGTTCATATCGTGATTGTTCTACTCTACTTAAAAAAATTCATTGGTGCACGAAAATAAACTGATTTTACCACTGGTTGATCCTTTATGTTCAATATTTTACCCCGAGCGTTAGCGAATGTTAACGTGTGGGCATAAAGGGCAAAACCCGTGGTAATATTCTTGCCTCAATGAATTATTTTGATTCTAATAGGACATATATAAACTTTTTTCAACAACGTAACCTTTGAGTTGCAGGACTAATCTGCCATACATTTAGAACATAATTTTGATTGTGACGTTGTTAAAATGTGAAAAATCTTACTATGGCGTCACCATAAAGAGTGTTGATCGTTTATGACGTTGATTAGGAATATTAGAATCTGAATCTCGTCACAGTCTCGCAGGTCGAGTCGCTATAGTAGTTGTTAGTCTTGGGTTGCGACTTCTCGCGTTACTGCAGTGTGTGCTCGACGTCGACTTTATTGACAAGAATTTTCCTGTCGT
The DNA here is from genome assembly GCA_944474755.1 of Limnoperna fortunei. Classification (NCBI taxonomy): domain Eukaryota; kingdom Metazoa; phylum Mollusca; class Bivalvia; order Mytilida; family Modiolidae; genus Limnoperna; species Limnoperna fortunei. Next base: position 58,240,167 of record OX104124.1, read on the forward strand.
AGGTATAATTCAGTGACCGGGTACTCCTGCGTCCTTCTAGACGCCATTATATAGCTGAAAAATTGATGAAATTAGCCTTTACACCCATTCAAACAAACTAACAAAAACCCAAACCGTGTCGTCAAGCCTGTAAAAAAACGTGAGCTGAAACAATTAATTTTGTCTTTTCCAGAATGTTAAAAAGAGTTGTATATTGTAATTAATTGGTAAATTAGGGTTAGGTAAAAATCTTGATACTTATAGAAAAACGTTGTTTAATTTTATTAAATGATTATAAATAATTTTAATGTATTCGAATGGTACACTTTCAATAACGCTTTGAACATATGTAAATACGAGATAGGGCAATAATCGGACTGCAATTTGTTATTATCGATATTACATTGTAAATAGGGTTGTAAACCAGCAGTGTCGAATTGACCAATACATATAATTTTCAGAGAAAAGTAATTCAAGAGACATATTACGAAATAAAAAAAGTTGCGTTTCACTTTATTTCTTTCTTTCTTTCTTTCTTTCTTTCTTTCTTTCTTTCTTTCTTTCTTTATTTATTTATTTATTTATTTATTTATTTTCTATTTATTTATTTATTTATTTATTTATTTTCTATTTATTTATTTATTTATTTATTTATTTTCTATTTATTTATTTATTTATTTATTTTGAACTGTTGTATTCTAAAATTATCGGTTTTACTACTGTCTTGTAATAAATATGCAGGGATGTAAATATTAATGCTAGACTTATAGTATTAACTAAATGATAACAAGTGCAAGTTGTAATGCATGGAATTCGCGGTGTACTGGAAAACTGATTAACCGGAATAACACCGAAATAAATTGTACTTTTTGTACCGTTGATGAAAAAAATGCTGACAACTTGATCAACTTCGTGTACTAGTATTGAACGATTTCATATACTTTACGGATTTCAACTTTATGAGCATACAATAAAACTTTTTTATTTGATTATTTTGATGTATCAGGAGCATAATTAAAAATATCAATTATGGCCTCTTTATGAATGACGCCGCTCATTTGTCATAGTATTTACCACGTCTTTTTAACTCACATATTTTACATGTCTAGACTTTGTTTCACTTTAATATTTTGTTCGGGAAATTACATTTGACATATACTGTTGAGCTTTGCATCGATTTTACTATCCTCACTGGTTAATTACATGTAAGTTTGAAAGGAGGAACCCACAACGGTTTGGAATAATGTTAAGTAAAGTTAATAAAGTTAAAATCTGTACCATGGTCTCCGACTTTTTACATGTGTATATATAAAGTTTAAACATTTGATCTCAACTAATGAGATAAGACAGAAAGTTTGCTGGTTATAGCTTTCACTAAGTCTGATCATTTCAGGTTTAGCTACTGAGATCAACATACCGTTAGTGATATAATTTTATCAGACGTCCCAACAACATATACTATTTTTCATGTTTGTAAGAACAAAAAAATTTCCTGATTACAGCAAGGTTATAGTTATACTACCCCAGACGCGCGTTTCGTCTAATCAATGATTCTACCTGCAGTGTGTCAAGTGGTCATAGTCACTGCATGTTGTTGTTTGCATTTTCTGGAGCATGTCTATTAAGTCAGTTATTTCAAGTTGTTCTTTATTCTGAAGAAAAATTTTAACAGTTGAGTTTTGTAGTTTTTCGTGAGATTTTGTCTTGAAAGTTTTTCATAGAATTCTTTATGGTCGATATCAAATGTTTATTGCACTAATGTACCGTTTGTATGATATTTGAGTTTTTTCAACTGATGTCTCTAGTATGATGTTAATGAATGACAGGATACGTGAAGCGTCAACTATAGACTTATGTTGTTCATCACGTTTAATCACCTCATCAAAAAGAGTTATCGCCTTAAATAAACATCTGCATGATAAAACAATGGCGTATTTTTCATTTACTGAACTTCTAGTGACGAGCATCCATGATGGGAACCACTGTTCAGCATTGGTCTTGCTTAAAAGTATTCTGCTGTATCAATTGAGAGTTTTTTTGTGAAATGATAAGTTTCTCGCAACGTATATATCCGGATAAAGATCGGATAGAACATCATCAAGAGAATGTATAAACTCTTGCTGAAGACTATAACCCGAGTCCTGATTGACTTTGCGTAAGGCGCGAATCGAGGTCAAGATGACAGCTGTCTTTGTTTAGATATAGGTGTAACAGTTAAAAGTTTTAAAAAGTCCTTATTTTGAGGTGAATATTGTCAGATTGCATCATTCTAATTATAAAAAGACTTTCATTAATGTACCTGACATTATTGATTGATTTTTATAATCTTATAATATACTTTAAATATTACAGTCTATCACATGAATGGATATTATACTTTCAAATACATAAATAATATAATAACTTTCAATCTGTGTGTTACACTCATTAGACATTGCTGATATATTCGGTAAATCTTTCGTCCTTATTATAAATCATCATATATTTTTTTAACTTGGGTCAAATCTGGGAAAATGGCTGCACGAAACCTAATTCGTGCGCTTATTTGTTAACTATATTTATGTTAAACAAAACTTAAAAGCAAAATTGTATTTGAAGCTCAAGTTCCGTATCGATGCGTACTTTGAGAAGTGCATGCATTCTCAGATTACTAAATACAACAGAACAAAACTACCGGAATAATATTGATTTTGTACTATTTTGTGTGAAGAGAAAAAACTATGTTTATTCTGATAGCATAATCAATTCTTTAAATGACACGTGAAACATTAAATAGAATATACTATTACAACGATATCAATACAGCAAACAATACAATGTTTCTGGTTTATTGACTGACAATTATAGTATATGGATTTAAGGGGATCAGGACACAAAAAATGAAAAATAATTAAAATAATTATTTGTCATTGAATTTTCTGTAAACTTGCCACTAGTTAGTAAAGTAATAATCCATAATAAGATGGTGGTTTCAGACCTTATTTTCAGAAGGGTTGAGCACTATTATCTTATAAATTATACCGAGAAAAAAAAGCATTAAAACAATTTGTTTACACAATTTCGTCCAATAAATTTTCTTAATTTTTTATATAATATATAGAAATTGGTAAAAGTCTTTGGGATTGAAATAACTTTTGTGTCTCTGTGTTTATTTACTATCACTTGGAAAAAAACTGGCCAAAAGAACTAAAACTTGGTGTTGCTTTGTCAAAATTACCTACCTTGTAAAAATGTCTTTTTCATTATTTTTGCCTGTACAAAACTGTTTTAAGCCTTAAACTTTTCATTTAAACCATTATTAAATTGTTGTTTTAAAATAAGTATAAACCTTTTATTGATGTTGTTTATATTTTGTTAAGAGTTAATAATGAAAGAAATTATTGTTTATTGTACCAAATATCTATTTTAAGATTTGTACAAAAATTTGCGCATGGTGTCCTTAACCACTTAATATAAACTATCAATGACAGCATTAACAAAACACATTGAAAAGTGCACATACAAGGTTAAAAGACCGATAAAATACTAAAATTACAGCTGCAAGGAAAGTTAGGCCGAACAAACGTGTTAGAGAGTCTTGCAGTTACAGCTGGGGATGGAGGGTCGGTTATGCAGCTTAATCATCAAGGTAGAGTCATTCTTGTTGTTATAACTGGGGATGGAGGGTGGGTCGAGGCAAGGAGTCATTCATGTAGTTTCTTGCGGGGTTAGCAGAGAAGGTTAGGTGGTCGAATGGTCGACCTAGAGAGTTATTATTGTACACACAGCTGGGAAAGGAATGTAGGTTAGGTGGTCGAATGGTTGAGGCAATGAGTCATTTTTTTTATTTTATGCAGGGAAGGGGAAATGATAAGTGGTCGAACGGCCGAGGTCAAAATCATTCTTGTATGTACAGCTGGGAAAGAAGGCTAGGTTAAGTGGCGGAACGGTCCAGGTAGAGAGTCATTCTCGTGGATACAACTGTAGCCGAACGGTAGAGGTTGTTAATCTGGAATGTTAGTTCAGTATTAAATCAAATCAAGTTTACCTTAACTCTACATTTAATTGACAATACAACTTCGTGCCTAACTAACCCAGAACTCTAGTTTAACTTGATAATACAATTTAAACCAATAATAAATGCAGAAAATATAATGTGACGTGATATTGCATTAGAACAATTCAGCTCAATACTGATGGATCCGTTTAAAATGACAGTATTTAATAATAAACGGATGATAGTACAGTCCGAGAAATAAGTACACATCTATAAACACCTAAAGTGCACCTAAAATATTTGTCTGCTTTGTTTGAGCCTTTGAAAAACACTATTTACTAAAAGTATTGATGACGAATAACATATCTTTCTTAGAGTCGATACATGATATTTAAAATCTATCTGACAAAGCATATTTTTTAATTACAACATACAAATGCATCGTATTGTAATAACAAAACGTATGCGGGCGATTTTAACATTTTCAAGTAATTTGTTTAACGTTTTGTCTCCCCGTTTAGAACTTAGTTGTAATGTAAAGTTGCCTTTGTTTCGTGGATGGTGCAGGTAGTCTAGTGTGAATCGTCTGCCAATTTTAAAACATCACAAAAGCAGTAAAAAGACTACACCGCAGGCTTTATGATAATTAGAAAATACAAAAATACCTGAATTAGGATTCTGCAAAGTACAAAGAAGTTGTAGGAACGAATGATGACCAGGAAGCAGAAGCTGAATCCATTGGCAAGTTTAGCTCAGGACAGTTTCACAAATCCAACTAACTACATCTTGCAGCTAAATTGTCATAAACTTCATTACTCACTATTGGTCTACAATTGAACCGACTAATATAAATGTTAGACCACAGTGTATGCTACGATGGCGAGTACATCCAAACAAAAACAATAATAATATTCAACAACGATTATTGCATCTTCCACCGTTCTATTTGTTCCAATGAGAAGAACCTTTAAAGGTTATCTGAACATTTATGTGTTGAGACAATATGTAACATGAATTGCGTCTCAAAAAGATTACATTACAAAAGTAACATTCTTATATTACTGTTGCGGGTGAGTTGGTGTGTTAATGAAAATGCTTGGGTATTGCACTATGTAAGGTATTAAAGTAACGAACATACATTGATACTGATAAACATATTGCAAATATAATTTTAATATACAATAGAGATAAAAAATAAAAAGATACAGTCGCCCAGACCAATGAGGTAACTTCAGTTTTGAGAAAACATCAGTTAGATGCAAAAATAATCCAGCATTTCATTTGTTTCATCAGATATAACCTAAAAGAGACAAAAAACTTATCTAATTTAATACACATTTACGCCAGAAGCTAGCAAGACTTATACATCAGTGTATAGCATTTTTTTATTCAAATAGATTTCAAACGTTTTGACAATTTTTATATCTTAATTTTTGCCTGAAAAGTTTGAAATATTATAAAAATATAGATTTTAGTTTTAATTGTCGAATGTTATAAACACGTTGATGAATTCCTTTTGGTTGGCATTGATTGTATTGGTAAATGCAACATTAAGTATTCAAAGCTTCTGAAAAACGTCATATTAGTATCAGTTGTTTTTTCATGAATTTCATAAATTAACTCTCACCTTACGAAAAAATTTACGGAGTTAAAAAAATACAAAGAATGTAAACTGTAAGCTGAAATTATTTCTGAATCGTAAAATATATAATACTTAAGCATTGAGATCCCCAGTATCCAGGACTGCATGTGCATTGATAATACGGAAATGTAGATATAATCCAGCATGTCCCATTGTTGCTACAGGGGTTACTGGTGCAGGCTGTAGCTGAAACAATTATGGAATTTACAACAAATATTTCGTAATACAAGTTAAGCTGATATTCTATTTCAGAATATTAATTTTTATCTTTATCTGGATTAACACTTTTGCGCAATAGGGTAAATTCAACTATAGTAAGTGTTGACATATTCTGGAGTTGGTTTTTTGCGTGACAAATGATAATTGCTTACCGCGTATGGTTCAGCTAACGCTCATTTTGTAGAAGGGTACTTTTTGAAATCAACAATTATTTACTAAAGATATTTTGAAATAAGGCGGTTTTAAAATTTTTTATCGGGTCATTTTCCATACTAAACTTTTTCCTTAGTTAGAATGGAAGTGTACTTCAGGAACAATCGATTGTTGTCTATTCAAATTCGTTCGGGTGATGTCGTCTTCATTTAACGCGGGAAAAGTCTCGCGGTTTGTCCGAATACCATTGAACGTCACGAAAGCAGACGAACATTTGTAAACACCGTATGGTAACCTAAGAAACAAAAATTGCCGACTTATCATGTAAAATTCCCGTAGCAAAAGCCAAGGAAGATTTGAATCGACCATAGAACAGAGGCATAGTTTAAAACACGGACAAATTAGCGTATCTAAATTTTTTCTACTGGATTTTGGTAATAAAAATGTAAAATATAAAACAATTACAAAATTGCAAGCAAACAATTTTTTCCAAGGGGGTGCGGCATTTAGTAAATACATTGCACGGTAGTGTTTTTGTCATTGTAAAAGTATACATTAAAAGTCTTAAGGTCAATTGTTTGTTTCTTTCAATTATGATTTGTACAACTAAATCGTGGGGACCAGTTTGTATCGGGTAGTAAGCGGGAGTACCCGAAGAAAACCCCGACTTGCGGTAGAAAAGTGGCAATACTTTATTAATACTGTATTAAGATTAAAGACGATTACAACCTGTAATACATTGATTGATTAATGCTAAATTTATACCACGTTTAGGATAAATCAATTGTACTAAGATGTTTTATGTTCATTTGTTTTTTGTGCATCGTTTCGATTATTTTTGTGTTTGGGTTTGCCTTTCTTAATTATTGACAGTTTTTACCATTTGGAATATCTTATGTTCATAACATACTACTTAAAACATATCATGTATTACCACAATCTAAATATTTAATTTGTAACTGGAAAATCTGATATCTGGCAGCTTTCCAGATACTTATCACGTGACGCATTAAAATAAGTTTGTTTGTTTGTTTGTTGTTTGATGGTGTTTAACGCCACTTTCAGCAATTTTTCAGCTATATCATGGCGTCCAGTTTTTATTGGGGGAGGAAGCCGGAGTACCCGGAGAAAACCCCCGACCTGCGGTAGGAAAACTGGCAATCCTTGTCAATTAAGATTGGAGTCGAGTACACCCTGCCTGCAGTTAGAATCGAACCCGCAATCTCAGTGTTGACAGACCACGTGATCAATAGTAGACGAACTACCTTGACCACTCGGCCACCGAGGCCCCCATTAAAATAAGAATTTGAACTATTCTTTTGAAATTTACTATAACAAATATTGGTACATATAACGTTGCTATAACCCATTATTATTTCTGCATTTATTTTAAAAATTTGAATGTCAGACAGGAAGAAATATTATCAGTAAGGTATATCGTGAAAAACCTGACTGTTTTATTGATGTTTGCAGTTGAAAATTGATACACATGAAGCTGACATTGTAGTCACATAATAGAAAATATCATACTTTCACAATGATCTCCAGAGTAACCAGACCCACAGCTGCATGAGTAATACGGAGATGTCTGTTTAATTAAACATGTCCCACTGTTGCTGCACGGATTACTGGTGCACGGTGTGACTGAAACAAAACATATTTTAATACATGAATTTGATTTTGTAAACTAATTTCAGAATTGTTTAAATCAAAATGAGCAAATTCTATTAGAATTTGAACAGTGTAGTTTCTGTCATTGTTTCAGGATAAATTTTATAAATTATAAAGGTCGATATGATAAATGGATTAATAGAAAATAATAAGATACCACAGATAATACTGAACTATTTATTTCTGTTTGCCGATTCTATAATTTTAGGGTTTTAATGTATCTTCATTTTTTTAAAGCCACGTAATTGTCTTTTTATACTGGTTAACGATTTATCAATGTGTCTTAATATCCTTCATTACTCACTTTTGATTACAAACGTTTTGACAATTTTTATATTTTAATGTTTGCCTGAAAAGTTGAAAGTATTATAAAAATATAGATATTAGTTTTAATTGTTGAATGCTATGATAAGGTTGATAAATTCTAATTCCTTGGCACTTCACAAAACCAACTCACTCAAACTAAATCTTGCAGCTAAATTGTTATAGAATTCATTACTAACTATTGGTCTACAATTGGACCAATAAATATAAATGTTAGACCACACTGTATGCTACGATGGAGAGTAGATATAGAAAATAATATTCAACAACTATTATTGCACCTTTCACCGTCCTTTTTGTGCCACCTGTAAAGTTTATCTAAACCTTCATGTATTGAGATAATATATAGTATGGATTGCGTCTCAAAAATATTGCATTACAAAAATAACCTGCTTATATCACTGCAGTGTGTGAGTTGGTGTGTAAACGAAAATGGTTGGGTATTTCACTATGTAAGGTATTAAAGTAACAAACATACATTTATACTTATAAACATATTGCAAATATAATTTTAATGTACAATAGAGATGAAAATTTTAAAGATAAAGTCGCCCAGTCTAATGAGTTTAACTTCAGTTTTAAGAAAACATCAGTTAGATGCAAAAATCGAATAAAGGTCGATATGATAAATGGAATGATAGAAAATAATAAGATACCACAGATAATACTGAACTATTTATTTCTGTATGCAGATTCTATAATTTTAGGGTTTAATGTATCTTCATTTTTTTAAAGCCACATAATTGTCTTTTTATACTGGTTAACGATTTATCAATGTGTCCTAATATCCTTCATTTCGTTACGCAATAATCAACTAAATGAAGTTTACTGCGGATCTTAACAGAAAAAGTAACTGCTAGATGTTAAGATAAGTAAGCGTTTGGTATTTATTTAGATAAAAAATGTGTTGTTTCTAATATGAGTAATTATAAGTATAAAACGAGTTTTTAACTAATATCTTTCACACGGCAATTTAAATAGTTTTACTGTCTGAAAAATATTACAAATTACGTATGTTTGAAAAAAGTTGTTTTCATGCCGTATTGTGTATGGTAACAAATCCTTCTGTATCGAATTCTTACTAAAACGAATAGAAAGGTGACACTCTTGTTCAAGGTCAGCACTACTATTCAAACTTGAAATTAACTCCTTTTTGGCGATTTACATAACATTGATGGAATTGCTTGCTTTTACTTAGGCAATTAAAATGGGTCACTGACCTCGTTTACTGCGATATAATATTATCATAATTTAGATTTAATGCGGGGTAAGTTTCAAGACGCATCTGTTAAATTAGAAATGTTTGTACCCAATAAATAAACCGATGTTTAGACAAGTTGCTTTAAACTTGTACTTCAATAAAAAACATCCATACGTATTATTATGTCTTATAAAATCACTATTAGAAAAATGTTTACTCATGGAATCAGGTAACGATTATTTAACAGCACTAAAAAGATAAATGGCGGAAATTTTGTTGTCGTTCGTTTGCAAAAGGCACATATTTTCCATTATAAACTAGCGACGATAAAGCGACTTCAAAACGTCAACAACATAGTAGCATGTCATAAAAATAGAGGGATCATTCTTCAAATAATAAATTATACTTTGACAGTCTATTCAGGCTTGCAGGAACATGAGTAATACGGAGATGTTGGTATAATTGAACATGGCTTATTGTTGTTGCACGGAATATCAGTACAGGGTGCAGATGATACGTAAAGGGATTTCAATACATTTAATATATTACGCATCGATTTTTTATTTGAAAGTCATTTTAGAATAACAAAGTGTAGACCAGTTCAGCACCAAACAACCTTAGCCTGTCATTAACAATATAAGATAAAATCGTCTAACTTATGTTAAGTAAGAATTTATTATTATCGTGCTAGGAAAAAACTTGAAGATACCTATCATTAAACGATCAGTCAAGGACATAAAAAACCGTGGTTAAACAAAAGTAAGGACAACAGCAAGAAGACAAATAAAACAAAACCAAAATTGTTCGTAACACAAACCGAAATAGAAACCTGTCTAAGTGTAAATGAAATAAGTAAAATACCAATACAAAAGACATAAGACATTTTAGTTGCTTTCTCCAGCTATCTTAATTCTCAGTTTATTCTGACCTTAGGTTTATTAATGAAAACTAAAGTTTAGTTCAGAAGACAAATGTACCTTCACAATGTTCTCCTGAATAGCCGTATTTACAGACACATCTTACACCATTTACGGCGTTGCGACAGACGCCAGCATTCCAACAATCAGCGTAATTCTGACAAGCATCGTCTGAAATAAATTTCAGGATCTGTTATAATGCAAAGTTCGTCTTTACACTTTTGAAAACAAATAGAAATTCTAAAGAAATATACGACTAGAGTGTCTCATTTCTCAAATCGAGACAGTACAAATTTTAAATTTTAAATCCGAGCATTAGAATTTAACTAACTAGATTGGAGAAATCCGACAATCGAAGAGTATTTATGTGAGATTCTGTTTCTCTAATTTTGAAAAAGTGGAAAGTCTGTGAAATGAAGTACAATTCTCCCAACCCTATTTTTACGTTCGTCACTTAAATACGCAGTACATGGAAGGTGTTTTGTTTATGACGTCGTTAGTTCTTATTAGTTCTTATTATGACGTTATGATTTGAAATAAATCAACTGCAGAGAAGCGCATGTTCAATAGTGACGAGAAGTATTTTTCCACACCGGTCAAGCGGTTTGAACATGCGCACCTTAATATTATGACATAGAAATATTAAATATACATTATATTAAAATGCCGGTTTTCAATAGGTCAAAAGACAATCCATTTTGGCATCACGGGGTTGTTGGTAAAACATTATCCTAAGTTGGGTTCCTCTGCCTTGGTATTTGCTAAAACTATTTCGGTATTTGGTATCTAATTTGATAAACACGTAATTGCGGCTGTAAATGGCCAACAAGGCACTTCCATAAAATAATTAACGCGCAGTAGGAATTGATATTCTTTGTAAACAAAATACTATATGCCATAGATGAAACTTGCCCAAAAATAACAAAACTAACCAAAAAAATGTTCTCAACTGGTATTTTTCGCAAATATCCCTTCAAGGCAAAATATATCTGTTTAATATTTTACTGAAAATAAAAACAATTTCGTAATTGGTGATATAAACTAGTGTTTCACCTTTGCAAACGTCATAAATGATAGACCTTAATGAAGCAGTATTTTAACTTTGATTTAATAACGAATTGAATCAGACGGCTGCACAATACAATGTCATCAAATATACCATGGTTAAAATATAATTTACTACGCCAGAAGCGTGTTTCGTCTTATCAAGATTCATTAGTGGCGCTCAAGCCCAAACAGTATTTAAGATCCAAATTAAGATGTTGTAATGCTTTATCGCTACAATTTATGTTTAATGCCTGCATATTGGTTTAATGTGTGGTCGGTCAATTATTAACGAATTATTTTCCCAAATTTTAAAAGAACATATGATTGTCGTTACATCATATTACTTACATGTTTACAGACATATTATTCAAACATTGCTCTAATTCGTGTTTTCTAAGTGATACAATATTTGACATTTACTCAGTTAAAACCATCCCTAAACACTACTGCTTAAGCCTTAAGATTCTTTTCAACATGTAATGTGCTGAAATACTTACCAACAGGAATACAAACATAATATCCAAACATCGCAACAATACACCTTTCACCTTGAAAACAGGGATTCGGCCAACATTGGTCTGGGTCCTATAAAACAAAAGATCTTTAAAAACATTAAACATTCTTACATCAATAATTATGTAAAATGCAATCATCGGTACATGTAACGCGCTGGCCATGCCTTAAATTATCCCTTTTTATGCAGCATGAAACTGCATGCATGGTAATGAAAGTGTAACTGTAAAGTATACTGATGTATGCTGCTGCAACTACACTGTTTAACTTGAACTTATTTTATTAGTAATTTGCAGATACGTTTCCGCATCATTAGATTGCATTGAAAGAAGTATATATTTTTAACAATAAATATATCTTTTTTTTGTTAAAAAATATTACAATTTAACTGACACAATTTTGATTGACGATGTTTAAATTTTTAATAAACAATTATCATGAGTAAACGTTTGACACTTACTTCTGTTTTGTTCAAAAATAAAAATTTATCCTGCAATATCTTTATTTTGATATCTTTTTATTATTATGGCAGTGATATATATTAGAATTGTATATTAATACCGAACTCTCGATGACTGCGAAATTTTACGTAATATTGGCGTTCGGTCAGCCTTTGCTTTATTTCTGTTGAAAAATCTTATTAAGTAATTTTCATACGAGCGTTGTTTTATTTTTTTATCTTCAGTTTTAAATGTTAATGTTTCATAAATTATAGTCACATTACCGGATTCACATAAAATTTATCAAAATATTCAGTTAAAATAACAGTAGCAAATACAAAAGCGAGCAAAATTATTGGATATCAATGGGATAGAATTAAAAGGCAAACTAAGACATCATGATACTCCAGTATTTTAAGGCAAAAAACAACGATCAATGCAAACAGATAAAAAACATGAAAGTTTTGCCTAACTGTTACAATAAGTCTACTTTATGCGAAATTTACAAATGTGGTCTTTATTGTGCAAGGAGCGTGATTTTTCCAAAACATCATTACAAACAATGTTTTGTGGTCAGACTTTTCTTATTATAACCCGACAACCCTCCGATTAAGGTCATCTAATATCTACCAGTTACGACAAATGCCAAAGTTCTGGACATCTAAGTGAATCATGCACACGAACCACTAGTATAACTCTTTTCGAAATGATGGTGATTAGGAAGAGAAATCCGTTTACGTTCTGTATATAGAATTCAAAATTATATCGTTAAAGTTCCAGCTATTTAGAAAAACAGAGGTAAACTTAAAGAAAAATGATACACAACTGCAAACAAATTAAACGTCCTCTATTACAGAAATGAAAGAGAATTGATAGTTATACCAACATAAAACTAAAACAAATACGCAAGTATAGCAATAAAATGGGTCACCGCAACACAAATGTCATGCAATGGCAGATGTTTTAAGACCTCCCTTACTCTAAGTTTACTAAATCGTGAAATATTTGGCACAGCCCTAAATAATTTTGTCAGTGAAGAGATTTTATAACTGTGACAGAAGTGTCATGGAGATGTGAAGTCATCTCCATAAAAAAACTTCAGCGCGAAGGTAAAACTTAAGGTGGGGCGGACTGAGTTAGGAACAAACGAAAAAAGACCGAACATCTACGTGTCCAATAAACTTAAATTGTAGTCTTTCGTCATTTGTTACAAAGATATTCCGACTTGATCAGTTCAGAATATGGAATTGAAACGTTAAATCTGACACTACTCCCATGAAAAAACTTTGCTGTCAGAAGAAGAACTTTATGTCGCAGCTTTAATCCATAGAATCCTTTTAAAAGATTGCCATATTTTCTACCGAAGGTCAGGGGTTTTCTCTGGGTACTCTGGCTTCCTCCCCAATAAAAACTGACGCCATGATATAGCTGAAAAATTGCTGAAACGTGAAACACCATTCAAACAATTAAAAAGTAGAATCTTTTTAAAAAACTTTAGATATAAACAGTCGACAAATTCAAACAAATTTCCGAATGCTGTTCAAGTTTGTAAGTTTTCTTATGCTTTTTATTTATCTTTTTCTTTCTAATAATTCTTTGTCTTTAGATGGACTAGAGCTGATGAAACACAAAATTGTCTAGCGAGGAATAAAATTTAAAAAGTAGTCAAGCCATGAATTATTATAATGCATATTCTTTTTTGCATTGGATAAAGTTAAATCTGCATCTAATAATCATAGCAATTATCACAGGAGACAATAAACGCCGCAAAATGACAACACTTCATAACATGTTAATGAGGATAAATACACAGATTTTATAGATGAAGTGTTTAAGTCATGCTTACCATGGCCCATCCTGTCAGCGGTGAATACATAAAATCATTATTAACCTCAACAGTATCATAGGGTTGAGACTTTAACAATTCACATGTCAAATCTTTTTTGCGAAAATTTACACCATTGCAATCAAAATGTTGCATACAATCTTTGATGCACATTCGTACACCGGTTTCGGTTTGAGCTTTAATTACAATAGAGTTTTTATAACTGTTAGTTTTAATCTGTCCACCAGTTACATTTATAAAAGAACAAGCTATCGAGTAGTAGATCTGTAATCCAAATAATCCAAATATAAGTATTTCCAAACTTAGTGTAATATGCAACATTTCGGCTTAACAGCTATAAGCTTACTAAATTTAATTTTAGTTTAATCCTTTTTACGTTCAGATAAATAACACTAAACATTATCTAGTTTAAATGTCCAATTGTTTAATTTAATAACGTATCCTATTACTCAATTAATAATACTAAATTTATAAAGAAATTCAAAATGCCACTTGATTTTGTAATTAACAATGAAATGAATCAATAATATGTTTTTAATTTAATATTGATCATTCCTACTCGTCGCAAAATAGTATTTCTGCAAAAAGACTAATCAACAATCAATCAAGATTTAAGTTAAAATATACATTGGTTCAGATTTGCCATAAACTCTATCTATAGTGTCATTTTTATGCATTAGCTAGAGAGAGAGAGAGAGAGAGGAGGAATGTCTTTACTTGCACTAATTGATTTCCTATTTGCTTTAGAATGATTATTTGTGTAGCAATCACATAAATCTATGAAAGTGCAAAACATAAATGATCACGTATGAAAATCATTTGAGGAAAAACGTCATTCAAATCTGGAGAAAAGGTAGCAAAATATGCAAGCGCAAGTTGATATGTTTAGGTAAATCTGCATTTTCGATAATGTTGTATTATCGCTATTTTGCAGTATTTTCCTTTGATCTTTGTGTGCGATATTATTCCATCTCACTCTACTAGCGTGAGATACGCCCATCTTATCTCGTCGTCAAGTAAACACTGTGACGCATCTAGTTTCAAAAAAACGTATATTATCTGTTTATCGCTGTTATGTAATATTGTGACGTCACAGTGTTTACTTGACGACGTCTTGTGTAAACTTCGAATTTGATTTCTTTTTATGATGCGATAAACCTTGATTAAATTGAAATATATTTTATTGTACCTTATGGAATGATGTTGTGTTTTAAATTAAAGAAAGATGTTGAAAAAGATCTAAAACTAACGAAATATCACATGAGAAATCAGATTCCTGTCTTTGTTAGAATATTCAGCATCATACTGTCATTATTAACCTTTACGTTGCAAACAAAAGTGAAAGTCTTTTGCAGAGTTATGTTTTAGCATGAATGGTTACAAACAATTAAGCATGTGATGATATTTATAGAAAGATTTTTTGAAAGTAATTCTATCATAATGTATCATATGCAATGAAAACTAGAGGAATGTATTTGCCCGAATACGACTTAAAGACCTGCCTAATTAGTTTTCTAGCCCAAATGCTGAACAATATATTACTGAATGTACAGTTCACATAATTGATTATATAAAAGATCATTGGTGTACACCCAATATTTTAGAACAAATAGTCGTACCCTTGCGTTCTTTTGTTTATCCGACAAATCACAAAGCAAACTCAAATTATAACGGAAGTAAAATTTGGCCTAGCACGATTTCAGCGTTTTTTTTATGTTTTTCAATCTGTCAACATCTCGCCACTTGCCAGCAAAACACTTCTACTTCCTGTTATTATTTCTGACGGACTATTTTCATCATTTCGTTGTTTCTAATGACCCTAATATGCTGATAAGTACACCTGACATTGTTACAACCCTGATTCGGCACGGAAGCTATCAACGTTAAGTAAATACATACAATCGGAGATTTTTTTAATTAAATAATTCCCCTCCTCAATATAATGAATTAGCATTCAAAACCACGTTTTATGCGTTAATCCACTAAGTTATATATCGACACTACAGCTGTAGCTGTGTAGGCTGTTTATAGAACAGTGTACACAGCAGCGAACAAAGAAACATTAATTAGAGAATATCTCTGTAATAATTTAATTAATAAAAACGTTTAGATTTTTTATTAATTGTAATGTAATTCAATCTATAATTTATATTCTATACCTTTTCAATATTTTTAAAAATGATGCCAAAGGATTTTTTTCCGAAATTATGTCACGTGACACAAATGCAAAAACACGTGATATATTTTAATATTTTAATACCTGTGTTATCAATCGACAAAGTTGGTTATTTATTGAACAGCGCACACAAGCATGGAACAAAGAAACCTTTATTAGGGAATATCTCATTAACGATTTAATTAATAAAAAAAGAACACCTTTCGTCTATATTACTAAATGGGACCGATAATCACTGCAAGTTTGAGATCTTAATATTGTGTGCTATTTCACACAAAATCTGTGACGGGCAAAGTGTTGCCAATGTAAATACATAACTTACTCGCCTCCTACCGGAGTGCTGGTAAGTAACTATAGGCAAACTTCTAAATGTTATAACAAATCGGTCATCGAGATAGATCACAATAAGGTTAACTGACAAAAATGAGAAGCGTTCAAGCTTGCCAATTGTGTAAATCGCTGATAAATGTTGCACGGATAACAATTGAAGCTGTATTGTCATACCTCTTCTTTAATGTATGTATTGACCGTATGTTCAGTAATGATGATCAACAGTATTGGAAATTGAATGTAATTTTTCAACTCAATAAAGTTTTGGCAATTGAAAGATTTAACATAACCTTACGCAGGAAACTGTAAAAATCATACGGTGGATAATACTTGTCTTGTTGTAATGAACAAGACGTAGAATAGACAGTAAAATGTTCTTCTTTCTGTCGTCACGTGTGTTGAATTGTGTATTGGTATTTTTATCGAGGCCTTTTAAAATTGTCAAGTTAAGAGGCCGACTTGCTCATAATACTGTAAGCCAATAAAACTTTGCGTGATATAGACCTTCGCGGCTTTATAGAAGAGGTAACACTCCCGAAAGTTTATATCCGCGCAGACTGAGGGAAAATGAATGAGCACCGAATTGGTGTGAAAACCTTATTTGGAGAAAATAAATAATGATTACACAATGACAACTTCCTGTTGGTAAGCCTAGTTACCTTTCTTTAGTTTTAATTAGAATCTTATTTTATTTTATCTTTAAGTCCCGTTATTGCCAACCGTTTGGCACTTAAAAGAATGAATTAAAAATAATTTGTTAGGAGTAGAATTCAAAAGATCTAATGGATGTTTAGCCGTTATAACAACATTCACATACAACTTATCTTCTTTAATTAACAATTATGTACACCTACCGGCATGACAGGGTCATAAAAATTAACGGTTCCTTAAAGTTGTTTGCTTCAATATGTGCATTTAATGAGTAGTAAAGCATACACAGGTGTTGATAATTTGTTTTTATTTCCGTTTTCATAAATTAATGTAGTAGTAGAAATCAACAAAGTATGACAAGCTAATGACTACTTAAAGTCATAAAATAGGCACATTTTAAAAGAACATAAATATTGGTCCAAGAAAGATAACTCTAC